>CP139502.1:320501854-321084977 GCA_021014915.2 Artemisia tridentata subsp. tridentata
TTTTCTCAATGACCAAACTTGTGTTTCTTGCCTTAAGGGTAAGCAACACAGAGCCTCATGTAAGCCAAAGACCCAGAACTCTATTTCTCAAGCTTTATATATGTTGCATATGGACTTGTTTGGTCCTACCTCTGTGAATAGCTTGAACTTTAAGAGATACTGCCTTGTTGTCACTGATGATTATAGTAGGTTTTCTTGGGTATTCTTTATGAAAACTAAGGATGAGACAAGTGAAATACTTAAGACCTTTATTGTTGAAGTAGAAAACCTAGTTGATAAGAAGGTTAAAATAATCAGATGTGACAATGGGACTGAATTTAAGAATAGAGTGTTGGATGACTTTTGTAGAGAAAAAGGTATTAAGAGGGAGTTTAGTGTAGCTAGAACCTCACAGCAAAATGGTGTAGCTGAGAGAAAGAATAGGACTCTTATAGAGACTGCTAGGACAATGTTAGCTGACTCTAAGCTACCAGTTTCATTTTGGGCTGAAGCAGTTAGCACTGCTTGTTATGTGTTGAATAGGGTTTTAGTTGTACAACCTCACAATAAGACTGCTTATGAGCTTCTTAGAGGTAGAACCCCTGCTTTAAGCTTCATGAGACCTTTTGGTTGTCATGTTACTATACTTAATACCAAAGACCAACTAGGAAAGTTTGATGGGAAATCTGAGGAAGGTTTCTTTGTTGGTTATTCTCTGCACAGTAAGGCTTTTAGGGTGTACAATACAAGCACCAAGCATGTAGAAGAAAATTTGCACATAGAATTTTTGGAGAATAAACCAAATGTTGCAGGTGTAGGTCCAGATTGGATCTTTGATATTGACAGTCTTTCAGATTCCATGAATTATGTGCCTGTTACAGGTACAAATACTAACAATAATGCAGGTTCAGAGGAGGAAGATGATGATTTCATTTTCATACTTGTCATGGAAGAAAGTCCTGTGAATGAGTCTTCTACAAAGAAAGATGATATTCCTTCATCAAGTGGTGTAGAAAAAGAGAAAGATGCTGCTGAAACAAGTGGTCAGGATGGTAAAGAAACTGAAATTCCAACGAGCAATTCCAATGGAGTTAGTACTGCTCAACCACAAGTTACAACTGCTGAGCAAAATAGTGATGCTGCTGGACCAAGTCAACCTCATCTTGATTCACCAGTTGATACTGCTTCTCAAGCTGATGAGTTTGATTTCTTTGGAGATGGTCTGCAAAACATGCCTACCAACTATGCAGCTCCTTCTACTCCCCATACTATTGTACATAGGAATCATCCACTTACCAATATCATAGGAGATGTACAATCTGGAGTTAAGACCAGAAGGCAAATTCAAGACCCAGATCATCATGGATTTCTCAGTGTGATTTATGAAGAGAAACATCATGAAGATGAGCATGAGTGTATGTTTGTATGTTTTCTATCTCAGGTTGAACCCAAGAATGTGTTAAAGGCTTTAGATTCATCAAGTTGGGTTGAAGCTATGCAAGAAGAGCTACTTCAATTCAAGATTCAAAATGTTTGGGTTCTGGTTGATCTACCAAAGGGAATGAGGATGATTGGTACAAAGTGGGTATTCAGGAACAAGAAGGATGAGAGGGGCATTGTGATAAAGAACAAAGCAAGATTGGTTGCTCAAGGCTATACTCAGGAGGAGGGTATAGATTATGAGGAAGTTTTTGCTCCAGTTGCCAGGATTGAAGCAATAAGATTATTTCTTGCTTATGCTTCATTTATGGGGTTTATGGTCTATCAAATGGATGTGAAAAGTGCATTTCTGTATGGTACTATTGATGAAGAGGTTTATGTTTCACAACCTCCAGGTTTTATAGACCAAGAGCATCCTGACAAGGTTTATAAGGTGGTGAAAGCTCTATATGGATTGCATCAGGCTCCAAGAGCTTGGTATGAAACTCTTGCTAAATATCTTCTGAAGAATGGGTTTCATAGAGGGAAAATTGATCAAACTCTTTTTATTAAAAAGGACAAGGGTGATATTCTACTAGTACAAGTCTATGTAGATGACATCATTTTTGGTTCTACAAAGAAACAGATGTGTAAGGAGTTTGAAAAGCTGATGAAAGACCAATTTCAGATGAGTTCTATGGGAGAGCTTACTTTCTTCCTAGGTCTTCAAGTACAGCAAAATTCAGATGGTATATTTATCTCTCAGGATAAATATGTTGGTGAAATTTTAAGGAAATTTCAATTCACAGATGCCAAGGTTGCTAGCACACCAATTGACAAGGAGACACATTTGTTATTAAAGGATCACAGTGGTGAAGATGTGGATGTGCACATGTATAGATCTATGATTGGGTCTCTGATGTATCTTACATCATCTAGGCATGATATTATGTTTGCTGTTTGTGCATGTGCAAGATTCCAAGTGACTCCTAAAGTGTCTCATCTCACAGTAGTAAAAAGAATCTTCAGATACCTTAAAGGTCAGCCTAACTTGGGGCTATGGTATCCTAAAGAGTCTGCATTTG
Organism: Artemisia tridentata subsp. tridentata; assembly: GCA_021014915.2. Lineage (NCBI taxonomy): Eukaryota > Viridiplantae > Streptophyta > Magnoliopsida > Asterales > Asteraceae > Artemisia > Artemisia tridentata. Next base: position 320,504,338 of record CP139502.1, read on the forward strand.
ATCTTGTTGTATTCTCTGATTCTGATTATGCTGGTGCTAGCATGGATAGAAAGTCTACAACAGGTGGTTGTCAATTCATAGGTCGAAGATTAATCTCTTGGCAGTGTAAGAAGCAGACTATGGTGGCCATATCTACTACTGAAGCAGAATATGTAGCAGCTGCAAGTTGTTGTGCTCAAGTTCTATGGATTCAAAGCCAGATGCTTGATTATGGGTACAATTTCTTAAACACAATTATACATATAGACAGTAACAGTACAATGTGTATCATTAAGAATCCAGTTCAACATTAAAAAACTAAACATATTGAAATTAGATGTCATTTTATAAGAGACTGTGCTGAAAAGAAGTTAATACAAGTTGTTAAAATATACACTGATAACAACTTTGCTGATCTCTTAACAAAAGGTTTTGATGTAAGCAAATTTCAGTACTTGGTAACAGGTATTGGAATGCTTAATCCTTCAAAAGATTAATGTATAAATGTTTTTGGATTTTGTACTGTTAGTTGTGCTATTTGTATAGTTGAGACTGCTTGAATATTTTTCGTACTGCTTGTGATTTTGTTAGTCAATTGTGATAACTGTTAAAAGAGAATATTGTGTATTGTGTTTTCTTTGGTTTTGGACTAACATTTCAGGTTAAGAAAAGCTTTTTGCTTTGGATTATGCTTTGAAAAGTATGGTGGTTTGGATTGTCAAGTGTGAATGCTTGTCACACAACAAATGGTAATTGATTCACCATGTCTAATCAACATAAGAATCAACTAGTCCAGATCAAACGGTTTCTGGTAAAGACTACTCAAATCCATTTATGGTTGACAGTTTACCAAAAACTGGTTGGTTATCAACTCACCAAATCTAAGTGTGAAGAGTTGGCTAGTCCATAGCAAAAGGCTATTGGTAAAGACAAGTCAAATCCGTTCATAGCTGATAGTTTCCTAAAAACTATAAGTGGACAAAAATGTTTTCGAATCCACATTCACATTAAAAATTGATTTTATCTCTGAAAACTTTTTGCTAACAGTTAGTACTACTGGGGTTAACAGTCTGAACTGCTGGCTTCACCAGTTTGTACTGATTGTTCAAACTTAGTTCCTACAGAGTTTATGCTCTGTGATACACCTCTCTCAGAAGGTAATACATCTGGAAGTGTTGAGAGCAGTTTGAAACTAAACAACTGAATTGATGGTAACTTGTACAAATGGTCATATTGGATGCTGAGCTTGGATAACTTATGTTCTAGTTCATCTGATGGTGAGGATTCTTCCAAACAGGGGAGGATTAAAGTTTGTTCTAGTTGCTGTTAAAGATGATTGATGATTATGAAATTCAGGGGAGGAATTAAGAAGTCAGAGATGAATTATAAAGAAGTGCTTAAAAAGTCTATTCATTAAAGATGATTCATTACATGCTTCACAGGAGTGAAAAACCAACAAAACAAAACCTACCAACAAAACAACCTACACAACACAACTACTCAAGTTTTCCTTTTCCTTTTCCAAGGATATCCGGCATGGTTTTGCTGCGGGCTCCTCTGCTACCCATGACGTCAGACACCTTCTTGCAGGGAAGTGCCAGTATTACTATTCTTGGAGATGGAACTTGCTTCTTCTCAAGCTTCTTCTTTGGAACAGGGATCTTCACTGATGATGCAGCTTTTTCAAATTCTTTTGTTAGTAAGTCTGATAGTTTTTGAAGTTCATCATCGTCAGACGAGTCAGATGAGGAGGATGAATCATCCACATAAGGAGGAAGTTCATCGGAGGAAGGTTCATCGGACGAGGATATTTCAGTCTTTCTCTTTGAAAGATTAACTCTTGAAGTTGAAGAATAGTTTGGTGGAAAATAGTTTTTCCAACTTGAACTTTCAGAATCTGAAGAAGAGTCGGATGAGATTTCTATGATGTTTGGTGGAGAAGAATTCATTGTGATTGAAGAGTTAAAGATTTGTGTTGATGAAGATTTTGTGTGGATATGTGAGTTTTTATAGAGTTAATGAAGGATTAATGACATTCAATGTGTGGTTGATATAAAGAATTAACTCCTGGGTTGGTATAAGGAATTAATTCCTTGATGGAATTAAATTAATTTTGGTAATGTTTGAAGAGTTGACCAAAAGAGTATGATGTGTGAAGATAATTCCCAAAGTGTTTCGTGATTAAAGACAAGTGTTTGAAAGAATCCACCCCATTAGCGTAATCAGATGTTTAATTCAAGAAACTTATTGATTTGCATCGAAATCATAAGTTTAGGGGAGGATTGTTGGGAATTAAACTTAAGCAGTTAGTACTATTGAAGTATACAAGAACGGTTAGGACTGCTGATGGAAGAACAGTTAGGACTGCTGATGGAAGAACAGTTAGGACTGCTTAAGAGATCAAGGTGAAACCGTGTGAAGATAAATATAGAAAAGATATGGTATATATCTTATTTGTATAGAATGATTCGGTTAGATGTTTTACTTGTACAGGACTCTTTGCATTATAAAAAGAGATCCTTAGATTAGGGTTAATATAGATCGAATACATCTAATACCTAATATCCTTCATGTTCATAATTGTAATCGTTTGATATATTGAAGTGATAGTTTGGTTGATATAGTTTGTTCTTATTGTCTTACTTAATCAATCACCAAACAAAAACTCATATTCTTCTAAGTACTTGGTAGTAAATTCCGCGTGCTATCAAGTATATACTCAAAGTATCCCCAACACAACGTGTGTGTTTAGATCCGGTCATCAAGTGATTGCCAAAAGTTAGAAGTGAATCTGTTGTCTCGGTCAGAGATGATAGATATCGGTGCTCCGTGTCTCGATACTATTTCCTTTACATAAAGTCTAGTCAACTTGTCCATACTATAGTTCTCTTTGATAGGTAGAAAATGTGCTGATTTCGTTAGTCGATCGACTATAACCCAAACAGCGTCAAAAATAGTTGAAGTCCTGGGAAGTTTGGTAATGAAGTCCATAGTAATCCGTTCCCATTTCCATTCGGGAATCTCAGGTTGCTGTAGAAAACAAGACGATTTCTGATGTTCGGCTTTAACTTTCACGCACGGACATAGTCGGCAATGTCAGCCTTCATGTTTGGCCACCAATATAACTCCTTGAGATCATGATACATCTTGTCGGATCCTGGGTGTATAGAGTACTTTGACTTATGAGACTCGAGCATGATCAAGTCTCGCAGTCCTCCAAAATGTGGTACCCAACTTCTTCCCTTAAAACACAAAGTTCCATCGGAACGCTTCTCAAACTTCTTCTGTATCATACCGTAAAGATTCTCACTCTTGAGGTCTTCTTGTTTCACGAATTCTTCTTGAGTATGGAGAATCTGGGCGGGAAGGTTTGAATTGATGGTCAAAACCAAAGCTTGAACTCGTAGTGGCTTCAACCATTCCTTCCGGCTCAAGGCATCTGCCACGAAGTTCGCTTTTCTCGGGTGGTATCGAATTTCACAATCATAGTCGCTTAAGGTTTCCAACCATCGTCGTTGCCTCATATTTAACTCCTTCTGATCCAAAATATGTTGAAGATTCTTGTGATCGGTAAAGACAATACACTTCGTCCCATATAAGTAGTGCCTCCACATCTTGAGTGCAAAAACCACTGCTCCTAACTCCAAATCATGTGTGGTATACTTCTCCTCATGAGTCTTAAGTTGTCGGGAAGCATATGCCATGACTTTCCCTTGCTGCATCAAAACTGCTCCTAACCCTTGATATGATGCATCACAATAAACTACGAAATCTTCAACTCCATCTGGTAATGCCCAAATCGGTGCACTGTAAAGTTTTTGCTTCAGGGTTTGAAATGCTTCTTCTTCGTCCTTTTCCCACACATACTTTTTATCCTTCTAATTCAACGTAGTTAACGGTTTAGATATTTTGGAGAATCCCTAGATGAATCTCCTGTAATATCCAGCCAATCTAAGAAATTGACGGATTTCTGTGGCATTAGAAGGCGTTGGCCAGTTCCCAATAGCTTCGATCTTCATAGGATCCACATGTAACCCTTTGCTGTCAATCACATGACCAAGAAATTATACCTTGCGAATCCAAAACACAAACTTAGAGAACTTTGCGTATAATTGCTCTTCCTTGAGCAACTTAAGAATTATCGTAAGGTGTTGATTGTGTTCTTCTTCACTCTTGGAGTAGATCAAAATGTCGTCGATGAAAACTATAACAAACTTGTCCAAATATGGTTTACACACTCGGTTCATGAGGTCCATGAATACAGCAGGTGTAAACACCCCGACCCGACAAGGGTAGAGATGTCATAACAATGGTGACATATCAGAAACATACATAAGCATACATCTTCAATAATACAAAGAAGTACAAAGGTTACAAGAAATTACAAGGAAATACAAAATTTACAAAGGAATAAATACTGAGTCTGAAAATATAAATTCTTCTAGTCATCTCTATAACAAAATATCTATCACAGTGTAGTCTTCTAAGTCCAATGATACTCTCCACTCATACCCAGCTTCCTACTAAAACCTACCGCAGGAAAAGAAATGCGGCTGAGCTACGAGAGCTCAGTAAACAGATATAACGGTAACAAGCAGTAATAAAGAATAGTACAGAGTATCAGAAATATAGGTCATGCAGACATAATCAGAGTTAAAGGATAAATAAAGGAGTAAGGATAAAGGGATATGGAATAATAAATAGGTAAAGGTAAAGGGAAACAGTGCAAGGTATAATAAGGGACAAAGTAAGTAAATGTATATGGAAAAGGGAAAACAGTAATCCACCACGAGCCCAGAAACAGAAGTATCATAACCATGTAACCATATCAGTAATCCAGAGGGGATGCCTCTCAAGTAACCAGATAATATGAGGGGTATCCTCATGTATCAAATATATATGGAGTAGCTAGCTCCCAGAGGTTGTGAAAGACGTGTATCGCACACACCATCAGTCACCAGAGATATATATGTAACCAGTAAATACTAACAGATAACAGAGACAGAACAAATCTAGGATGCATCCATACGCCCCAGTAGGCCAGAGTCTACTCCTACATAACAGATAAAATCAGGGACGGGATAGGTCATCTCTCTCCTACCCTAGAGTCAAGTCATCAGTGCATCAATGACAAGGACATGAACACCTCATGCCTAGTGAGTTGGCTCGGGTATCAAACCGTGGTCAGGGTCAAGTATCATGTCATAAACAGAGGGTCATGCCAAAAGGTTCAGATTATAAGGTCCATGTCAGATGTTACAGAAGTGTATATCAGAGGTTCAGAAATCAGATAGGTTTATACCAGAGTTTATAACAATGTTCAAGTCCAGGTTCAGAAATAGTATATCAGATTAATGCTTATATCAAAGTTCAAATTAAGTTTCAAATTAGAAACTGACAGATCAGAAAATGAAAGAGATCATGAGAAACCTGTGAGAAGGTTCAGAATATCTGTACCTTATACCGCAAATGAAAACACAACAGAAAATATCAAGGTCGGAAGCAAACTCCATCTTCAGCGAATCTACACGAATCATGACTGTCTTATTAAAAGCTTATTTAATTCAGATTACTTGTTTTAGTCTGCTTTCCATTTTTGTAACTTTCCAAAAATAGTAACTTTCCAGATTTAGCAGGTTTCCCAAATTAGCTAGTTCCCATCCTTTAACTTTACCAATTGACACTTTATACCTTTTAGTTACATAATTTACAAATTAAACCTTATAGTTACATAACTTACAATTTAACCCTTTACATATCAATATATACTTAACGAGTCATCTCTTTAACAAAAATACAAAATATATCCCTTAAATTGAATATGGTACGAATGGTACCTTTACTTTTCATAAATTACAATTTTAGCCCCTTTAGTATATAAAAGCACAATTTGGTATTATATTTATTATATTTACGTATCAAACCCTTAATTATCCAATTTTACACATTAAGCCCCTCATAATATATATTATACGAAACACCCATGAGATTTCCAGAATTTACATAACAAGCCCTTCTAATTATTTATTTTACAAATCCGATTTAATAATTCTAACGATTTACAATTTAATCCAAAAGTTACATATTTTACACGAATGATCCCCAAATTATATTTTATTCAAAACAGCCTTTATTTATAGAGTATTACAAAAATAACCCACAAGTTCCATTATTTACAAATCGTCCCTTTTTATTTTCAAAACCATTCGGTACAATTTTATTATATCGAACCCTAAACCTAGTTTATCAAAACATGTTTCCATCATTCACACACCATTAAAAACATCATTAATTTCCAGAATCTATCCCACATGATCTAATCTCAAATCGTTAGCTAGGGTTTTAAAACCATTCGTTCGAATTTTCCTAGACTCCTTGGATGATGAACAAGCCCAAAAAAATGCTCCACGAATTTTAGAGGATCGGATGAATGCACAAAGGAATTTGTGTGTGTTTTGTGATTTTTGGTATTTTGTTTTAGGGTTAAAAGAGTTTGTTATATTAAAAGGGAAATTGCCGAGTCATGGGGAGGGCATGGGCTGGCCAAAAATCATAGAAATTCATGGACCAAATCATAATACATAATTTCCTAAATTTCCTTATCATTTAAATGTTAATTTTTAAATTAATTATAAACATAATATGTAGAATAAAGTTTTCGGCCCAAAGATGTGTTTACAAATAGTTTTAGTACTTCCCAAAATGTCAAATGTGGTAGTAGAATAAATTTTACTTCATATCTTGATCATTAACAGAAGTTTGGGATTTATTTGGTGCTTTATAAGCTTTTAAATCAAATTGTAAAATTGCAAGGGCATTTTGGTCATTTTTTCCTGTTTCAAATTTAAGGGTTTTACAACTCTTCCCCTCTAACAGAAAATTTTCATCCTTGAAATTTGAAGTTGCAAAGTTAAACGAAGTCGTAGCAACTCGCAAAAGATCATCATAAACATTCTCACGCCCGAGGAGGTTCTTCCAAAAAGATCTTCAGACCAAAAGTTTCTCATGACTCAGATCAAAACGAGGTGGGTTCAAATTTCTCAGAAGGAGACAAACTAGGTTGATTCAGATCAAAAGAACCATACAATATAAAATGGATGATAAGTGAATCTTCTGAAATGCTTACATGGAATACAACAGAACTTCAAATCATATTAACAGTACCATCAGTAGAGAGCTCTACAAGGAGTTTAAGATTTATAATTTAGGTCAACAGAACGCCAAACGAGAGTCCAAAGTCATCTCGATATCTAACGAACAAAAACAAAGCATACGCATAGGTAGAATGAACCTAAAGTCTCACTAATCACGGGTAAACCAACGGAGATCAGATTTCAAACTTCTTAGGTACTCCCCCAAGATATCCTATGGCCACAATGAGTGCACATTATATGGTGTAAGTATTATCACGTTGATCAGGCGTCATAATACTTGCACCACATAATTATGCCTTCATGATGATCATACTTTATCTCGAGTCGTGAGTATAACAACCTATCTTAATCCACCTAGTACTTCTACCGTCTCAGATTCAACCAGATCAAAGTCATATTCAAGAGAGAAATAAGACTATTCGCAAGAGTATCGAAATTTCCAGATTGCCTAGCAGAGTAAGGCACGCCGTCACAAGCATCAGATTTTCCACAGTTCGCCAAAATTCCTCAGAACAAAACCATCATCGAACATACGAAAATAAGCATGGGGCTGAAATGCTTCTAGGAAACTTAAATCATTAGCGGATCTTATCATGATATAACGAAGCTTAAGGGAGTCAACGGAAATGAAAACTAACCGTCAATAACTTCGGTCTTCACAGAATCAATTCTTCCAAACATAAAAGGTCTGATTCAGAAATCCGTTCATTCAAAACATCTACTCTCTTCAAGTCCGGTTAATATTTCTTCGTTAGTCCATCAGTCGGGAAGTGAAACAAAATCGTCTGGTTCATCATGCCTCCTGCAGTTCTTCTTGGAATGTGATGGAGTAATGTGAATTTCTGGCACGATCTTTAAGTTTCTTCATCATCCAGTCTGCTTCCGCTCTCAATTCATCTTAGTACAACCAAGATGAATAGGGAAGTGAGACTGTACGTCTTCATCAGCTCCAGGTTCGCCATCTTTCTTCTGCCTCGCCAACACTTCTGTCTTGTAAGGAATGTCTTCACTCTTCAGGGTAGTCACCGCTGTTGTCAACTCTAGGTCAGGTAGTGAAGTAATACTTCTGATGCATTTCTAGTTGTCTTGATGCATACGCAAAACCTTCTGTGTCTCTTTCTGAAATGTCTCAAAATTTGTTCCGTCTGAAGGTATGGAAACAAATTTCTATTTCAGCTTTCCAAAACTCCGTTCTCAATTAGACTAAGCTGTTTCTCTCTGGTCATGAAATTTATCAAGGGTAACGCAAGTTGTAAACGTCTTCAGAATTCTGATGCAAGGTTCAAAAGAATTTAGTTTACCATTTTTTTATCGGTCTTGACCATTCGGTGATAGTTTCAAAATTTGCGGGATTTAAAAGGGATATTCTCAATCAAGAAAAACCGTTGTCTCAACAGATATCAATCTCTCAGAATGCACAAGTGATCGTCAAATTTCTTACAAAGTGCAAAAATGATTTTCATGTTCTTCTTCGTCTCCGAATGTACTATTAAGTCATACAATGACCATTTGCCCAAGTACTCACGAGAACACATTCATTTATCAAATTTACAGAATAGTCAGAGCTTTAGCTAATACTATTAGCGTCACAAATCTTTATATCAGTCGTTACAAATGCGGACAGCGATCTCAAGAATAACCTCAATTCATATTTCCATCTGAAGGAAACTTCGCGCTCTGAAATTGAACAGATACAAAGTCGTTTCAGGGTGGAGAAATAAGGGTTCCAAATAGCAATACTGTTCAGCTTCCAGAATCAATACATGTCTCCTGTCATCATTCTTCTTTATCGCGAACAAAACTGAAATACGCCAAGGAAATACACTTAAGCGAACTTACTTCTCACTCCGGTGGAAAATTTGGTGGTTCAAACAGAAATCGTGTTCAGAAAATTCAGGGTGCCAAGTAATTTTCAAGATAAGGTTTATTCATTGTTGTACGAAATGGGTTCAAGGAAAACTTCATAATCGCGAACATAACACACGAGTCTTCAGAGTAATAATGATAGTCCAGAGTTTAACAATCGGTAATTATGGTAGGGAGTTCAAAATTACTTCAAACGTCAAAGGTGAGACATAGGAGGATAGTTGTCAAACAACCAATCCTTTATCAGAATAACATTAGAGTTAACAGTCCACAGAAAGACAGATCAACAAAGCAAATCTTATCGTCCAAAATGAGAGGGAAACATTCTTATACTCGTGGTTAAACACCACAAGACTTCTCATAGGGACAGAGATGGTTAAGACGAAATCAAATGGTGTCAGAAAATTTATAGATGCTTATCAAGAGACAAGAGACAATTAACAGAAGGTATCAAATGCTTATCAAAACAAGAGACAAGTCACAGAATGTATTCAAGTACGTCATTGTCAAGGAGATTTTTGGAATGCCCGAAGAGGCATCAAAATGATTAACAGAAAGATCAGAGGTCAGAGTCAGACTCTGTAGACAAGGATCAAATAGTGTCAGGCAATTACTATGCAGTTCTTAATGCCTTCGAGATTTATTTAGGTTCAAAACTTAGGTAGTGCAAAGCATAAGCTTTCAATTTTCCAAAAGTGATCTCAACAGACTTTAACCAAAAGTAAGGTACGAATCAGAGTGATGCGGAAGCAAAGATACTTAAACAAATGCCTTATAGTCTACCCATTCCTCACTGGTCAAAACTTAAGTTCATATCAAGAAATCCTAACGCAAGTTCTCAAGGGGTTATCCTATGTTCTTACAGTGGAAGCCTAATGGTCTAAAACTCACAGGCGAAGGGTAAATGTATTACGAATCGCAGCCTGTCTCTCTGATACCATAAATTGTAACACCCCGACCAGACAAGGGTAGAGATGTCACAACAATGGTGACATATCAGAAACATACATAAGCATACATCTTCAATAATACAAAGAAGTACAAAGGTTACAAGAAATTACAAGGAAATACAAAATTTACAAAGGAATAAATACTGAGTCTAAAAATATAAATTCTTCTAGTCATCTCTATAACAAAATATCTATCACAGTGTAGTCTTCTAAGTCCAATGATACTCTCCACTCATACCCAGCTTCCTACTAAAACCTGCCGCAGGAAAAGAAATGCGGCTGAGCTACGAGAGCTCAGTGAACAGATATAACGGTAACAAGCAGTAATGAAGAATAGTACAAAGTATCATAAATATAGGTCATGCAGACATAATCAGAGTTAAAGGGTAAATAAAGGAGTAAGGATAAAGGGATAGGGAATAATAAATAGGTAAAGGTAAAGGGAAACAGTGCAAGGTATAATAAGGGAAAAAGTAAGTAAATGTATATGGTAAAGGGAAAACAGTAATCCACCACGAGCCCAGAAACAGAAGTATCATAACCATGTAACCATATCAGTAATCCAGAGGGGATGCCTCTCAAGTAACCAGATAATATGAGGGGTGTCCTCATGTATCAAATATATATGGAGTAGCTAGCTCCCAGAGGTTGTGAAAGACGTGTATCGCACACACCATCAGTCACCAGAGATATATATGTAACCAGTAAATACTAACAGATAACAGAGACAGAACAAATCTAGGATGCATCCATACGCCCCAGTAGGCCAGAGTCTACTCCTACATAACAGATAAAATCAGGGATGGGATAGCTCATCTCTCTCCTACCCTAGAGTCAAGTCATCAGTGCATCAATGACAAGGACATGAACACCTCATGCCTAGTGAGTTGGCTCGGGTATCAAACCGTGGTCAGGGTCAAGTATCATGTCATAAACAGAGGGTCATGCCAAAAGGTTCAGATTATAAGGTCCATGTCAGATGTTACAGAAGTGTATATCAGAGGTTCAGAAATCAGATAGGTTTATACCAGAGTTTATAACAATGTTCAAGTCCAGGTTCAGAAATAGTGTATCAGATTAATGCTTATATCAAAGTTCAAATTAAGTTTCAAATAAGAAACTGACAGATCAGAAAATGAAAGAGATCATGAGAAACCTGTGAGAAGGTTCAGAATATCTGTACCTTATACCGCAAATGAAAACACAACAGAAAATATCAAGGTCGGAAGCAAACTCCATCTTCAGCGAATCTACACGAATCATGACTGTCTTATTAAAAGCTTATTTAATTCAGATTACTTGTTTTAGTCTGCTTTCCATTTTGTAACTTTCCAAAAATAGTAACTTTCCAGATTTAGCAGGTTTCCCGAATTAGCTAGTTCCCATCCTTTAACTTTACCAATTGACACTTTATACCTTTTAGTTACATAATTTACAAATTAAACCTTATAGTTACATAACTTACAATTTAACCCTTTACATATCAATATATACTTAACGAGTCATCTCTTTAACAAAAATACAAAATATATCCCTTAAATTGAATATGGTACGAATGGTACCTTTACTTTTCATAAATTACAATTTTAGTCCCTTTAGTATATAAAAGCACAATTTGGTATTATATTTATTATATTTACGTATCAAACCCTTAATTATCCAATTTTACACATTAAGCCCCTCATAATATATATTATACGAAACACCCATGAGATTTCCAGAATTTACATAACAAGCCCTTCTAATTATTTATTTTACAAATCCGATTTAATAATTCTAATGATTTACAATTTAATCCAAAAGTTACATATTTTACACGAATGATCCCCAAATTATATTTTATTCAAAACAGCCTTTATTTATAGAGTATTACAAAAATAACCCACAAGTTCCATTATTTACAAATCGTCCCTTTTTATTTTCAAAACCATTCGGTACAATTTTATTATATCGAACCCTAAACCTAGTTTATCAAAACATGTTTCCATCATTCACACACCATTAAAAACATCATTAATTTCCAAAATCTATCCCACATGATCTAATCTCAAATCGTTAGCTAGGGTTTTAAAACCATTCGTTCGAATTATCAAAGACGACCCGATGTGACCAAAAATCAAACACGACTAACTAAGCTTCCACAAATCAAACCATCATTTTTCCCAGGTCGTATGATGACCATAGAACCCAGGAAAATTATAAGAATGACCCAGAAAAATCGTATTACATGTTTTATGTTTTAAACGCGTTTTACCCATTTTAAATTCGTACGATCCATTTTATGTTGCATGATTCGATTATAATATTTTTCATAGGTCTTATATGATGAAAGAAACATGGGAAAAATACCAGATCGAAGATCGAACGTGTGGATGAGTCGCAATGAAAATAGACCTATCGGATGGAATGTCGAGCTACAAATAATTCCCACAATCAAACGAACGAACCCCAAACCTTCAAACCAATTTTCCTAGACTCCTTGGATGATGAACAAGCCCAAAAAAATGCTCCACGAATTTTAGAGGATCGGATGAATGCACAAAGGAATTTGTGTGTGTTTTGTGATTTTTGGTATTTTGTTTTAGGGTTAAAAGAGTTTGTTATATTAAAAGGGAAATTTCCGAGTCATGGGGAGGGCATGGGCTGGCCAAAAATCACAGAAATTCATGGACCAAATCATAATACATAATTTCCTAAATTTCCTTATCATTTAAATGTTAATTTTTTTAAATTAATTATAAACATAATATGTAGAATAAAGTTTTCGGCCCAAAGATGTGTGTACAAATAGTTTTAGTACTTCCCAAAATGTCAAATGTGGTAGTAGAATAAATTTTACTTCATATCTTGATCATTACCAGAAGTTTGGGATTTATTTGGTGCTTTATAAGCTTTTAAATCAAATTGTAAAATTACAAGGGCATTTTGGTCATTTTTCCTGTTTCGGATTTTAGGGTTTTACAGCAGGTGCGTTTGTCAAACCAAAGGGCATCACTTGAAACTCATAGTGGCCATATCGAGTCCTGAATGCTGTCTTGGGAATATCCTCTTCCCGGACTCTTAGTTGATGATAACCTGACCATAAATCTATTTTGGAGTAGTAACCTGATCCTTGTAGCTAGTCGAATAAATCGTCGATTCTTGGTAACGGGTAGCGGTTCTTCACTGTTAGCTTGTTCAGTTCATGGTAGTCAATACACATTCTAAATGATCTGTCCTTCTTCTTCACGAATAACACTGATGTTCCCCAGGGTGAGGAACTAGATCGAATAAACCCTTTATCCAACAACTCTTGCAACTGCTTAGACAACTCTTGCATCTCCGTCGGAGCTAGTCGATACGGTGCACGTGCTACGGGTGCAGCTCCCGGAACTAGGTCAATCAGAAATTCCACTTGTCAAACCGGTGGAAGTCCAGGCAGATCTTTAGGAAATACTTCAGGAAAATCACGCACAATCAAAACATCCTCGAGTTGCTTCTCTCTCGACTCCTTCTTAGACACATGTGATAGGAACGCATGACATCCTTTCTCGATGTATTTCAAGCTCTTAATACAAGATATGATATTCAAACGGGTTCCGCTACGGTCACCACGGACAACCAAGGTTTCGCCATTAAGAGGGATATGAACAACTCGTTCATCACAAACAATACTCACATGATGTTTGGATAGCCAATCCATACCAACCACTACATTGAAGCTTCCGAGTTCAATGGGCATGAGATCGATACTAAACGGGTGATCTAGAAGGTTTAGGGTACAGCCTCGGATTACGGTACAAGGGTTAACTAAGTTTCCATTAGCTAGTTCAATACTATAGCTGGTGTCTAAGGAGGTAGGGGTGAGGTTAAGTATTGGTGAAATTGTAGAAGATACAAAACTCATATCGGCACCAGAATCGGATAAAACTTTTACACGAAGATTGTTGAGTAGAAATGTACCGGTGAATACATTCGGATCCTGCTGCTGCTCCCCATTTCCCATCACATATGCTCTACCACGAGCGCCTTTAGTTCTCAGACCAGTGTTCTTTGGGTAATGACTCTTGTAGTGACCACGCTCTCCACATCCAAAACAAGTTACCACTGGCTGGGTGGCATTCCCATTAGTCACAGCTCTGTTCTTACAATTCTTAGCAATATGCCATGTCTTCTGACATTTCTGACACTTAGCTGCGCATGGTCCAGCGTGATGCTGATTACACTTATCACAAAATGGATGCGGCCCAGCATACCCTCCAACTTGTTCTGGTGCAGCCACATAAGCCTTAACAGTCTTTTATCTTCTGTTCTTCTGGTGGTGATGATTGTTGTTACGGTACTGGTTTTTTTTGTTGTTGTGGTGATGGTTATGGTGAGGGTGACTATTGTTGTTGTGGTTGTTGTAGTTGTTGTTCCTCCTGTTGTCCTCCCACTTTCATTTGTTGTCATAGTTGTTACCCTTCTGAACAGTGTCATGCTTAACCACTTGATCCATAAGTCGTTCAGATATGCGAATAGCATCATCCAGAGTCTGAGAGTTGTAAGATGTCACGTGCCCTTCAATACTGGAAGGTAAACCACCAATGAACTTCTCCAGTAATTTCTCATTATCTGGCACAATGTGAGCACAGAAAACCTTCAATTCTTGAAATTGACGCACATAAGTAGCAAGATCAACACCCTTCACAACCAAATTGTAGAACTCAATATCCAACTTCCTCATATCACTAAGAGAACAATACTTCTTGACCATCTCCTTCTTAAACTCTTCCCATGAAGTATTATAAGCATTCTCTAACCCCATATCCTGAGCATAAGCGTTCCACCAAGACAATACATGCTCCACCAAGGTACCTGTCGCATACTTTGATACCACTTTTTGATCCCAGTTGAGCAATTGATCTAGTTAGTTATCTTAGATGTGAATCTAAAACAACAAGTATAGAAACTGTCTTGACTTGTAAACTATTAAACACAACGCGGAATATTATGTTTAATCTTAAGAAGAACAATTAATTGAACAGTAGAATTCTCAACAAACACTTCAATATATTAAATATACGAATACTCAACAGTATCAGGGTTTACAACCTTGAAGTGATTCGACTCTAACAATGATACGTACTAAATTCTAACCCTAGAACCTCCTTTTATAGACTAAGGAGTCCTAGTCGGTTTACAATAACTTTCTACACAAGATAAATCTTTTAGAATCTATTCTAAACTTATCTAAAACATACTATACATAGTTTATCTCTTCAGCAGTAGTATAAATTACTCTAACAACAGTATCTTTTACTCCAGCAGTAGTATTCTTGCAGCAGTAGAATCTCCAACACTAACAGTAGTATAGAATACACTAGCAGTAGTATGACACTTAGAGTATTTTCCTTTATGCACCATAAGCAGTTGTATCATTCAGAGCAGCAGCATCTCTAAACCCAACAATCCTCCCCTAAACTTGATATTTTCTCCAAAATCATCAAGTTTCATTTAAGCTTTAACCTTCACCAGGAGGATGCTTCCAAACACATTTACTCCTTTTTCTTTGGGTTGAGAATTTTTTCATACTTCTTTAAAAGTTGATAAGCTTGATTTTGAAACCTGAAGTCTTTCTGCATCTCCAACATTCCAGGCTTCAACATCTGATGAATAATTTCTTTATTGAAGTTCAATGCAGGATAATCTTTTTCCACCAACATGTAGATAACCACTCCATGAGCACTTAAAACATGAACACCACAAGACTGATACAAAAACCATCTTTGAACTGTGTTGTGTTTTAACTTAATCCACTCAATATCTCCATCATATGGTTCAAACATTATCTTTAAATAGTAATAGACTACCCTTTCATATACCTCCTCTGGTCTTGTATCACCATATTTTTCTTTGTATAACCTCCAAAGGTTAACCACATCATCTTTATCCATCCAAAACAACATTTTTGAAAACCTAATAAACCTATAATACAAACCATTGGTTCTTTTAAACTCCCAATAGGCTTCACTTCCATCCCTGATTCCAGAAGTATATGAGATGATTGGATGTTTAGCTGCTAGAGGAACTGCATTAATGACCTCAGGTTCTTTATGTTTAGAAAGAACTGTAAGAGCCATCATTTTTTCTATATCATCTTCAGATTCCTCCTCATCATCAACTTTTTCTTCATTCTCAAGCTCTGACTCAGAACACTGCTCCACTGCTTTGGATCTATCAGCTTTTCTTTTCTTTTCTTTCTACCAACACTCTTTTGTATAACACCAGCTCTTTTAACACCAGTACTAGAGCTCTCTTTCTTTTCCTCCACAACTTTTTCTTCTACCTTTTTCACTTGTTCCACCACTGTCTTAGTTACCTGATCCTCTGTTTCCATAGGTACAAAAATATCAACTTCTCTTTTTGCATTATAGTACATCTTCTCAATTTCATCATCAGAATAATGTGAGAGTTGCTTCATCTTGTAACCCTTCATGTTTTTCAAGTAAACCTCATGAAATTTTCTTCTTTGTTTAACAGTTGGTGGTCTGAGTTTTTTCTTCTTTCTCCTTTCTACATCATACACCCTCTGTCTTTCAGCCATGAACTCTTTCAACCATGCAGACACATCAAAAGTAGGCATTTCTTGCTCTTCCTGTTTCACCAACTTGGAAAGCTCAATGTCTGCATCAAACTTGATCCTCTCCTCATCCCAAGCATCAAGTAAGGCCTTTGTCTTTGCTTCATCCTCAGCATGTTTTCTTTGTTGTTCAAGTACTTCCTAGTTTTCAGACTCAAACTCAACAGCTAACTTTCTTGCAGCCTCTTCATTATATGCAATCTGCTTCTCTTTGGGCCAGAACTCAAAAGGTATGTCAGGTTCAGGTTCAGGCTCTTCAATCATTATGCCTTTACCTTTTCCTGAATATTGAGGTGTCTGAGCACCTTTCTTGGTTGGGAGAGTGGGTTCTCTAATCACAACACCTTTGGTAGGTGCTTTTGATGCTTTTTGTGGTTGTAAGGATTTTGATAGTTGTGGTTGTGGTTTAGATGGTGGTATTGTTTTCAATTGGATTATGGCTTCAGCTAAAATCACATCATCATCCAATATCTTAGCAGTAGAATCACCCAGAGTCTCAACAGTAGAAACATTAACACCAGCAGCAGAAACTTGTACCTTAGCAGCAAATGGTTTTGCACTAGCAGCAGTATCATCCTTAGCTATTTTTGTAACAATTTCAACTGCAGAATCATCTTGAACTTGAGCAGCAGCATCACCCAAGCTTTTAATAGATTCCACCATCACTTCAGAAGCTTTCACAAGCTGCTCAGCATCCAAATTCTTTAATTTGTCCACAATCTGCTCTTGGTTCACTGCTTCAAGCACAACCTCATTACCCTCTTGATCAGCCACCACATACTCATTTGCATTATCCCCACTATCCAAATCCATGTCCACAGCAGCACTTTCAATATTAGTAGCCTTAGCCTCCCCTGAATCCTTGGTCTCATTCCTCCCCTGTTTAGGAGCATCCTCCCCCAAACTAGCATCCTCAGAGGAGCTTATTCTCTGTGTTGTACCCACCTTCTTCAATCTCTTAAAGTGATTAGTTCTTGACCTTTTACCTTCCAAATGTTTAACCCTCAGCTTCAAACTTTTGACTTCATGTTGGAGGTCAAGAACCTGTGACTCCAATTTGGTACATTTAGCCATCAATGCTTTTATTAGTTCCATACTATCCTCACCACTTCGACCTGTGTTACCTGGCCCGAGAGGTGGATCACTGGAAATGTCATTTTGTACATTTTGTGGTTCCATCAATTCCTCAGTTGCAGTTCTATCCTCATCACTTTTGGATATGTTACCTTCCCTGAGAGGTGAATCATGGGATGTAAACTCAGTATCAAACCTAGTTTGATCATCTGAGCCCCCCATATTAGCCATTTGGCTGGGGTTACCATCACCTGCTTCTGGTTCAAGTGAACCTTCAGCATTAGATGTTGCCTTGGTTGGGGTCTTATTGATGTTACCACTGACCTGCTCTGCTTCTAAGCTAGCAGCAGTAGTGGCAGCCCCTTCCAACATATTACTCACCACACCTGTTACAGCCTCATCTGCTACAACCATCCTAACTCTAGCCTGAGGTAACTTAGTGTTCTCATTGTGTGAATCCCTAAGGTTTTGGGTCTTTTGAGGTTGTGAAGATGAAGTTTCCAAAACTGTGGGTGTGTGATGGGTTGCAGTTGTGATTTCTGCACCTTCACCCTGATTTTGAGCCAATGACAACATATATGGAAATAGTGGTGTCACTGTCCCAGAAAAACCTTTTCCATTATTTTTCAAGTATGAAAATGGTTTCTTTTGAAGTTCAGGGCAAACAAATTCTCTTTTATGACCCTTAGAATTTGAAAGTTGTTTGTTCATAATAAGTTGCAGAAACCTTGGATAAATGTAATAATTTCCTTTTACATTCTTTTTCAAACCATCCATTATCATATTTGAAAAATTAAAAGGTTGTCCTTTAGCCAGACAAATCATAGCAGAAGCCTGAGTTGTACTGAATTCATTCCAACCTAAAGTTTTAGGACTTAAACAATGTAGGATGGTGTGAATTAAAAACTTCCATTGAGGACAAAGAAGACCTTTATAAAATTTTAAACGACCTTCAACTTTCTTCTCATACCCCATGTTTTTAAGTTCTTCAAAAATGATAGAATTTTCAAGACATGTTATTTCCTCATCATCTGCAAAGTGAAGAGCTTCTCTCACAGATGATTCAGAAACAAGTATCTTGTGGCCATCTACCTTAGCCTTTAACTATTCTTCCACATTTGTAGTTATGGTCTTGATAGTAGACCAAAACTGAGCAATGTGGGAAACAAATATAGTAGGTTTTGCCGTTAATGCATACCTAATGTGAGTAGCATTAAGAAAATCAATTACCTCAGCAAATCCATCAGATTCGTTAGGCTTTTGAAGAAAAGCGACTTGATTGTGACTATCAGAAAAGATTCTTGTCGACATTGTGAATGAGGTTTTGATTTGGGGGTTTTAAAATCAGATGTTAAAAATTATGTTAGGGTTTGAATTAGTGTGATTTATGAGCGCATAAAACAGATTATGAGATCGAATTAGATTTGTAAACCCTAATTCAAGCGATTTGGGGGTTTTTAATCCCTTCGGATAAGAAATTACATAACCGTCCCTGCACTTACAAATCGAGCAGTAGAATCCCAGCAGTTACAAAAAGAGCAGTAGAACCCCAGCAGTAGAAAGTTTTGCCTAGCAGCAGAAACTTTGTAACTAGCAGTAGAATATCTGCTGAACTTTCCAAACACCTTTTTCTCTTCAAACAAGCATTCCCCTTCGACTTTTCCTACAAAAGATTAGTCCAAAACCACAAAAAAAAAAGAAATAATATGCCACAATAATCACAATTCACAGTTATACTTAGCAGTTGTATAATCAGCAAGCAGCATAACTAAATAAAACTTAGCAACACATATCATAGCAAGCAGCAGAACTAGCAACAGCAGAAACAACTTATTGACTAATAACAGTACAAATCCTTACAAAACAATACAAGAACACAAAGAGATAAGAATTTTCAAAGATTTATCATTCCAATACTAGCAATTAAGAATTGAAATCTACCCACATCAAAACCTTTTGTGAGCAAATCTGCAACATTATTGTCAGTATGAATTTTAACAATTTGAATTAACTTCTTTTCATAACAATCCCTTATAAAATGATTTCTTATCTCAATATGTTTTGTTTTAGAATGAAAAACAGGATTTTTAATAATGCACATTATACTGTTATTATTAATATAAATTTTGGTGTGCATAAAATTATACCCATAGTCCAGTAATTGATTCTGAATTCAAAGCACTTGACCATAGCAACTTGAAGTAGCTACATACTCAGCTTCAGTTGTAGAATTTGCCACCACAGTTTGTTTCTTGCATTGCCATGAAATCAACCTATGTCCAAGAAATTGACATCCTCCTGTTGTTGATTTCCTGTCTAAACATGCTCCAGTATAATCACTATCTTAGTATGCCACCAGATCAAAAGGTGAATATTTTGGATACTAAAGGCCCAACCTAGGTTGACTCCTTAAGTACCTAAAAATTCTCTTTATAGCATTCAAGTGTGACACTTTAGGGGAAACTTGAAATCTGGCACAGGCACACACAGCAAACATAATATCTGGCCTGGAAGCTGTAAGATACATCAATGAACCAATCATTGATCTGTATAGATGCACATCAACTTCTTCATCATCTTCATCTTTGACTAGAGGCTTGTTGGACTCCATGGTTGTTTTAGCAGGCTTCACATCAGAAAATCCAAACTTCTTCAAGATATCAATCACATTCTTATCTTGACTGATAAATATGCCATCATCCTTTTGTTTGACTTGATGCCCTAAAAAGAATGTGCGTTCACCCATAGAACTCATTTGAAACCTGTTATGCATTAGCTTCTCAAAATCATCACATAACACCTTGTTTGGTTGACCCAAAGATGATATCATCAACATACACTTGAACCAATAAGATATCCTTTTTGTCTCTTTTGATAAACAAAGTCTTGTTAATTCTTCCTCTACTAAAGCCATTGTTCAACAAGTACTTTGATAAGGTGTCATACCAAGCTCTAGGAGCTTGATGCAAACCATACAATGCTTTCTCCACCTTGTAAACTCTATCAAGATAATCAGGATCTTCAAAACCAGGTGGTTGTGAGACATAAACTTCTTCATCAATTTTCCCATATAAGAAAGCACTCTTTACATCCATTTGATACACTGTGAAGTTCTTATATGAAGCATAAGCCAAGAATAATCTGATAGCTTCTATCCTTGCAACAGGTGCAAACACTTCATCATAATCAATACCTTCTTCTTGAGTGTATCCTTGAGCCACTAATCTTGCTTTGTTCCTAATCACAATGCCTCTTTCATCCCTTTTGCATCCAAAAACCCACTTTGTACCAATTGCCTTTTTCCCATTAGGCAAATCAACCAAGGTCCAAACTTCTTGAAGCTTAAACTGCAACAACTCTTCTTGCATAGATTCCACCCAACTTGAATCTTGTAATGCTTTATAAGCATTCTTGGGTTCCACTTGTGACAGAAAACAAGCAAACATGCAATTCTGAAGGTCTTTGTGGTTGTTTCTTTGATGAAGAGATTGAGCAAATAAACCTTGATTAAACAAATCTCTCAATCCTTTTGATTTACTTCTTGTTTGAATAGCAGATTGAACATCTCCTATGATCTGCTCTTTTGGATGATTTTTGTGAACTCTGGTGGTTGGAATAGGACTGACAGGTATTGCATTCTCCATATTGGTTAAGTCAGCCTCTGCACCAAACCCATCCAAAGCTTCATCATCAGTATCTTCATAGATATTAATCAAACCAGACATATTAGGATCATCAAGATAGTCATCATCAGTAGAAGATCTTCCATCTTTGGCAACAGTAGGAACTTTTGGTGCAGCATAGGAACACAAGGCTTAGCAATAGTAACTTTTGGCTTAGCTGTAGAATCATGGTTACTGCTGCTAAGGTTATTTCCTTCATTTTTAACATTTGTTGATTCATTATTCTGCACTTCATCAACAATTTGCGGTCCTTCATTAACCACTTTTCCAGCATGAGAAGGTTTATCCCCCACCTTCTGTATCTCCTTTTGGTACTTCATGAACATCATCATCTTCTTGTGAACTCTTTCTCTCTATCTCTTTGGCCGTGAAATTGGATCAAGCTTTCATTTTTCAATCAAAATAAACTCCTTTTGCAGATTCATTCACCTGAGCTTGTGTACCTGCATTAGAATCAACTTTTGTACCTGCAGACTTATTAGTTGTACCTGCAATCACTGGCTCATAATTCATGCTTTTGGTTAGTGATTCAATATCAAACAACCAGTCAAGTCCACTTCCTGCAACATTAGGTGTGGTTTCACTAAACCTAACATGCAAGTTTTCTTCCACATGCCTAGTTCTTTTATTGAATACCCTAAAAGCTTTACTATTGGTAGAGTATCCAACAAAGAATCCTTCATCAGCCTTCTCATCAAACTTGCCTAGGTGATCAATGGTATTCAAGATAGTAACAAGATACCCAAATGGTTTTAAGAAATCTATCATAGGTTTCCTACCATGTAACAGTTCATAAGGGGTCTTGTTATGAGGCTTAACTACTTTACTCCTATTTTGCACAAAACAAGCAGTGTTGACTGCTTCAGCCCAAAAAGTAGTAGGTAATTTTGATTCAGACAACATAGTCCTTGCAGCCTCAATAAGTGTCATATTCCTCCTCTCAGCAACACCATTTTGTTGAGGAGTTCTAGCTACACTAAACTGTCTTAAAATACCTTTTTCCACACAAAACTGTTTCATAACACTATTCTTAAACTCAGTTCCATTGTCACATCTTATCACCTTAACTTTATAATTTACTAGGTTTTCAACTCTTGTTATAAAAGCCTTAAGAATGCTAGAAGTTTCATCCTTAGTTGCTAAAAAAGAAAAACCAAGTGAATCTACTATAGCCATCTGTGACAACTAGGCAGTACATCTTCTTGTTCAAATTTTCACATATGTTGGCCCAAACAAATCCATATGCAACATATATAAAGGCTCAGAAATAGTGTTCACAGCTTTGGACTTATAAGAAGCTATGTGTTGTTTTCCCATCTGACAAGCAACACAGGTTTCAGAATTTTCAAAAACTTTTGAAGGTAAACCTCTTACAAGGTTTCCCTTAACCAATTTATTAATAGTTTTGAAATTAAAATGGCCAATTCTTCTATGCCAAAGTTTGGATTCATCATTTGTGGCCTTTGCAAATAGGCAAGTTAAAGCTCTTTTGGGAACTATGTTCTTTATGTCAACACTGTATATGTTGTCTGTTCTAGGGACTCTTAGTAGCACAAATTTATCATCAAGCAACTTAAAATCAGGAGATAAGACAAGACATTTGATGTGTCGTGTTTGAGTACAAGTTTTAAATTTATAAAGGTCGAATTGCCGAATCTAGAAACAACACATACGAGCAAGTGATCTCGTCCGTCTTAGCAAGATTATGATGGTAAGTCGGGATCGTTCGCAGGGATTTGTGTAGTTAATCGAATTGTAAGCTACTAAAAGTAAATCTCTTAAACAAGTAATGATGTAAATATAATAATTCAAATGATTAAAACTACACTTGCTTAGACTAATATACTACTCTTGATAAGCATGATTGTGATAACTTTAGATAACATGTTGGTTATGATAATTAGTTTGGTGAACAAATCTATTGTTTCTACAAATTAAACCTTCGTCAAGATTTTAGTTCATAAAAACAAGCATTATATTTAACCAATCAATTCAAGATCAATTCAAGGTTCATAAGTTGGTGTACCTTAAACACAAAAATAGTCTTTTGTTTTATCAAATAAGCTTAGGAAATGGTCAATACAAAAGGTAACCGATCATAGACAAAAGGTCACAATTGATAGTAAACTATTAATCTTTCGACCCTTGAAATGGTTTACAATCAATCCTATTTTGATAGACAAAAGCATTCTTATTACAACCACAATTAACTTTCTTTGTTTAATCAAGAATAATGGGTAAAAACAATCATTCATAGACAAATGATTATAACTAGTTGAATAACAATAGTTCTTTCGACCCTTAAAATTATTAGCAACTAGTTAAACTTGATCAACAAATGTCACTACGAAACTTAATCACAATTGGATCTTAGAATCAACTTGAAATTGAATTAAAACATGTTATCACAATCATACGCAAATTAATAAGCAATACACATCATTTAAGCAAGTGCACAAAGGCACTAGCCACTCATAGCAAACATGAACATAAACTCAGAACTTTGAACATTAGAAACCATAATTGAAAGTCTTACAATGATTGGAAATAGATTACAAATGATAAGGTAATGATACCCAAAGTATTGGTGTTGACTTCTTGATGTTTTGACCTCCAAATATTGACTTCTTGAACCTCCAAAGCTTCCTGAACTTCTAAGGACGAATTTTGACCTTTGAGAGAGTATCTTGATGATTGTATGAGAGTTTTATGAGAATTATTAAAAAGGTGTGTCTAAAACTCTTCACAAATGGTCCTATTTATACTACACTCAAAGCCTAGGATCTTTAATGCTACACTTGGCCTCCAAGTAAATTAAAAGAGCCTAGAATCATCATTAGAAGGCTATAGAATCATTGGTAGTTAAACACAATACTTAATGATGAAGTTTTGGCAAATCAGACGACATCCAACCGATCGGTATTGCGTCCAACCGATCGGTTGGTCTTCAGAAATTGCCTCCATCCGATTCGGTTGCGGGCAGCATCCGATCGGATGGAGTGCTACTGTATGCTCTTTTGGGCTTTTGTCGTTTGGCTTGTTTCTTCCATTTAGTTCTTGGTTCTTCATCCAAACTTGATCTTTTCTTTATCTTGAAGCTAATCAACTTGAATACTTGGACCTTCATTCTTTGAAATGCCTTTTTGATTAGATCTTGACAAGAAAATCTTTGCACTATCATAAATATTTCCTTCTTCCTCATTTTTCTCATCTTTTTATTCCTTTTTCTTGTTTTTGGCTACATATACTTTTCAAACACGCTTTGGTACGATTTAGTAACAAAAGCATATAAATATAACCAAATAACATATATAAAAACACGAATAACGCTACTAAAAACATGCACAATTTGAGCGTTATCATATTTCCCCACACTTAAACTTTACTTGCCCTCAAGCAAATCTAGAAGTAAAAACAATTATCCACATGGTACACAAGTATGATTAGAAAAATGTGATGCAAATCTATCAAGTACAAGTACAAGTTAGATTCATCGATTTAAGCTTTTATGGTCGAAGCATCGAGATGTTTGACAATACCCAAATGATTTTCTTGCTTGATAAACATTACTAATCACCTCACGAAAAAGGAAATGAAATATAATTCACTCAAAACACTCATTTGTATGGTTGGTGGAGTATATAAGAAGAATCACACTCATTTGCTCAGTCATGATTTAAATATTACCATAGGCTTGTACAAGAAACAAAACTACACCGAAATGGCGTGAGCACCAAGTATAGATATCAAAGAGGTCTTTTATTCGGGTTTAAAGGTTTCAAGGGTTATATTATACTTATGTGCAACTATCTTATGCAAAACATAATAGCTCGCTAACAATGAATTCTCATATCACCAAATAACGGATGGTCACTAGGGCATATCTTGGATCGCTAGCGCGCTATTCACATAATGGATGGTCACCAAAATACACACTAGATCGCTAGCAACGTTATCTAATTCCTCAATAAATTAGATGGTCACTACATGTCAATACACTTGATAATTCTACAAAGTCAAAAGGGTAGGATAAGACATGGAATATGTTTTAGAAAGGGTTGATAATAACGAATATACAAACTAGTCAAAGTCTACTGACCAAATGTTACTAGCTATTCCGAACCGCTATCATGCATTCTTGAGAAACTCCATACTTGATTGCACTATACATTATTACATAGCTCATTGGCTATTCTTGTCACCTTATAGTTACGATGACTTATTCTTTTTTTTTTTTTTTTTTGAACATAGAAACTTGTCATCTTATAGTTGCGATGACTTCACTTGGATAACTACTTTTGGAGTTTGCAACTTTCTTCGTACTTTCATGATTTCTCACATAACATCCATCTTGCCAAATAGCTAGCAACCAACCAAGACTTGACTAAGGGTAAGGCTAGGCTAAAAGTGTAAAATCTTTTTGTATTTTTCTGGATTTTATCAAAAGAAAAAGATAGGCTCAGAGGGTGTAACTAGGGGTATCTAGCGTTAAAGATAAACGCTAACAAAAGGGTTTATACTGGTGGTTAACTAGTCAGTGTAACTAGCTAAATATCAATACGGAAGGCTTATTTGGGGTAAATCCTAAGGTTGCCTCTTATCACGCATATATACTTATATCACAAATGAAAAGTGATCTCACAACGGTCTTGTAATGATTTACAAGCACAAGTTCTAGAATAAATAAAATCACCGGCACACTCATAGCAAAAGAATCAAAGCATAAAAGATGTATGCTAAATACGAAACAGGCTTAAATCCTCACATTGTAGTGGAAAGGGCTATAATATGTGCTAGCTAATGTTATCGATCCCAGAATGGATTGCAATATTAATCGGGACACATCTCAATTTTTCAAAAATTACAAGTTTTACCAGTGGATAGATCCAGTTATTCTAATAGATAATCCTTAAAATGACAAATAACTAGATCACAAGGGCAAACAAAATTTAAAATTTAGCTTGGAATTTACAATCTATTCTTATTTTCCTATTCACCCCCCCCCCATACTTAAGTTAAGAATTGTCCTCAATGTGATAAACGAATTCAAGGAATGAAAATAAGGAAATAAGAGAATAAACCATATTTTCCTGCTCCAGATGATTTTAGGGTCCAAGCATCCATGCTTTATAATCATTACCTGCAGTAATCTTAAAACAAAAGAAACACACGAAATATTTCTACGTTTTATTTATAAATTGGTGATACACCCCCACACTTAAGTTCAGCTAAGGGATTAGATAAACTTTGGGGTCTAATCACTTGAAAATAAAAATAAAAACTAAAATTAAAAACAACAAACACACGGGTTGTCTCCCGAGAAGCGCTTATTTTATTAACGAGTCATCAGCCAGACTCAAACTTCCTTCTTGCTACGTTGGTGCACTTTTTGGCTTCTTCTTTGAGAATTTTGGAACATACACCACGTTTCCTATCACTATTCCTTCTCCAGTCTCATCTATGTTCTCCAATTTTATTCTTTCCCAAGGTCTAGGAAGAACATCATAGATATAACCAGATTCTTCAGCCCAAGGAGTGTTTTTCTTATAATCGGCCGGAAAGGGTGCCATGAATGTTATTGCTTCATATTCTGATTCAGGCGGAATCTATTTGATTGAAATCTCGTTCATTTGCTCCTTATCATAGTACAATTTAATTCGGTGGCCATTAACAATGAAACTTCCACCTTGTTTTTCATGTAATTCAACATACCCAGATGGAAATCCATGTTTCACTATATACGGACCGAACCATTTCGGTTTTAGCTTAGGTGCTTTGAACTTGTATTTCATATTAAAAAGCAGAACTTTGTCTCCAGCTTTGAATTCTTTCCGGATTCTAAGCTTTCTGTCATGATACACTTTGGTAAACTAACTTGTAGCTTGTCTACGGTTTAACAACCTTGAATAAATTCAAAACTGTTAATGATGAAACACTGATATACTTTGCTAAGTATGCGGAATCTACTTCAACAAAGCTAAGAAGAATTAATAAACAACTTCGAATATTATTAAAACCTTGAACCTGCTCTCTTACACAGATTCACTAACAAACTCTAATCACTAATACTCTAATAAGCTTCTAATATTCGTATGAACTTATCTCTCTAAAATCGTATATATTCGCATATCTCTAATGCCAACCTAGGGATCCTTTTATAGGCACAAGGAAAACCCTAGTCGGTTTACAATACTTGAACGACAAGTAATTCTAATTATAACTCTAATCTAATACGAACATTCTAGAATTACACATTAGTCCTTAAACAATTTTGCATAACAGTCCTTCAACGAGCAGCAGTACTTTGACTTGATTAGCAGTACTTTGACTTCCAGCAGTACTTTAACTTTATAGCCCAACAATCCTCCCCTAACTTGAATTCTACTTGCTTGATTTCAAGTTCCTTTGTATTTCTTTAATTTCAACACTTTATCTTCAAGGAAAGGTTGTATCTTTGAAATCTGTCTCGTTGTTGTTTTGTCATCATCAATGCAATCAGTATCTTCAATCTTCATCAGCAACAATTCTCTTCAGCAAATTATCTTTTCAGCAACT
The DNA here is from genome assembly GCA_021014915.2 of Artemisia tridentata subsp. tridentata. Taxonomy (NCBI): domain Eukaryota; kingdom Viridiplantae; phylum Streptophyta; class Magnoliopsida; order Asterales; family Asteraceae; genus Artemisia; species Artemisia tridentata. The sequence continues at coordinate 320,532,200 of CP139502.1, forward strand.
CAGCATCATATTGGCAATAGGTACATCAGATCTTAAAAGTTTCATACTATTCTCATCACTTCCAGGTGTGTTAACTCCTGTGAGAGGTGAATCATTGAAAACTTAATGGATTTTGATGTCTCTTTACCAAAGCCATTAACTCTGGAATAGCCAATGTTTAGGTTTAGAAAACCATGGTACATTGATAACCATATGATTTTTAGCAAATCATCAGCTATCAACGGATTTGATTAGTCTTTACCAAATAGCCGTTTGCTTTTGGACTAACTAGTTCTTTTAGTACAATCACTACCATGGTGAACTAATTACCATATAATGGTTTTCCACAGCCTTTACCACAAAGCCATTATCTTGTGGGCTAGCCAACTCTTCACTAACATAGATATGGTGAGTTGAAAACCATACAATTTTTAGTAAATTGTCAACTAAAAACGGATTTGATTATCACATCAGAGCCGTACCCTCATGATGAGTCAAACTCTTTCTTGTTTATTAAACATGGTGAGTTGATTACCATTTGTTGTGTAGTACAAGTACTAACACCATGTTGTTGCTTTCAAAACCATTTGTTGCTGTTTAATCTTTGTGTTTCAAAATGTTTTTGCACTTATCAAAAATTACTGATTTTATCAAAAGACTTTACTGGTTTCATGCTGCAAGCAGTACTTTGAGAAAGTACTGTTTGACTAGTAGTACTTTGAAGAAAGTACTTATTTTTCAAAAGATTTATATAATAATTAAACCATACCAGTAGTTATGCATTAATCTTCAGATTCAGTTGTCCACTTGATGAACAATTTTATAACCATCAATGCTACTTCATTCTCTTGTTCCACTTCCATGCCATGCTCTAGCATCCTGATCATCAGATCTCTTGTGAGTGGATATCTCTGTTCTGCTAGCATATGAATCATAGTGCCATCTTCCAACTCCAAAACATGTATTCCAACTGATTCAAAGAATCTCCATCTGTTAATCTCCCAGTTGTCTTGATTTTCCCACAAAGTACTGTCCTTTGTTTCCTCTGTCTCCCAGATAGTTGTGAGATCTCCTAACAATATCAAACCTACTCCTTGTGGTGGAATATGCTCAAAATAAGTTTGCACTTGGAGATATAACTGAAGCATATCATCTCTGTCAATCAGATGTAGTATATCCCATAATGAATTGAATACTCTAAAACTTCCATCTTGTCTATGAAAGATCAGATAATCTCCTTCTTGTGATTCTACAACTGAAAAAGTAGATATCTTGGACTTCTTATCAGCATCTTCTTTCAATTTTGGATGTTCAAAGTCAACAACTCTAAGATAATTCCTTAGCTCATCAACTGTGTCTGTTCTTAATTCAAATGCATCCTTGAACTTCTTTGATGGCTGTTCATCAGTTGTTCTTTTCCTCTTTGAGCTCCTTGTAACAGCTCTTTCTTTTCTTTTATCTTCAAGCTCCTTATCTTTAAACGAAATAATGCTTGCAAGATCCTTTTCTATAGCTTCCCTAACAGCATCATACAGATCCTTCATCTCTGTATATGTCAATCTGACTAAACCTGTGTATCCTTGACCTTTCAGATAAGCCATCATATCATTCCTTTCTCTAGCTTTACTAATTGGCCTTTGTGATTGAACAATAAGCTTCCTAGATTCTTCAGCATCTATCTTAGCTTGCAATAGTCTAGCTGCTTCCTCACCTTTGGCAATCTGAATTTCTCTTAACTGTGCCAATGTCAACTTCTTCTTCTTCTTTTCTACCAAGATCCCTTTACCTTTATCTTTTGGATCTATCTCCTGAGTAGGTTGAGAAGAAGTATGATGTTGTTGTTCAATCTCATGAATACTGATGCCTCTTTGACTTGACATATTAATCATAATGTCAGCAATTGTTTCATCATCACTGTTAGTATGAGCTATAACATCTTCTTCCTGAGCTGGTTTAGAAGGGCCAACTTCCTCTTGAACTTGACTTGAAGGACCAATATCTTCTTCAAAATCCAAAGTTCTAGGTGTAATAGTAAATTGCCTCTCAGTACCTTGTTGAGCAGTACTTTCAGCCTCAGCTCCTTCCAAATTTACTTCCTCAGTATCACCACTTCTTACTTCAACAGCAGCTTCTTCCAAATTGATTTGCTCTGTTTCATCACTCTTCCTCTCAGCAGTTTCTTGAGCCTCACTCTCCCTTTTCAGCCTCTTCCAAATTGATTTGCTCTGTATCTGACCACTCTGCTTCTGAGACTTTACCCATAATCGATGGTGTTGAACTAGTGGCCAAACAAACTTCTTCAATCTTTGAAACTTAGTCTTTAATTTGACTATCTTAGCAGCTTGAGCCTCACTCTCCTTTTTCAGCCTCCTTAACTCCCTTGTTAAAGCATAATTATCCATCTCTGCCTCTTCTTCTTCAAATTGCTGAGACATATTTGTGGAAGTATAATCATTAGGAGATGGTGGTTGATTCATACCTTGGTCTGACTCCTCATGGATAGGAATGGACATAGGAGCAGCATCTTCCCTAGTAGCAGTATGTGGAGAAACAGTATGTTGAGAAGCAGTAGGTTGAGGAACACTATCTTCTCTTGAAACTGGAGACTCTTGACTTGCTAATCCAGAGTTTGCTTCTTGCTCTTGCTCTTGCTCTGCATCTCTAACAACTTGTGCAACTCCCAATATATGAGCAGTCAAAGGTGTGTTTGTCCCAGAAAACTTGATACTCTTTTTAGATAGAAAAGTAAACACCTTTGATGGAAGTTTGACAGTGGGTAAAAAATTTTGAGGTTTAGGGACATCCTCAAGTTGATTGTTCAAGAATAACTGAACAAACCTTGGATACATTAAGAATGGTGTACCATTAGCAATGTGTGAAAGCATACCATCAAGAATTAGTCTTGAAAAGTTGAATCGTTGATCGGTAGCCAAACCCACTAATGCAGATGCAATATTTTGACCAAATTGATCAAAAGAAGTACTCTTGGGACTTAAGCAGTGAAGTAAGACATGAATTAGGTACTTCCAATGAGAACAAAACAAAGGCTTCTGAAAAGTAAGTTTCGTAAGATCTCCCTCATAACCTATATCGCTTAAAGTGTCCCAAAGCACTTGTTTGTCAAAACGAACAGCCCCTCCTTCATCATTAAACATCAAAGTATCCCTAACTGTGGCTTCAGAAATCTGAAGAGTTCGTCCAGCAACCGTAGCCCTAATTAAAGAATCATCTTCAACCATTGAAGTAGCCCAAAATTCTTGTATCCATGAACCAATAACATCAGGATCAACTAAAATAGAGTAGTTAATGGAAGACCCAGTTAAGAAATCAATGATCGCATGAAAATCAACATTATCCCCTGTCTTGTCTAAATTAGCGATCATATTGTGTTTGCTAACTGTGAATCGATTAGCCATGATGAGTCGTAGAGAAGGATTCGCTTTGAGTGTGTGTTTCGTTAAAAAGATTGTGGTGGAAGAGTGAATGAGGGATCTCGAATTAAGTTAAAAGGCGGGGAATAGGTGAGAGTTTCTTTAAATAGGATGGAAACAAATCAAACTCAAAATAATAAAGTTACCGTTTTGATGGACTTATTATCTCCGCCGTAAGGAATTAATTAACTGTAGCCCCACACTTTTTTAACCGTTGGAACAGTACGTCCACGTAAGCAGTACGTTGAAGCAGTACTTTGCTAAGCCAGTATGTTAAGTAATAAAGCAGTACGTTCCATCTTCTTATCCACAATCAACACTTCAAACTTAAACCAAGAACTTGTAAATGGTTCATGCATAAGTTCTAACTAATAACTATGTTGCCTCCCCTCAAATACAACATATGGGCTAAACTAAACTACTAAAAACCAATACTTTCATTAAGAACTAAAAGAAAGTATACTAACTAATACTAAAGCCTCCCCTCAAATGTAGCCTAGTAGTTAATCATCCCAATGCTCACAACTAAGTGGTTGAATCTTGAAACATCAAATCCCTTTGTGAGTAGATCAGCTACATTATCATCTGTGTGAACCTTGACCACATTTATAAGCTTGTGCTCATAACAATCCCGAATGAAGTGATGCCTAATCTGAATATGCTTGGTCTTGGAGTGATAAACAGGATTCTTCACTATACAGATGGTACTCTCATTATCAATGTTGATAGGAGTGTTTTTGAAGTTGAATCCATAATCTAAGAGTTGATTTTGCATCCACAAAACTTGTCCACAACAGCTTGCAGCAGCAACATATTCTGCTTCAGTAGAGGAGGTTGCAGCAATTGTTTGCTTTTTACATTGCCAGGAGACTAATCTTCTTCCAAGATATTGACATCCTCCTGTGGTTGATCTTCTATCATAATTATCTCCTGCATAATCACTATCTGAAAAAGCTTCCAAGTGAAAAGGTGACTCCTTAGGATACCATAATCCTAACTTTGGTTGATGCTTGAGATATCGAAAAATCCTCTTGACGGCATACATATGTGAAACCTTGGGTGTAACCTGATATCTTGCACACAAGCAAACAGCAAACATGATGTCAGGTCTTGATGCAGTTAAGTACATAAGACAACCAATCATAGATCTATAAAGCTTGAAATCCACAGCTTGTCCATCTTCATCCTTGCCTAATGGTTTATTGTTATCAATGGGTGTGGTGGCAGGCCTGAGATTTGGAAGGTCAAATCTTTTAAGTATGTCTGCAACATACTTTTCTTTGTTAATGAAGATTCCATCTCTTGTTTGTCTAACTTGAAGCCCCAAAAAGAAAGTTAATTCTCCCATAGAACTCATTTGAAACTCCTTTTGCATAAGTTCTTCAAATTCTTTCACCATAGACTTCTTTGTGGCTCCAAAGATAATATCATCCACATAGACTTGGACTAACATAATGTCTTTCTTATCCCTTTTGATAAACAAAGTCTTATCAATTGCTCCTCTCCTATAACCATGATGTAAAAGAAAATTTGAGAGTCTCAAATACCAAGCTCTGGGAGCTTGATGAAGGCCATATAGTGCCTTGATCACCTTGTAGACTTTGTTTGGATGTGCAGGATCTTCAAATCCAGGAGGTTGTTTAACATAAACTTCCTCAGAAATTGTGCCATAAAGGAAAGCACTTTTGACATCCATTTGGTAGACAGGAAATCCCATATATGATGCAAAGGCAAGAAATAACCTAATTGCCTCTATCCATGCAACAGGAGCAAACACTTCATCATAATCCACTCCTTCTTCTTGGCGATATCCTTGTGCAACCAATCTAGCTTTATTTTTGATAACATTCCCTCTTTCATCTCTTTTGATTCTGAAAACCCATCTTGTACCAATGACTCTTTTGCCATCTGGTAGATCACATAATACCCAGACTTCTTGAAGCTTGAATTGTAGAAGCTCCTCTTGCATGGCTTCAACCCAACTTTCATCAGCTAAAGCTTGAGCTACCTTCTTGGGTTCTTCTTGAGATAGAAAACAAGCAAACAGGCATGTTTGTTGATCCTTGTGATTCATCCTGTTTTGTTTGTAAACAAAGCTAAGTAAAGCAGTATGTTGCTTAGAAAGACCTTTAACTTTGTTTCTTGTAACCACTCCTGAAGAGGGTGATCCAATAATGTTGCTTTGAGGATGAGATTTATGAACTCTCAATGTAGGAGTTGGTGGAACTGGAAGATCAGATTCCAAATTAGTAAAATCAATCCCTTCACTGGTAGTTGAGAAAATACCTTCTTGATTAAGCTCATCATCAATTTCTTCTAATCCAGGAATGTTAGCATTATCCAAATCATCATCATCAACATTGGAATCATCAGCATTGTTCCAATTTGATGGTTCTAAAACACCAGAAGTACTGTCAAAAGGATCATCAGTACTTTGATCAAAAGTACTGTGGGCAGTATCTTGAATTTTACCCTTTTTCTTTGTAGCTTCATAAGCCCTCCTTTGTTTATCTTCATAGGATTGTGCTATAGTTTCTTGAAAAAGCATCCAATTAAGTTCATCTTGAATGGCTTGATATTCATCAGATACTGTATTGGTTGGTTGAGCAGTACTTTGTTCCTCATCAGTAACTTCAGGTTCTTTGCCAGGAACATCTTCTGGTCTAACATTGACTCCATGAACAATGTACTATGAATCATCTTCTTTGTGATTAGCCTGATTCTCTTCTCTAACAGGCTCATAATTCATAGATGGAGTGAACTTGAGATCAAGATCAAACATCCAATCAGGACCTTTACCTTTCTGAGTTTCTTTATCTTCCAAAAATTCAACATGAATACAATCTTGTACCTTTTTGGTACTCCTATTATAGACTCTAAAACCTTTGCTATTTGTACAATAACCCAATAGATATCCTTCATCTGACTTACCATCAAATTTTCCCAGAGAATCAATAGTATTTAGAATAGTCAGAGAACAGCCAAAAGGTTTTAGAAAACGAATGTTTGGTTTCTTTCCCATTAGTAACTCATAAGGTGTCTTCATCTGAGGTTTAGTTACTGAAACTCTATTTAGTACATAGCAAGCAGTACTTATGGCTTCAGCCCAAAAGATAATAGGTAATTGGGAATCTGCAAGCATTGTTTTAGCTGCTTCTATCAAAGTCCTGTTCTTTCTTTCTGCAACACCATTCTGCTGTGGTGTTCTAGCAATGCTAAACTCTCTCTTGATCCCTTTCTTGGCACAGAATTCATCCATATGCTTGTTCTTGAATTCTGTTCCATTATCACATCTAATACCTCTTACTTTGAGTCTTAATTGATTTTCAAGGGCTACTATCAGGTCATGGATAGCATCAAAGGTTTCATCTTTGAATCCCAAGAAAAAGACCCAACTAAATCTGCTACAATCATCTGTCACAACCAAGCAGTACTTCTTCGTGTTTAAACTTTCTACTGAAACTGGTCCAAACAGATCCATGTGTAGCAACTCCAAAGGTTCTCTAATATCTCTTTCCCCAAGCTTCTTACATGAAGCTTTATGTTGTTTACCCTTCTTGCAAGCCAAACAAGAATGATCAGTCTTGAATGTTTTGGAAGGTAAACCTCTAACTAAATTTCCATTAACTAGCTTGTTGATGTTCTTGAAATTTACATGACCTAGTCTTCTGTGCCACAGATGTGCTTCTTCCAATGATGCCTTTGCTACTAAACATGTTGCTCTCCCAGCAGAATTGAGAGTCTTTAAGTCTAAACTGTACACATCATTGGTTCTTGGTACTCTCAAAGTTACCAAGTGATCATCAACAAACTTAAACTCAGGAGAGAGAATGAGACATTCTGTATCAGTAAACAGAATCGGGTACTTCTTGTCACAAATCTGAGATACTGACAAAAGATTGAACTTGAGCTCCTTCACATATCTAACATTCTCAAAATCAATACATCCAGCCTTGATTGTTCCTTTGCCAGTGATTCTCCCTCCATCAGGATCATTACCAAATGCAACTCTTCCTCCATAATATGCCTTAAAATCTGACAGGATCTCCTTGTCCCCCGTCATGCTGCTAGAGCAACAACTATCAACAATAATATGATCTTTAAGCTCCTCCTCTGGGTTGCCCTGCACAGTAAAGAAAAGGGTTAGTTTCTTTTAGGAACCCAAGCCATTACTGACTTGTGTTCCCCTTGTAGAGTGACATACTTGAATTCCTTTAGTATGTAGTCTCCACTGGTTTTAAAGGCATGGTCAATGATTATTTGCGTTGGTCCCATGTCCTGTGTTGTATTATCAACAACACTCCCTGTTTCACCCTTATCTGATGAAAATACTGCTTGTTCCCCATCAGTACTTTCTTTCTTAACCCAATTTCGTTTGACCTTAGGTTTCTCTGATCTAGGTAATCTACTTGAAGTGTAAGACCTTTTATATGAATTGAATCTCTTAGGTCTTCTATATGAAAAAGTGTTAGCAGTACCATGATTGGGTGAAAACTTATCAGTCCTTTGAGAAGGTACTTCTTGAGACTTATCAGTGTGTGAAGGTACTGGTGGTTTGGAAAACATTCTTTTCTGGTGAAGGTACCTATAGTCTTTAGAGAAATTAATATGGTTGACCCTATTTTAATGATTCCAAACTGGTCTAGTCTCCCTTGGTTTATTGGTGGCAGGTCTATTCTTTGGGAACTGACTTAAATATTCTGAGTGTAAGTCACAGTGCTTAATCAAATGATCAGGACTATAGCATACATAACATAACTTTCTCTCCATATTCCCAAATCCTCTTCTATGATCAAAAGGTTTCCTATAGTGAGCAGTATTTTGAAAAGTTTCTCTTGGAGGTACTGCTGAATGTCCAGCAGTACTTTGAAAAGTTTTTGGAGGTACTGCTTGTTTTTGAAAGGCTGTAGGAAACTTTTGACCATTACCCCTTTGAAAATCATCCTTGGGTTTCTCAGAACTAGATTGACTAGTAAGCTTCTTCCTAAACTCTAGGTTGTCTACACCATAACGAGAAACATCTGTCCTAAGTGGTTGAAACCTACCAGTAGGTGGAGGAACTGAGTGGTACCCCTTATCTTTCTTAAACTTAGGAGGTGTTTCACTAATTGGTTCCTCATTCCTAGATGTGTTTTCTTCTGAGCTAGTAAGGTCATCATCACTAGGTGGGATTTCTTCCTTATCACTAGGTGGGGTCTCTTCCTTATCACTAGGTGAGGTCTCATCTGAACTACTATCTTCACCATAACCTAGTCCAGCTCTACTGTTTATTACTCTTTGTTTTTCAACAAATTGAACATGTGATAGACCAGCCTGTTTTATGCTACCAAGTTTTTCTAACAAAGCATCTCTTTCCTTAGTAATCTTTTCTAATTCAGACACCTTACATCCTAACTTCCATTCACTTAATTTTAATTGGTAATCTTGTTGCTCATATTTTTCTGCCCAAGCCATTTCATTATTTTCATGTGTTAATATTTTGGCTTCCATTGACTCTAAAGTTAATTGATAACCAGCTACCTCAGACCTAGCTGTTCTACAATTATCTCTTTCAGTCACATATTCTTTAAGCAACTTTTGATAAACATCATTACACTTAGAGCATACCTCAGAGACATTGGATGAACTTGGTGAAGTAGCTACCATAGCAATCTAAACAGGTTCATCTTCATCCTCCATGCTCTAGTCAAAGCTTCCAAGACCATCTCTTGATTCCAAAGCAGCATATCCTGGTTCCTCATCAAAAGTTGTGCTCCAATCAAACTCTTCCATTGCAACCATAGAATAGGTTATAGGTTCATCATCAAATTCAGCACTCCAGTCAATCTCTGCTAGATTTTCTTGAGCCACCAAAGCTTTTGGTTGTGATTCAGTAATAGGAACCTCCTTTCTTTCAACCTTGGGTTGTTCAATCATCCTGTTTGCCTGATATTTTGCAAACTTGCATTCCCTTGCAAAGTGTCCAAGCTTTTGACAATTGAAACATTCAATCTTGGATTTGTCAAAAGTTATACCCTGTTTAGCTTTGAAATCAATTCCCCTTCCTGTCTTGTTCATGAACTTCTTGATCCTTGCAGTGATCATGGCTACTTGCCATCTTATGTCAATCTCCTCTAAAGCATCTTCTTCAATCTGCAACAAGTCTTCTTGATAGGTAACAGGTAAAGTGGCTTGTTGTGCAAAGAAGGAACATACAACATCATCAGAATTGGTGTTGTTTGTTGGTGACGGTTTGGGGGTAGTCGTGGTTGTGCAAACATGCTGTGTATCACCAACAGTGCTTTGAGAAGGATAAGCAGTACTTTTAGTAGAAGTACTGCTTCTGTTTTCAGAAGACACAAAAGCTATGTTGTGAGTTTTCTGAGAACTGTGACCATTCATCTCTTGCTCATACACTTTCAAATTGTTGTAGAGATCATCAAAGTCCATAGACTCCAATCCAGGTTGTCCTCTAATCATAGTAGCAACCACATGCCAAACAGATGGCAAACTCCTTAAGAACTTCAAATTTGCATCTTCAACAGATACCTCTGCTCCATATAGTTCTAGCATACTAAGTAGATTTTGGAATCTGTCATAGGCAGCATCAAGACCTTCTCTTTCACCAACAGTGAAAGTTTCAAACTGCTGCTTCAATAAGTTTCTATGCATCTTCTTTGAAGCATCATTACCTCCAAATCTTGTCTTGATAGCAGCCCACAATTGCTTTGCATCCTTAGCATCATGGAACTTTAGTAGGTGGCCATCAGGAATAGCAGACAACAGTATGTTGAGAGCCTTATCTTGATTTCTCTTTGTAGCTGCTGGCAAGGTTGGTTGAGGTGGTTTGGGTTGGCCTTCAACATGCACAGGTTCGTCAAGAACAACATTACCATTGACAATCACATCCCATAGAGCATGGTCTGTAATAGCAAGGTACTGCCTCATCTTCATGCTCCAAAGATCATATTCTCCCTTCTTGATGATAGGAATTCTGAGTGATGTGATGGATGGGATAGGTGCCGCTTCAGTCGACATCGTTTAGGGTTTGTTGATAAATTGGTTTTAAGGGTTTCTTCTTAATCAGAGTCTCCACACAAGCTCTGATACCACTTGTTGGATCGATATACTCTGACCAAACTAACTTGTAGCTTGTCTACGGTTTAACAACCTTGAATAAATTCAAAACTGTTAATGATGAAACACTGATATACTTTGCTAAGTATGCGGAATCTACTTCAACAAAGCTAAGAAGAATTAATAAACAACTTCGAATATTATTAAAACCTTGAACCTGCTCTCTTACACAGATTCACTAACAAACTCTAATCACTAATACTCTAATAAGCTTCTAATATTCGTATGAACTTATCTCTCTAAAATCGTATATATTCGCATATCTCTAATCCCAACCTAGGGATCCTTTTATAGGCACAAGGAAAACCCTAGTCGGTTTACAATACTTGAACGACAAGTAATTCTAATTATAACTCTAATCTAATACGAACATTCTAGAATTACACATTAGTCCTTAAACAATTTTGCATAACAGTCCTTCAACGAGCAGCAGTACTTTGACTTGATTAGCAGTACTTTGACTTCCAGCAGTACTTTAACTTTATAGCCCAACACTAGCTTTGTAAAGCTTGGAGTTCTCGTAAGCTTGGAGTCTTAGTTCATCGAGTTCATGCAATTGCAAAAATCTCTTCTCTCCAGCTATTTTGAAATCAGGGTTACAGCTTCTGAGTGCCCTGTAAGCGCGATGTTCGATTTCGAACGGCAAATGACAGGTTTTTCCATACAAAAGTATGTATGGTGTTGTACCAATTGGTGTTTTATAAGCCGTACGAAATGCCCACAGAGCATCATCTAGTTTTCTCGACCAAACGGCGGGATTGTCTTTGACCATTTTTTCAAGTATCCTTTTTAAGGCTCTGTTGGTATTTTCGACTTGACCACTGGTCTGTGGATGATAAGCTGTGGCGAAACGATGATGAACTCCGTATCGTTTCATAATTTTCTCCATTTGTTTGTTACAGAAATGGGTTCCTCGATTACTTATTAAAGCTTTAGGAATTCCATAACGAGCGAAAAGCTTTTTTAGAAAATTAACAACAACTCGTGCGTCATTTGTGGGTAGAGCTTCGGCTTCAGCCCATTTGGAAACGTAATCAATAGCAACGAGAATGTATTCGTATTTATGCAATTTAGGAAATGGTCCCATAAAATTGATTCCCCAAATATCAAATATTTCGCAGACTTGAATGCTCTTTTGAGGGATTTCATCTCTACGAGAAAGACTATCGGATTTTTGGCAAGCATCGCAGTTTTGAACAAGAGTATGAGCTTCTTTGAAAATGGTCGGCCAATAGAATCCAGCATCAAAAACTTTTTTAGCTGTGGTGGAAGGACCATAGTGTCCCCCAGTCGGGCCATGATAGCATTCATCAAGAATTCTTCTTGTTTCAGAACCAGAAACACATCTTCTGATCATCCCATCGAGATACATCTTGAAAAGATAAGGCTCTTCCCAATAATATTGTTTTAGTTCAGAAAAGAATTTACTTCGTTGGGCATGAGTTAATCCTTTTTTAGAATTCCTCCAACGAGGTAATTTGCAAAATCTGCAAACCATGGAATTTATTTTTCATCATTTGTATTAACTGTCATGAGAGTTTCATCAGGGAAATAATCATCAATTTCATCTTCCTTTAACTCTTCCAAGTTTTGATTCTCAAGACGAGACAAATGATCAGCAGCTAGATTTTCTGCTCCTTTCTTATCTTAGATTTCGATGTCAAATTCTTGGAGTAGAAAAATCCATCGGATAAGACGCGGTTTTGCATCTTGTTTGGTTAACAGATATTTGAGCGCTGAATGATCAGTGAACACAATCGTTTTTGAAAGCACAAGATAAGATCTGAATTTGTCGAAATCAAAAACAACGGCTAACAATTCTTTCTCCGTAACCATATAATTTTGTTGAGCATTGTTGAGTGTTTTGCTAGCGAAGTATATAGGAAGGAAATGTTTTCCTTCACGTTGTCCTAATACAGCTCCAACAGCAAAATCGCTTGCATCGCACATGAGCTCGAATGGTAGTGACCACTTAGGTGAAACCATAATGGGTGCACTAGTCAGTTGGGTTTTCAATGTTTCGAATGCCTTCATGCAATCTGCATTGAAGTTAAAAACATAATCTTTTTCGAGAAGTTTCGTCATTGGACGAGATATTTTGGAAAAATCCTTAATGAAATGGCGGTAGAAACCAGCATGTCCTAGAAAACTTCTAACGGCTTTAACGTTTGTTGGAGGTGGTAATTTGATGATAACATCAATTTTTGCTTTGTCAACCTCCATTCCTGCATTGGAAATTTTGTGTCCTAGCAAAATTCCTTCAGTCACCATGAAATGACATTTTTCCCAATTGAGAACAAGATGTGCAGCTTCACATCTTTCAAGCATTTTATCGAGATTAGAAAGACAAGCTTCAAATGAGCTTCCAAAAACTGAAAAGTCATCCATGAAAACTTCCATAGATGTTTCAAGCATGTCTTGGAATATAGCAATCATACATCATTGAAAAGTCGCAGGTGCATTACATAGTCCAAAAGGCATACGCCGATAAGCGTAAGTTCCAAAGGGACATGTGAATGTAGTCTTTTCTTCATCAACAGGATCAATAGGAATTTGGAAATATCCTGAAAAACCATCAAGGAAACAAAAGTACTCGTTCCCTGCTAATCTCTCAAGCATTTGATCCATGAAAGGTAAAGGAAAATGATCTTTTCGGGTGGCCTTGTTTAATTTCCTGTAATCAATACATACTCGCCATCCAGTGACAGTTCTAGTAGGAACTAATTCATTCCGTTCGTTAGTCACAACAGTCATTCCTCCTTTTTTCGGAACACAGAGAACTGGACTCACCCAAGGACTATCCTCGATGGGGTAAATGATACCGGCATCAAGAAGTTTGATGATTTATTTTTTAACAACTTCTTTCATGTTGGGATTGAGTCGGCGTTGTCTTTCTACAACGGGTTTAGCATCTTCTTCGAAATTGATTTTGTGTTTACAAAAATCAAGACTAATTCCTGGGATATCAGACGTTTTCCACGCAAAAGCTCTTGTATGCTTCTTGAGAACAGATATTGTTGGGCTATAAAGTCAAAGTACTGCTAATCAAGTCAAAGTACTACTGCTCGTTGAAGGACTGCTATGCAAATTGTTTAAGGACTAATGTGTAATTCTAGAATGTTCGTATTAGATTAGAGTTATAATTAGAATTACTTGTCGTTCAAGTATTGTAAACCGACTAGGGTTTTCCTTGTGCCTATAAAAGGATCCCTAGGTTGGCATTAGAGATATACGATTAGATGCACTTTTAGAGAGACAAGTTTACACGAAGAAGCTTGTTAGAAGTATTAGTGATTAGAGTTTGTTAGTGAATCTGTGTAAGAGAGCAGGTTCAAGGTTTTAATAATATTCGAAGTTGTTTATTAATTCTTCTTAGCTTTGTTGAAGTAGATTCCGCATACTTAGCAAAGTATATCAGTGTTTCATCATTAACAGTTTTGAATTTATTCAAGGTTGTTAAACCGTAGACAAGCTACAAGTTAGTTTGGTCAGAGTATATCGATCCAACAAGTGGTATCAGAGCTTGTGTGGAGACTCTGATTAAGAAGAAACCCTTAAAACCGATTTATCAACAAACCCTAAACGATGTCGACTGAAGCTACACCTATCCCATCCATCACCTCACTCAGAATTCCTATCATCAAGAAGGGAGAATATGATCTCTGGAGCATGAAGATGAGGCAGTACCTTGCTATTACTGACCATGCTCTATGGGATGTGATTGTCAATGGTAATGTTGTTCTTGATGAACCTGTACATGTTGAAGGACAACCCAAACTCCCTCAACCAACCTTGCCAGCAGCTACAAAGAGAAATCAAGATAAGGCTCTCAACATATTGTTGTCTGCTATTCCTGATGGTCACCTACTGAAGTTCCATGATGCTAAGGATGCAAAGCAATTGTGGGCTGCGATCAAAACAAGATTTGGAGGTAATGATGCTTCAAAGAAGATGCATAGAAACTTATTGAAGCAGCAGTTTGAAACTTTCACTATTGGTGAAAGAGAAGGTCTTGATGCTGCCTATGACAGATTCCAAAATCTACTTAGTATGCTAGAACTGTATGGAGCAGAGGTATCTGTTGAAGATGCAAATTTGAAGTTCTTAAGGAGTTTGCCATCTGTCTGGCATGTGGTTGCTACTATGATTAGAGGACAACCTGGTTTGGAGTCTATGGACTTTGATGATCTCTACAACAATCTGAAAGTGTACGAGCAAGAGATGAATGGTCATAGTTCTCAGAAAACTCACAACATAGCTTTTGTGTCTTCTGAAAGCAGAAGCAGTACTTTTACTAAAAGTACTGCTTATCCTTCTCAAAGTACTGTTGTTGATACACAGCATGTTTGCACAACCACAACTACCCCCAACCCATCACCAACAAACAACACCAATTCTGATGATGTTGTATGTTCCTTCTTTGCACAACAAGCCACTTTACCTGTTACCTATCAAGAAGACTTGTTGCAGATTGAAGAAGATGCTTTAGAGGAGATTGACATAAGATGGCAAGTAGCTATGATCACTGCAAGGATCAAGAAGTTCATGAACAAGACAGGAAGGGGAATTGATTTCAAAGCCAAACAGGGTATAACTTTTGACAAATCCAAGATTGAATGTTTCAATTGTAAAAAGCTTGGACACTTTGCAAGGGAATGCAAGTTTGCAAAATATCAGGCAAACAGGATGATTGAACAACCCAAGGTTGAAAGAAAGGAGGTTCCTATTACTGAATCACAACCAAAAGCTTTGGTGGCTCAAGAAAATTTAGCAGATATTGATTGGAGTGCTGAATTTGATGATGAACCGGTAACCTATTCTATGGTTGCAATGGAAGAGTTTGATTGGAGCACAGCTTTTGATGAGGAACCAGGATATGCTGCTTTGGAATCAAGAGATGGTCTTGGAAGCTTTAATTGGAGCATGGAGGATGAAGATGAACCTGTTCAGATTGCTATGGTTGCTACTTCACCAAGTTCATCCAATGTCTCTGAGGTATGCTCTAAGTGTAATGATGTTTATCAAAAGTTGCTTAAAGAATATGTGACTGAAAGAGATAATTGTAGAACAGCTAGGTCTGAGGTAGCTGGTTATCAATTAACTTTAGAGTCAATGGTAGCCAAAATATTAACACATGAAAATAATGAAATGGCTTGGGCAGAAAAATATGAGCAACAAGATTACCAATTGAAATTAAGTGAATGGAAGTTAGGATGTAAAGTGTCTGAATTAGAAAAGATTACTAAGGAAAGAGATGCTTTGTTAGAAAAACTTGGTAGTATTAAACAGGCTGGTCTATCACATGTTCAATTTGTTGAAAAACAAAGAGTAATAAACAGTAGAGCTGGACTAGGTTATGGTGAAGATAGTAGTTCAGATGAGACCTCACCTAGTGATAAGGAAGAAACCCCACCTAGTGATAAGGAAGAGATTCCACCTAGTGATGATGACCTTACAAGCTCAGAAGAAAACACATCTAGGAATGAGGAACCAATTAGTGAAACACCTCCTGAGTTTAAGAAAGATAAGGAGTACCACTCAGTTCCTCCACCCACTGGTAAGTTTCAACCACTTAGGACAGATGTTTCTCGTTATGGTGTAGACAACCTAGAGTTTAGGAAGAAGCTTACTGGTCAATTTAGTTCTGAGAAACCCAAGGATGATTTTCAAAGGGGCAATGATCAAAAGTTTCCTACAGCCTTTCAAAAACAAGCAGTGCCTCCAAAAACTTTTCAAAGTACTGCTGGACATTCAGCAGTACATCCAAGAGAAACTTTTCATAATACTGCTCACTATCGGAAATCTTTTAATCATAGAAGAGGATTTGGGAATATGGAGAGAAAATTATGTTATGTATGCTATAGTCCTGATCATTTGATTAAGCACTGTGACTTACACTCAGAATACTTAAGTCAGTTCCCAAAGAATAGACCTGCCACCCATAAGCCAAGAGAGACTAGACCAGTTTGGAATCACTCAAATAGGGTCAACCATAGTAATTTCTCTAAAGACTATAGGTACCCTCACCAGAAAAGAATGTTTTCCAAACCACCAGTACCTTCACACATTGCTAAGTCTCAAGAAGTACCTTCTCAAAGGACTGATAAGTTTTCACCCACTCATGGTACTGCTAACACTTTTTCACATAGAAGACCTAAGAAATTCAAATCATATAAAAGGTCTTACACCTCAAGCAAAGTACCTAGATCAGAGAAACCTAAGGTCAAACGAAATTGGGTTAAGAAAGAAAGTACTGATGGGGAACAAGCAGTACTTTCATCAGATAAGGGTGAAACAGGGAGTGTTGTTGATAATACAACACATGACATGGGACCAACTCAAATAATCATTGACCATGCCTTTAAAACCAGTGGAGATTACATACTTAAGGAATTCAAGTATGTCACTCCACAAGGGGAACACAAGTCAGTAATGGCTTGGGTTCCTAAAAGAAACTAACCCTTTTCTTTAATGTGCAGGGCAACCCAGAGGAGGAGCTTAAAGATCATATTATTGTTGATAGTGGTTGCTCTGGCAGCATGACAGGGGACAAGGAGATCCTGTCAGATTTTAAGGCATATTATGGAGGAAGAGTTGCATTTGGTAATGATCCTGATGGAGGGAGAATCACTGGCAAAGGAACAATCAAGGCTGGATGTATTGATTTTGAGAATGTTAGATATGTGAAGGAGCTCAAGTTCAACCTTTTGTCAGTATCTCAGATTTGTGACAAGAAGTACCCAATTCTGTTCACTGATACAGAATGTCTCATTCTCTCTCCTGAGTTCAAGTTTGTTGATGATCACTTGGTAACATTGAGAGTACCAAGAACCAATGATGTGTATAGTTTAGACTTAAAGAGTCTCAATTCTGCTGGGAGAGCAACATGTTTAGTAGCAAAGGCATCATTGGAAGAAGCACATTTGTGGCACAGAAGACTAGGTCATGTTAATTTTAAGAACATCAACAAGCTAGTCAAAGGAAATTTAGTTAGAGGTTTACCTTCCAAAACATTCAAGACTGATCATTCATGTTTGGCTTGCAAGAAGGGTAAACAACATAAAGCTTCATGTAAGAAGCTTGGGGAAAGAGATATTAGAGAACCTTTAGAGTTGCTACACATGGATCTGTTTGGACCAGTTTCAGTAGAGAGTTTAAACAAGAAGAAGTACTGCTTGGTTGTGACAGATGATTGTAGCAGATTTAGTTGGGTCTTTTTCTTGGGATTCAAAGATGAAACCTTTGATGCTATCCATGACCTGATAGTAGCCCTTGAAAATCAATTGAGACTCAAAGTAAGAGGTATTAGACGTGATAATGGAACAGAATTCAAGAACTAGCATATGGATGAATTCTGTGCCAAGAAAGGGATCAAGAGTGAGTTTAGCATTGCTAGAACACCACAGCAGAATGGTGTTGCAGAAAGAAAGAACAGGACTTTGATAGAAGCAGCTAGAACAATGCTTGCAGATTCCCAATTACCTATTCTCTTTTGGGCTGAAGCCATAAGTACTGCTTGCTATGTGTTAAATAGAGTTTCAGTAACTAAACCTCAGATGAAGACACCTTATGAGTTACTAATGGGAAAGAAACCAAACATTCGTTTTCTAAAACCTTTTGGCTGTTCTCTGACTATTCTAAATACCATTGATTCTCTGGGAAAATTTGATGGTAAGTCAGATGAAGGATATCTATTGGGTTATTGTACAAATAGCAAAGGTTTTAGAGTTTATAACAGGAGTACCAAAAAGGTACAAGATTGTCTTCATGTTGAATTTTTGGAAGATAAGGAAACTCAGAAAGGTAAAGGTCCTGATTGGATGTTTGATCTTGATCTCAAGTTCACTCCATCTATGAATTATGTGCCTGTTAGAGAAGAGAATCAGGCTAATTACAAAGAAGATGATTCACAGTACATTGTTCATGGAGTCAATGTTAGACTAGAAGATGTTCCTGACAAAGAACCTGAAGTTACTGATGAGGAACAAAGTACTGCTCACCTAACCAATACAGTATCTGATGAAGATCAAGCCATACAAGATGAACTTAATAGGATGCTTTTTCAAGAAACTATAGCACAATCCTATGAAGATGAACAAAGGAGGGCTTATGAAGCTGCAAAGAAAAAGAGTAAATTTCAAGATACTGTCCACAGTACTTTTGATCAAAGTACTGATGATCCTTTTGATAGTACTTCTGGTGTGTTAGAACAATCAAATTGGAACAATGCTGATGATTCCAATGTTGATGATGATGATTTGGATAATGCTAACATTCCTGGATTAGAAGAAATTGATGATGAGCTTAATCAAGAAGGCATTTTCTCCAATGAAGGGATTGATTTTACTAATTTGGAATCTGATCTTCCAGTTCCACCAACTCCTACATTGAGAGTTCATAAAGCTCATCCTCAAAGTAACATTATTGGATCACCCTCTTCAGGAGTGGTTACAAGAAACAAAGTTAAAGGTCTTTCTAAGCAACATACTGCTTTACTTAGCTTTGTTTACAAACAAAACAGGATGAATCACAAGGATCAACAAACATGCCTGTTTGCTTGCTTTCTATCTCAAGAAGAACCCAAGAAGGTAACTCAAGCTTTAGCTGATGAAAGTTGGGTTGAAGCCATGCAAGAGGAGCTTCTACAATTCAAGCTTCAAGAAGTCTGGGTATTATGTGATTTACCAGATGGCAAAAGAGTCATTGGTACAAGATGGGTTTTCAGAATCAAAAGAGATGAAAGAGGGAATGTTATCAAAAATAAAGCTAGATTGGTTGCACAAGGTTATCGCCAAGAAGAAGGAGTGGATTATGATGAAGTGTTTGCTCCTGTTGCAAGGATAGAGGCAATCAGGTTATTTCTTGCCTTTGCATCATATATGGGATTTCCTGTCTATCAAATGGATGTAAAAAGTGCTTTCCTTTATGGCACAATTTCTGAGGAAGTTTATGTTAAACAACCTCCTGGATTTGAAGATCCTGCACATCCAAACAAAGTCTACAAGGTGATCAAGGCTCTGTATGGCCTTCATCAAGCTCCCAGAGCTTGGTATGAGAGACTCTCAAATTTTCTATTACAACATGGTTATAGGAGAGGAGCAATTGATAAGACTTTGTTTATAAAAAGGGATAAGAAAGACATTATGTTAGTCCAAGTCTATGTGGATGATATTATATTTGGAGCCACAAAGAAGTCTATGGTGAAAGAGTTTGAAGAACTTATGCAAAAGGAGTTTCAAATGAGTTCTATGGGAGAATTAACTTTCTTTTTGGGGCTTTAAGTTAGACAAACAAGAGATGGAATCTTCATTAACCAAGAAAAGTATGTTGCAGACATACTTAAACGATTTGACCTTCCAAATCTCAGGCCTGCCACCACACCCATTGATAACAATAAACCCTTAGGCAAGGATGAAGATGGACAAGCTGTGGATGTCAAGCTTTATAGATCTATGATTGGTTGTCTTATGTACTTAACTGCATCAAGACCTGACATCATGTTTGCTGTTTGCTTGTGTGCAAGATATCAGGTTACACCCAAGGTTTCACATATGTATGCAGTCAAGAGGATGTTTTGATATCTCAAGCATCAACCAAAGTTAGGATTATGGTATCCTAAGGAGTCACCTTTTCACTTGGAAGCTTTTTCAGATAGTGACTATGCAGGAGATAACTATGATAGAAGATCAACCTTAGGAGGATGTCAATATCTTGGAAGAAGATTAGTCTCCTGGCAATGTAAGAAGCAAACAATTGCTGCAACCTCCTCTACTGAAGCAGAATATGTTGCTGCTGCAAGCTATTGTGGACAAGTTTTGTGGATGCAAAATCAACTCTTGGATTATGGATTCAATTTCAAGAACACTCCTATCAACATTGATAATGAGAGTACCATCTGTATTATCAAGAATCCAGTTTATCACTCCAAGACCAAACATATTCAGATTAGGCATCACTTCATTCGGGATTGTTATGAGCACAGGCTTATAAATGTGGTCAAGGTTCACACAGATGATAATGTAGCTGATCTACTCACAAAGGGATTTGATGTGTCAAGATTCAACCACTTAGTTGTGAGCATTGGGATGATTAACTACTAGGCTACATTTGAGGGAGGCTTTAGTATTAGTTAGTATACTTTCTTTTAGTTCTTAATGAAAGTATTGGTTTTTAGTAGTTTAGTTTAGACTATATGTTGTATTTGAGGGGAGGCAACATAAGTTATTAGTTAGAACTTAAGCATGAGCCATTTACAAGTTCTTGGTTTAAGTTTGAAGTGTTGATTGTGGATAAGAAGATGGAACGTACTGCTTTATTGCTTAACGTACTGACTCAGCAACGTACTGCTTCAACGTACTGCTTACGTGGACGTACTGTTCCAACGGTCAAAAAGTGTGGGGCTACGGTTAATTAATTCCTTACGGCGGAGATAATAAGTTAATCAAAACGGTAACTTTATTATTTTGAGTTTTATTTGTTTTCATCCTATTTAAAGAAACTCTCACCTATTCCCCGCCTTTTACCTTATTTGAGATCCCTCATTCACTCTTCCACCACAATCTTCTTAACGAAACACACACTCAAAGCGTATTCTTCTCTACCACCTCATCATGGCTAATCGAGTCATAATTAGCAAACACAACATGATCGCTAATTTGGACAAGACAGGGGATAATGTTGATTTTCATGCGATCATTGATTTCTTAACTGGGTCTTCCATCAACTACTCTATTTTAGTTGACCCTGATGTTATTGGTCCATGGATTCAAGAATTTTGGGCTACTGCAACGATTGAAGATGATTCGTTGATTAGGGCTACGGTTGCTGGACAAACTATTCGGATTTCTGAAGCCACCGTTAGGGATGTTTTGATGTTTAATGATGAAGGAGGGGCTGTTCGTTTTGAAAAACAAGTGCTTTGGGACACTTTAAGTGATATAGGTTATGAAGGAGATTTTACGAAACTTACTTTTCAGAAGCCTTTGTTTTGTTCTCATTGGAAGTACCTAATTCATGTCTTACTTCATTGTTTAAGTCCCAAGAGTACTTCTTTTGATCAATTTGGTCAAAATATTGCATCTGCATTAGTGGGTTTGGCTACCGATCAAAGATTCAACTTTTCAAGACTAATTCTTGATGGTATGCTTTCACACATTACTAATGGTTCACCATTCTTAATGTATCCAAGGTTTGTTCAGTTATTCTTGAACAATCAACTTGAGGATGTCCCTAAACCTCAACATTTTTTACCCACTGTCAAACTTCCACCAAAGGTGTTTACTTTTCTATCTAAAAAGAGTATCAAGTTTTCTGGAACAAACACACCTTTGACTGCTCATATCTTGGGAGTTGCACGAGTTGTTAGAGATGCATAGCAAGAGCAAGAGCAAGAAGCCAACTCTGAGTCAGCAAGTCATGAGTCTCGAGTTTCAAGAGAAGTTAGTGTTCCTCAACCAACTGCTTCTCAACATACTGCTTCTCCACATTCTGCTACTAGGGAAGATACTGCTCCTATGGACATTCCTACTCATGAGGAGTCAGACCAAGGTATGAATCAACCACCATCTCCTAATGATTATTCTTCCACAAATATGTCTAAGCAATTTGAAGAAGAAGAGGCAGAGATGGATAATTATGCTTTAACAAGGGAGTTAAGGAGGCTGAAAAAGGAGAGTGAGGCTCAAGCTGCTAAGATAGTCAAATTAAAGACTAAGTTTCAAAGATTGAAGAAGTTTGTTTGGCCACTAGTTCAACACCATCGATTATGGGTAAAGTCTCAGAAGCAGAGTGGTCAGAAACCTAAGAAGTCTTCTCAGTCAAAGAAGAAAATATTCCTCAAGAAACTGCTGAGAGGAAGAGTGATGAAACAGAGCAAATCAATTTGGAAGAAGCTGCTGTTGAAGTAAGAAGTGGTGATACTGAGGAAGTAAACTTGGAAGGAGCTGAAGCTGAAAGTACTGCTCAACAAGGTACTGAGAGGCAATTTATTATTACACCTAGAACTTTGGATTTTGAAGAAGATATTGGTCCTTCAAGTCAAGTTCAAGAGGAAGTTGGCCCTTCTAAACCAGCTCAGGAAGAAGATGTTATAGCTCATACTAACAGTGATGATGAAACAATTGCTGATATTATGCTTAATATGTCAAGTCAAAGAGGCATCAGTATTCATGAGGTTGAACAACAACATCATACTTCTTCTCAACCTACTCAGGAGATAGATCCAAAAGATAAAGGTAAAGGGATCTTGGTAGAAAAGAAGAAGAAAAAGATGACATTGGCATTATTAAGCGAAATTCAGATTGCCAAAGGTGAGGAAGCAGCTAGACTATTGCAAGCTGAGATAGATGCTGAAGAATCAAGGAAGATTGTTCAATCACAAAGGCCAATTAGTAAAGCTAGAGAAAGGAATGATATGATGGCTTATCTGAAAGGTCAAGGATATATAGGTTTAGTCAGATTGACATATACAGAGATGAAAGATCTGTATGATGCTGTTAGAGAAGCTATCCAAAAGGATCTTGCAAGCATTATTTCTTTTGAAGATAAGGAGCTTGAAGATAAAAGAAAGGAAAGAGCTGTTACAAGGAGCTCAAAGAGGAAAAGAACAACTGATGAACAGCCATCAAAGAAGTTCAAGGAAGCATTTGAATTAAGAACAGACACAGTTGATGAGCTAAGGAATTATCTTAGAGTTGTTGACTTTGAACATCCAAAATTGAAAGAAGATGCTAATAAGAAGTCCAAGATATCTACTTTTTTAGTTGTAGAATCACAAGAAGGAGATTATCTGATCTTTCATAGACAAGATGGAAGTTTTAGAGTATTCAATTCATTATGGGATATACTACATCTGATTGACAGAGATGATATGCTTCAGTTATATCTCCAAGTGCAAACTTATTTTGAGCATATTCCACCACAAGGAGTAGGTTTGATATTGTTAGGAGATCTCACAACAATCTGGGAGACAGAGGAAACAAAGGACAGTACTTTGTGGGAAAATCAAGACAACTGGGAGATTAACAGATGGAGATTCTTTGAATCAGTTGGAATACATGTTTTGGAGTTAGAAGATGGCACTATGATTCATATGCTAGCAGAACAAAGATATCCACTCACAAGAGATCTGATGATCAGGATGCTAGAGCATGGCATGGAAGTGGAACAAGAGAATGAAGTAGCATTGATGGTCATAAAATTATTCATCAAGTGGACAACTGAATCTGAAGATTAATGCATAACTACTGGTATGGTTTAATTATTATATAAATCTTTTGAAAAATAAGTACTTTCTTCAAAGTACTGCTAGTCAAACAGTACTTTCACAAACTACTGCTTGCAGCATGAAACCAGTAAAGTCTTTTTGATAAAATCAGTAATTTTTTATAAGTGCAAAAACATTTTGAAGCACAAAGATTAAACAGCAACAAATGGTTTTGAAAGCAACAGCATGGTGTTAGTATTTGTACTACACAACAAATGGTAATCAACTCACCATGTTTAATAAACAAGAAAGAGTTTGACTCATCATGAGGGTACGGCTCTGATGTTATTATCAAATCCGTTTTTAGTTGACATTTTTACTAAAAATTGTATGGTTTTCAACTCACCATATCTATATTAGTGAAGAGTTGGCTAGCCCACAAGATAATGGCTTTGTGGTAAAGGCTGTGGAAAACCATTATATGGTAATTAGTTCACCATGGTAGTGATTGTACTAAAAGAACTAGCTAGTCCAAAAGCAAACGGCTATTTGGTAAAGACTACTCAAATCCGTTGATAGCTGATGATTTGCTAAAAATCATATGGTTATCAGTGTACCATGGTTTCCTAAACCTAAACATTGGCTACTCCAGAGTTAATGGCTTTGGTAAAGAGACATCAAAATCCATTAAGTTTTTCAATGATTCACCTCTCACAGGAGTTAACACACCTGGAAGTGATGAGAATAGTATGAAACTTTTAAGATCTGATGTACCTATTGCCAATATGATGCTGAGTTGCTGAAAAGATATGATGCTGAAAAGAATTGTTGCTGATGAAGATTGAAGATACTGATTGCATTGATGATGACAAAACAACAACGAGACAGATTTCAAAGATACAACCTTTCCTTGAAGATAAAGTGTTGAAGTTAAAGAAATACAAAGGAACTTGAAATCAAGCAAGTAGAATTCAAGTTAGGGGAGGATTGTTGGGCTATAAAGTCAAAGTACTGCTAATCAAGTCAAAGTACTGCTGCTCGTTGAAGGACTGCTATGCAAATTGTTTAAGGACTAATGTGTAATTCTAGAATGTTCGTATTAGATTAGAGTTATAATTAGAATTACTTGTCGTTCAAGTATTGTAAACCGACTAGGGTTTTCCTTGTGCCTATAAAAGGATCCCTAGGTTGGCATTAGAGATATACGATTAGATGCGATTTTAGAGAGACAAGTTTACACGAAGAAGCTTGTTAGAAGTATTAGTGATTAGAGTTTGTTAGTGAATCTGTGTAAGAGAGCAGGTTCAAGGTTTTAATAATATTCAAAGTTGTTTATTAATTCTTCTTAGCTTTGTTGAAGTAGATTCCGCATACTTAGCAAAGTATATCAGTGTTTCATCATTAACAGTTTTGAATTTATTCAAGGTTGTTAAACCGTAGACAAGCTACAAGTTAGTTTGGTCAGAGTATATCGATCCAACAGAAATGAGACATTCTTTTTCCTTATCATTGAGCAACGAAGATATGACTACTGGAAGAAGTGAATTATCTTCCAAGTAAGCATATTCAAGATTTTCGGGAAGTGGTTTCAGCTCAAGATCAGTTAGTGGTTCTTGAAGAGATGTTTTGATTCTCAATTGATCATTAAAAGTGATTCCTCAAAATCTTCCTCTATTATTTCTCCTTCTTCAACTTCTACTTCATCTTCTTTAAACTTTACTTCCATAAAATCAGCGAATTCTTTATCAAAGTTTGTTTCACTAATTTTTTTCTGAAGTAGTCATGAATGGATCAGAATCGTCAAGTAATGCTTCCAATTCTTCCTCAGTGACTTCATCGATTACATCAATGTTAAAACAAGTGTCATCACTGGAATGTGGATATTGCATTGCTTTATCGATTAAAAAGGTAATTCTATCTTCTCCAACTCCAAGATTGAGTTCTTTTCCTTTTACTTTGATGATCGCATCAGCTGTTTTTAGGAAAGGTCTTCCTAAAATAAGAGGTACTCTACTATCTTCCTCCATTTCTAAGATAACAAAATCCACGGGAAAAATGAATTTACCAACTTAGATAAGCATATTCTCAGCAATTCCAACAGGATATTGGTAAGAATGATTTGCTAAGCGAATACTCATCCTTGTAGGTTTCAAAGTAGTGATGGAAAGTTTAGAATACAATGAATAGGGCATCAAATTGATACTTACACCTAGATTGGCTAAAGCAT
The DNA here is from genome assembly GCA_021014915.2 of Artemisia tridentata subsp. tridentata. Classification (NCBI taxonomy): domain Eukaryota; kingdom Viridiplantae; phylum Streptophyta; class Magnoliopsida; order Asterales; family Asteraceae; genus Artemisia; species Artemisia tridentata. Next base: position 320,558,157 of record CP139502.1, read on the forward strand.
CGCATGTGATGTTGTTTCCTAACGTGCATGGAATCAGAAAACTTCCGAGATCTCCGAGTTTTGGTGGAATTTTATTTTGAACAATGGCTGAACATTCTTCATTGAGAAAGGTAGCGGATAGGATGCCTATGTAATCACAAGCACACTACAAGAGAATCTCTGAGTACGAACTAGAAAAGAAAAGAACTAAGACTATGATCCTCTATGGATCGTATAATGAACTAAAAGATATTATTATTGAAGATTGTTAAGTCGTAAAAAGATATATAAAACTCATAGACGGGTGTTCCTTTTATACTAACAATAAACCCTAACCCTAACCCGTCATACAAGAAAACGTGTGAAGAGATAAACATGATCTCTTCTAAAAATAAATCTAACAAACATTCTAAACATACGGGATAACAACTAACAATACCCGCAGTAACAACTACTATCAGCAGAAACAAGATATAACTATTAGCAACAATGAGCTTCAGCAGGAACCACAGCTATCGGCAGGAACCAGCTTTACACTATCGGCAGCAACAAGAAATATCTTATTTCCTGAATTCCTAACAATCCTCCCCTAATCTTGAAGTTGACTAGGTTAACTTGCAAGATTCCCTGATAGATCTTTGAAGTCCATAGGCAGAGGATTAGTCCAGCAGCAGCATTAGAAAGTGATCAGCAGCAACATCCTGATAGATCTTGAAGTGAAATGACTTCCAGCAGCAACTTAAACAAACAGCAGCAACAAGAAATCATATTAGCAGCAACTAGGCACCTTCTTGACAGCAACCATGACAAAGTGTACATCAAATCATTTTAAGTTTCATACTATTCTCATCACATCCAGGTGTGTTAACTCCTGTGAGAGGTGAATCATTGAAAATTAATGGATTTGATGTCTCTTTACCAATAGCCATCACTACTGGAGTAGCCAATGTTTAGGTGTGTAAGACCATGGTACATTGATAACCATCTGATTTTTAGTAAACCAGCAACTGTAAACGGATTTGACTTTTCTTTACCTGTAGCCGTTTGCTCAGGACTAGCCAATTCTTGGTTTCAACTAAACCTTGGTGAATTGAATACCAAATATGGATACCAATTGTCTTTACCACAAACCATACTTTTGTGGACTAGCCAATTCTTTGGATCCCATACAGGGTTACATCCATGGTGAATTGAGAACCATTTCAACTCTCAGGAATGAACCATGGGTGAGTTGAAGTACCCTATAGCTTTGAGCAAGCTATTACAGCTATCAACGGATTTGATTATCACACCAGAGCCGTACCCTCATGGTGAGTCAACTCTTTCCTGTCTTTGAGACATGGTGAGTTGAATACCATTTGTTGTGTAGGTGTAAACACCAACACTGTACCTACAAGGTGTTGCTTAAAACCAACTTATTAGCACACAAAATATACAAGAATTTTTATTTTTTTTTTTTAACTAAAAGATAATAAACAAACCAAAAGAAAAAGAAAGAAAATAAGAAAAGAGAAGAAAGAAAGATATACAACAACAACAACAAGCCTCCTGAACCATGATCAAGTAGAAGAACCTTTAGCAGCTGCAAGTTGATCTCTGATGAATTTGACCAACTGTTCAGCTGTGGTCAAATCATTTCCAATAGTATGTTTGGGAACTCTGACCTTCTGTGTGAGCATTCTCTTCATAAGTCCCTCAGATAAAGGATAAGAGACATCCACAAACATAGACAGGATCTTGCCAGAAATGAGCTCCACCACATGAACATTGGAAGAAGGATATAACCTCCAAGTATATACTCTCCATGATGATTGATTACCCCACACCAATTGAGCCCTTTCTCCTTCCAATGAATTCATTAAAACTTGTAAATCTCCCCAAAGCATCAGGCCAACCCCAGTAGGAGTATGAGTTTGATAGTAATTATCTACTATCTTATAAAGATTTTCCAAATCTTTCCTCTCTACCTTATTCAAGAGCTCCCTCAAAAAGGTAAAGAACTTGACTGTCCCATCAAGGGAAAACCAAACATTGACTTCACCTTTAGGAGTAGACCTAATCTCCCAGTGAGCAATATGACCCCAAGAATGAATGGAATCACCTTCTGAATCACTGTCTGAGTCAACCCTAACCAATTCTTGATCATCCATTTCAGAAATAGGCCTAGTAGGAGGATGGTCAGAGTAACTCTTCTGCCTGGTTCTTAGACCATACTGCTGAATAGGAACTGAGGAAGATGGTTCAGCAGGAACAGAATCAACCTTATCAACAAGAATGGAACCAGTTTTATCACTAGGAATGGTAGATGCTTTATGAGCAGCAGGAATACCATCAGGAGGATCAGTCTTAGGCATGGCAACTGCATCATCAGCAGAAGACAGGGAAGCTGCTGCTGCCTGAGATGAGAAAACCTGAGGTTCAGAAGTAGCATTATCCTTTACAGTATCAGCAGGTTCAGAGACTTTAACTCTCTTGGCAGAAGGTTCCTCCACAGAAGGTTTGTTATGTCTAATGATATGATTCATAGCCTGGTTATATTCTACCATAAGCCTCTCATCTGACAACTGCCTAACCTCAGCCATAGTCCATCCATGATTATAAGTAGAACCACTCATGTTCTTCACAAGAATTCTCATGTGTTCCTTTTGTTGTGCCTGAGTAAGAGGTGTATTCCTCTTCTCCTTAGCTTTCTATTCTGCTATATCCCTCTATTTTTGCCTCATCCTTTCCACCATTCTTGTAGGAAAGTCTGCATCTGATACATTAATTCCCAAGATATCTTTAGCAACATTTGGGTTAGCTGCCACTTGAGCACCAATATGTATCCAATCAGCCACAGTAAAGTATAGAGAAGCAGTATCCAACTCCTTTTGCCTTGCTTCAGGGAGAGTGGAAGCAAATGATGTATCTGCTTATGCAAATTCTGCAGAAAAGTTTGCATGAACCTTCTTTGCCATCTCTGACCCCATTCTTTCATCTTGAACATTCTTTCACAACCTTTCCTGTGCAGCCTTTTCCACCTCAGACACTAGACCTCCAAATTCATCCACTACAGTAGCTGGCTCAGCCGATTCTGAACCAGAAGCAATGATAGATCCACCAGTAGAATTACCCTGAAACTTAGGTCCAGCGGCAACACTTTCACTAACAGCAGGAACTTCTGCAGCAGCAGGAATGCTCTGAGAAGTATCTACACCCGCAGAAATGTCCTTTGGAATGACTGTAGCATCTCCATCAGCAGTAACAGAAGTACTCTCCTCTGCAAGCTTGTACATATCAAAGGCTGGTATTCTAGAGCCCATCTGCAGCTTAGTTGAAGATCTTTTTGTATAATGTTTCTCTATGGGAGGGACCTTAGAAGATTGACTTCTATCTTCTTCTTTGCTTGCACTGGCCAAGGAGGCACTGGCCAGGACATGTAATCCATCCAAGTTGAATGAACCCTGATGCTCATCCTCTTCATTATCTGTATCAGAAAGAACAATCTTTCTCTTCTTTGGTTTCTCCTGAGCTTCCAGATGAGTAATCCTTTGTGTGAGCTCAAGAATGACTCCACCAAGTGTTTCTTTAGTGTCTTTGAGCTCTTTTTCTAAAGAATCCACTTTCTTACTCAGTTCTCTTTTGGTGTCCTGCAACTCTTTCTTCAATGCTGCAACTGCCTTAGAATACCTGTCAATCAAGCTTGGAATAGAAGTAAGACCAGTAGGATCCTCAGCTCCACCAGCAGGAATCCCTGAGGTGTTACGAGCCTCACTGGATCTGGGTGGAGATACATGAAATTCTCCACCAGTATGGGTGTCATCATTAAGAGGCTGCCTAGTAGGACTAGGAGATGAAAGCCTTGAAGAAGAAGAAGGCATATCCATAGTAGGTGATGATTGGGCAACAGGTGGAACAACAGTGGTGGTCTGGACAATGGGCTCACCAGGGACAATAGTCTCAGGTGTGGCTGGTCTAGGTGATGGTGGTAATGGGTCATCAGCAGCAACAGATGCAGATGCATCAGCAGCAACTGAAGTCCCTTCACCAGCAGCATTGGATGCACTAGCATCAGCTGCATTGGGTGATGGTGGGACAATGTCATTGTCAGCAGGATCTGGGTTGACAGCAGGATTGGCATTGTGTAACATGGCAGGTAATAATGGCAACTGTTGGCCTGCAAAATTCATCTTCATCATTGCAAACATTTTAGCGGTCATCCTATTCATTATCTTAGGGGTTGGGTCATTGGTCTGAACACCTAAGATAATTTGAAGAAATCTAGGATACATTAAAAATCTGTTTTTATCACCAGTGATATTTTCAATCATCCCTTCAAAAATATATTTGGCCCAATTATATATCCTACCCTGTGACAGACAAACAAGACCAGACGCAATGGGACTAGGACATTGGTCCCAACCACCGGTCTTTACACTCATACACTGAAGTAAAGTATGAACAAGAAATCTCCATTGAGGAGACAACTTATTTTTATAAAATTTACAACTACCAGCGACAGGATAACCTAAGGCAGCCATACCATCATTGATTTCTTGCCTGGAAAGATCATACGCCCCATGCTCCTCAGGAAATCGGAGCTGTACCCGAATCAACCCCTCAGTAATGATGACTTCGTGCTCATCAATGGTGGCTACGATGTCGTCCTCCCTTCCCACAATGTGTATAACTCTAGCAGTTGCCCAAAACTGCTCAATGAGTGAATCATACACCGTTACAGGACAATGAGTGAGTGCATAGTGAATAGATGACCCACAAAGAAAAGCTAACACCTCATCATAACCATCACTTTTAGAAGAAGACTCTAAGTATGCAACCTTGTTGTGATCATCTTTGTAGCGAAGTGTTGTCATTGTATTAGATGAATGAACTAGGGTTTGAAAGGACAAAAAAAATGAGTTAGGGTTTGAAAGGATTTTGAGAATCTGAGATGTGAGAAGTGTAATTTTAGGTCAGTTATGATATTGTTATATGGTTGCCACATATAGCGATTTAAATTGCTGCAATTCTGCGCATGTATCTTTGACCAATTGACTTAACTAACTTCCCCAAATTTAACATGGTCAGCAGGAACCATTAGTCAAACGGCAGGAACACTTGGTCAATCGGCAGCAATAAAGTGGTTTGACCAAAGTCAACCTTCCAAATCCAGTCATTAGGAATAAACCGCCTGAATTAAATCTCAACACCAACCAACAATAAATTCGCACTAATCACCTTCTCATTATAAAAGCTCTTTTTCCCCAAATCAAATAACTTCATTATCACAATCCTAACCCATAATCTTCAAATCAAAGAAAATCATGAGTTCATCCAAAATTCCCATCATCGAAATCTCATCAGACTCCTCCTCCTCCACTGAATCAGGGTGGGAAAATTACTTTCCCCCGACTGCATCATCTTCTCAATACAAAGGCAAGGCAAAGGTTGAGGAGGTTTCATCTGATCCTCTTCCATCTACTCCTTCGTCTTTTGAGTACTCCAGCTCTGATGATGAAGGATCATCAGAGCTGAAGTCCTTGACTTATTATCAAGGTGAATGGGAAACATATCCTCCCAATTTTCCCATCACAGATAAGCTAAGGGAAGAGATGAAGAAAACTGTGGCTCTGCTTAGTGAAGAGATGGAAAGGACTGCTGCTACCTTCTACGAAGTACCGGTACCAAAAAGAAATCATCCAACCCCAATGCCGAGCCAGCCAACTCCTGGGCCAAGCCAGCCAACTCCTAGGTTACGCCCCAGATCACATCAGAGACAATCTACCCCAAGACATTCAACTCCTAAGAAAGATCAGCCAGTCCCTGAACCAAGACAGCCACTCCCAGTGGTGTTGGCACTTCCAGCCCCACATGTGTATGAAGAAATTAGTCATCAGAGGGGTAGAAGGTTCATGCCTGATTGTATGGGAAAGGGAAAAGGGAAGGTGGAATAGGTAGTAGGGTTGAGAAGCTTGTGTCTGTTGACTGTTGTTTGGTTTGTTTATGAAGCCTTAATCTTTTGTTTTTGGATGTAATCACCTCATGATGATGAATAGAAGTTTTATCTTATGTTTTATTTCAAGCATTGAGAATGAGAACTGCAAAACAAAGTTAGTAAAACAAAACACACTAAAACCTGCAAAACAAAGTTAGTAAAACACAAAACATAAAACATAAAAGAATGAGAAACAAGACAAAATTACAAGCATTAGCCTCCCCTTAGGCTAATGCCTCCCCTCAAAACCAGCAAAGAAATATACAACAACATGATCAGACAAACAGGTCAATCACCAAGGAAACCATGGAGAGTAAGCCATTCCCCCTCCAAAGATTGGATTATAATAAGCAGGCCTGAAATCCCTCTGAAAGGATGAGGAAGCACCAGCAGGAATGGTTCCCTGACTATCAGCAGCAACAGACTTACCTACAGGAACAGGTCTATCAACAGGAAAGGGAGCTCTATAAGCGTTCATTCCTGCTGCTTGTGGAACATATGGTGGTATTTGTTTAACATTTTTTCACAATGATCTGGTCTGTTGTTTCCCACCATTCATCTTCATTCTCTTCTCATGATAATCATAATCTTTAATGAGATGATATTGACTACCACACACAAAACATGACTTCTTCCTAACAGCCTTGTTCTTACCATAACTTTTCTTATTACAGACAAAATTATCACTACTGGAACTAGAGACAATGTTGTTTTTAACAGAGTTAAGTGAGCTGTTGTCAGGGGAAGCTAATTTTGAAATAGATTCATCATTAGTTACTCCAGAAGTGAAGTCATGAGACTTGGGTGAGGTTGACTTGTCATTTGAATCACATGAGGTATAGTCTGTGGACATAGATTCATAGGACTTGTTACTTTTGGAACAAGAGACAAAGTCATCAGACTCACACTCAGAATCAGATAAGTCATTTGACTTTTTCCCATATGTCATGTGTGATTCATCTGAGTCAAGGTCAAGGGCTGAGTGGATAGGAACAGGCTTGAAAACACCTCTTATAGGTGGAGGAACTGCATTCATCCCTCCTTCCTTAACAAACTTAACAGGAATTTGATAATCAACTTCCTTAGGGGTAGGGTCAAATATTCTAGGGTTATATTCCCCAACATCATATCCCAACCCTTTCTTACGCCAACCAGACTGATTACCATTATAGTTAACAAGATATTTTTCTGATTGTTGCCATGAATTTAACCTAGCCACTTCACTATCCAGTTTAGCCTGTAATTCCTGATTTTCTAATTTCACCTTAGCATGTTCTCTCTCAAAATGTTTTAGACAGTTATTGAAGTTCTCTAAGTCTCTTTCCAAAACCCTTATCTTTTGTTCATATGCTAGCTGATTAGCTTCATGCCAAGCCTTTTGTTTTTCCACAGTTTTAAGAGCCTTTTTATAAGCTTGAATTTCTACAAACAATTTATTATATTCAGGCTCCATTTCATCAAACTCTTTCCTAAGGTTCAAGTATAATTCATGACACCCAAAATGACAATGTTGTACCTGATGAGTGGCACCCACAAGAGCAAATTCTTCAACTTTGTCCTTTGCATTATGAACCATGTTGTGAGTTTGGTTGAGACTATCTTCATCAGCATCAGCAAGTTCTGTCCATTTTCCCCTTGAGTTAAAAGATAGCAGGGTTCTGACTTTCATGGTCCACCTTTCGAATTTATCTTCTGATCCAGACATAGTGTAAGGGTTTAGTAGGAAGAGTGGAAAACTTATTCTTCTTTATCAGAGATCCTCACAAGGCTCTGATACCACTTGTTGAAACTAACACTCCTGCTAGATCTTTGAGCCTTAGTGGATTGGTAGGATGCCTATGTAATCACAAGCACACTACAAGAGAATCTCTGAGTACGAACTAGAAAAGAAAAGAACTAAGACTATGATCCTCTATGGATCGTATAATGAACTAAAATATATTATTATTGAAGATTGTTAAGTCGTAAAAAGATATATAAAACTCATAGACGGGTGTTCCTTTTATACTAACAAGAAACCCTAACCCTAACCCGTCATACAAGAAAATGTGTGAAGAGATAAACATGATCTCTTCTAAAAATAAATCTAACAAACATTCTAAACATACGGGATAACAACTAACAATACCCGCAGTCACAACTACTATCAGCAGAAACAAGATATAACTATCAGCAGCAATGAGCTTCAGCAGGAACCACAGCTATCAGCAGGAACCAGCTTTACACTATCGGCAGCAACAAGAAATATCTTATTTCCTGAATTCCTAACAGCTCCAACTTGTTTCTGTTATTAAGAAGTTCTTTCAAAAATTTCCCATAATTGGGCATTCCAGCTAAAACATCAACGAGGGGTACATTGAGTCTAACCTCTTTGATTATTTCAACAAACTTCTTATAACGTTCTTCCATCTTTTTTTTCTTAAGGCTCTAAGGATATGGAATTTTTGGTGTGTACACCTTAACTGGTGGGATGGGTTTGCGTGGTGTTTTTGTGGTATTTTCCTTCTCGACTTCTTCAGCTTCATCCTCACTATCATCATCGATGATCGTGGTATCATTTAGATTGGGAGGTGGATCATAAAAGAGACCACTTCTTGTGAATACAACATTGATATGCTCATTTCTCGTTTGTGGTGGACGATAAGTTTTATCGTTTGATCCAGATGATGTTGGTTTAGGGTTGGTTTGGTTATTACTTGGTAATGATCCTAATGGTCGGGAAGAAATTTGATCAGAAAGTCTACCAAATTTGTTTTCAGGATCTTGAATAGATGCTTGATGATTTTTCTGTCCTTGCTCAACTTTGGTTTTGAGATTGAAAATTAGTTTCTTGACGAACTCATTGGTGGATTTTTGAGCAGTTACGAATTCTCTCATCATTTTCTCAAAATCGGTTTCTTCCGGTTTTTTATGTGAGGTTTGTGGAGTCTGATTGTCTACTCGTGGTTGAGAATCACGGTTGTTATCCCTTTGTTGGCGATCTTGCCAATTTACAGAATTTTGTCCATAATAATTTCCACGATAACCGCCTCCACGGTATCCTCCTTGGACATAATTAGCTTCTCCTTCTTTGGGTTGGTCCATTGGTTGATCGTCACATTCTGATGATGGGTGATTACCTCCACAGTTGTTACAACCGTCTCGCATTTCTTTCATTTCTCCCTTAAGATCTTTGTATTGCGAGTCGATTTTTGAAACCAAAGTTTCCATTTTCTCCATGAGTTTAGAGGTATCGAAACTTTCAGAAAAAGCAACGGTTTTTCGTAAGGGTTTGGTTTTGGCATCTTTTGACCAATCGAGTTTGAGAAGAACTCGGTCTTCGAGCAATTGATATGCCTGGTTAGGAGTCTTATAAAGAAAAATTCCTCCAGCATCAAGAATTCCTTGAGATGCTTCATCAAGTCCATGGTAGAAGATTTGGATAATGGTTCCTCGTCCTAAACCATGTCCATGACAACTATGAAGCACATCTTTCATACGAAGCCATGCTTCGACGAGTAATTCGTTAGGGTTTTGTGTGAAAGCACGAATTTCTCCCATGAGTCGGTCAAACATGGCAGGTGGAAAGAATCGGCTTACAAAATCTTGCCTCATCTCCTCCCAAGTATTGATAATTCCTGGTGTTAATTCGTTATACCACACTTTTGCATCTCCAGCAAGTGATGATGGAAAAAGTTTGAGTTTAATGGCATCCACATTGGTGTCGCCATATCGAAACATGCCACAAATTTCGATGAATTCGGCAATGTGTTTGTGAGGATCGGCCCTCGAACGGCCATCGAATTGATGGTCTTTGATCATAGAAAGATGGTGACCTTTCACGGTGAAATTGTCACCTAGGTTGACAGCAACAATAGCAGCTCCAGGAGTGGGTGCTACGGCTCGGTTGACTTCCCACATGGGTCGATCGTCAGCCATGGGAAAAGGTTGATCAGTGAATGGGTTATAAACGACTTTGGCTTCAAAAAGGTTATCAAACGGTGGGTTTCGTACTCTTGGTACACGATTGGCTAATGGAACAAAGGGTTTTCTTTTTCTTCTTGGTTTTCGGACTAAACGTTCGGGATCTGAAAAAGGTGAAAAATGTTCTATTCCAGTTGACCGAGTGTTCATACAATTCCCAAGAGAATCAAGGTAATGTCTAAACACACGAGTAAAGAATGGAAACAATTTGAAAAATCAGGGTTGGTGATCCGATCGGATGAGTGTAATACCGATCGGTTGGTTGTCTCGGTAAAATTGGTTTTGTGAAAAACCGATCGGATGGAGCTCTCGGTAAATTTGAAAATTGAACAACCGATCGGATGGATGTGAAACCGATCGGATGGTCAGCTCGGAAAACTTTTTTTTTTTATGAAAATGAACTTAGTGAGAAATGGACTTCTAAAACTTACGGAAACACAATCAAAATCCCCAGCAGCGGCGCCAAAAACTTGATGTGTCGTGTGTGAGTACAAGTTTTAAATTTATAAAGGTCGAATTACCGAATCTAGAAACAACACATACGAGCAAGTGAACTCGTCCGTTATAGCAAGATTATGATGGTAAGTCGGGATCGTTCGCAGGGATTTGTGTAGTGAATCGAATTGTAAGCTACTAAAAGTAAATCTCTTAAACAAGTAATGATGTAATATAATAATTTAAATGATTAAAACTACACTTGCTTAGACTAATATACTACTCTTGATAAGCATGATTGTGATAACTTTGGATAACATGTTGGTTATGATAATTAGTTTGGTGAACTAATATATTGTTTCTACAAATTAAACCTTCGTCAAGATTTTAGTTCATAAAAGCAAGAATTATGTTTAACCAATCAATTCAAGATCAATTCAAGGTTCATAAGTTTGTGTACCTTAAACACAAAAATAGTCTTTTGTTTTATCAAATAAGCTTAGAAAATGGTCAATACAAAAGGTAACCGATCATAGACAAAAGATCACAATTGATAGTAAACTATTAATATTTCGACCCTTGAAATGGTTTACAATCAATCCTATTTTGATAGACAAAAGCATTCTTATTACAACAACAATTAACTTTCTTTGTTTAATCAAGAATAATGGGTAAAAACAATCATTCATAGACAAATGATTATAACTAGTTGAATAACAATAGTTCTTTCGACCCTTAAAATTATTAGCAACTAGTTAAACTTGATCAACAAATGTCACTACGAAACTTAATCACAATTGGATCTTAGAATCAACTTGAAATTGAATTAAAACATGTTATCACAATCATACGCAAATCAATAAGCAATACACATCATCTAAGCAAGTGCACAAAGGCACTAGCCACTCATAGCAAACATGAACATAAACTCAGAACTTTGAACATTAGAAACCATAATTGAAAGTCTTACAATGATTGGAAATAGATTACAAATGATAAGGTAATGATACCCAAAGTATTGGTGTTGACTTCTTGATGTTTTGACCTCCAAAGCTTCCTGAACTTCTAAGGACGAATTTTGACTTTTGAGAGAGTATCTTGATGATTGTATGAGAGTTGGTATGAGAATTATTGAAAAGGTGTGTCTAAAACTCTTCACAAATGGTCCTATTTATACTACACTCAAAGCCTAGGATCTTTAATGCTACACTTGGCCTCCAAGCAAATTAGAAGGGCCTAGAATCATCATTAGAAGGCTATAGAATCGTTGGTAGTTAAACACAATACTTAATGATGAAGTTTTGGCAAATCAGACGACATCCAACCGATCGGTATTGCGTCCAACCGATCGGTTGGTCTTCAGAAATTGCCTCCATCCGATTCGGTTGCGGGCAGCATCCGATCGGATGGAGTGCTACTGTATGCTCTTTTGGGCTTTTGTCGTTTGGCTTGTTTCTTCCATTTGGTTCTTGGTTCTTCATCCAAACTTGATCTTTTCTTTATCTTGAAACTAATCAACTTGAATACTTGGACCTTTATTCTTTGAAATGCCTTTTTGATTGGATCTTGACAAGAAAATCTTTGCACTATCATAAATATTTCCTTCTTCCTCATTTTTCTCATCTTTTTCTTCCTTTTTCCTGTTTTTGGCTACATATACTTTGCAAACATGCTTTGGTACGATTTAGTAACAAAAGCATATAAGTATAACCAAATAACATATATAAAAACACGAATAACGCTACTAAAAACATGCACAATTTGAGCGTTATCAACATTCAGTGTCAGTAAAAAGAACAAAGTTCTTTTTGTCACACATTTGTGAGACACTAAAGAGGTTGAACTTAAGCCCTTTTTCAAAATCCATTTTTCTTGTTCTTATTGTACCTTTACCACTGATTTTAACTCCTTTAGGATCATTTCCAAAGGCAACATATCCACCATCAATAGCTTCAAAATCTTCAAGGTTAGACATGTCTCCTATCATGTGTCCAGAGCATCCACTGTCAAATATGCATTTGTCCTTTAATTCCTCTTGTAGATTGCCCTGCACATAAAATAAGAGAATCAGTTTCTCTTGGGGACCCAAGCCATTACTGACTTGGATCTGCCTTGTGCATCAACATAGTCAAATCTCTTTAAATCCATTGATGCACTGCTGTTCCTGGAAACATGATCTAAAACTTTTATTTTTGGTTTCCAGACCCAACAAGCTGAGGCCTTTACAGCATAAAAATGGTTGCCCAAAACAGTGTTTGTTATCACTTTTGGCTCAGCAGTAGAAACTGCTTTTGCCTTAGCAGCAGAAACAGCTGTATTTTTTTGAAAAGGCCTTTGTGGTGGAGCAGTAGTAATTGACCTAGTTGTACCAGATCTCATCAATACTACTCTTGTAACCATGTTTTTGTTAGCATGAGGGTGAGTCTTTTTAGAAAAGCTTTTGCGGTTCACCCTTCTGTTTTGGTTCTAAACTGGTTTTTAGTAGTAGAAACATTTTTCTTGTCGGTGCTCAAAACTACCACAATGATAACAAGCCTTTTTAACTAGCTGAAAATCACTACCTAACTTTTGAGAAATTAGGTTGTTCCAGTTTCTTTGATTACCTCTAGGCCTATTATTGTATCATCTAGGTTGTTCTCTAGGTTCCTCATTATATTCAACTATTTTCCTAGAGATCTTGTCACCAAACACAGGTTTTACAAACTTAACCTGTTTAACTTTAGATTCAACTATTTTAGGAATTTCTTCCTTTTTAATCTTTGGTGTTGACTCAACCTGTTCCTCATCACTATCTGACATCCAATCTTCAATAATTGGAGCATCAGAAAACATCTTTTCTACCTTAGGTGTTTCTTTATTAGCCTTACTAGATTCACCTACAGGATTGCTATCAAGTTCACTTATAAAAGACAATTCTTTCTTAGGGGGTGCACAGGCACTCTTAACTGGAGGAGCTACATCATTATGGGTGTGTTTGGCAGCAAGAATTATGGGAGATTATGGGAGCTAAAGATTATTTTTTTTTAAATAAGCTCTCATATAAAAAGTAGCCTCGTTTGGCTGCGCAAGATTATTGAAACTCTAGCAAAATAATCTCCAAAAAAAAAGCTCCTCACTGGAACTTTTCAGAAAATCCTGGAGATTATAATTTGCAAATTTACAAAGATACCCTTCCTAATACCCATGTTCTATTATAAATCCATATTAACCCTAGCTCTCAATCACTCAATTTGGTCATCAAAATTGAAGGTACGTACACATCCTTCTTAATGACTATTCTCATTTTAGTGTTGATTTCATTCTTGTATATTTAGAGTCATATATATATGATCCACGTACAATTGTTAATATGTTTGCATGAGTATGTACAAATGTGTTCATACAAGAAGACATGATGTTTACGGTGATGGACGATGATTGCGTGGTTTTGTAACCTTACAACAGGTTTTACCTCTCGAGGGATCTCAAGAGGCTTACAACCCCACCAGGCAGTGTACCTGACCGATGTAGTATAGTGTAGTGGTAAGTACGGGGGATTGATCGTTCTCCACAGGGAATAGTGTTCGTTAGGTGTGAAAGGCTACTCTAATTAGGTCTAAAGGTTGAGGAAGATTCTTTTTTATGTTTTTATAATTTTATGAAAGCAAGTAAAATCTCGGGTTTGAAGGAGTGGGCGGAATTAGTTGCTAGTCAACTAACCCAATTTACTACGAATGCAAATAAAATAAATAACTGAAAATAAAATGTGGTGAGAAACTTATGTGTAGAGAAATGTGTTTACTTAGATTTCCTTACTCCCTAACTATCTTTTACCGGTTAATTAGTGTGTATTAGTTGCGTGGATGACGGGTGTATTCCTTAATACCATTCGTGGGGTGGCGTACTTACTTCCCCAACTCTACAAGCTCCTACTTCACTCCTATGTCGAGCCGGCTAGGAAGCTCCTAACATGGGATCACTAGAATTCGCTTGTGCATTAAATACAACCATAAAAACCTTTAGTACGCATTTGGTTCATGTTTCTTAAGACGTTCAAGCAAGTTACCGAATAGGAAGTTAGCCAGTTTTCTTAAGCCTAACATAGATAAACAATCATCCAATACAACTAATAACACACTAACAACCAATAATCAATAGCTAGGTTTCATTAGATCTAAGCAAACACAAGATAAATTTAGCCTAACATGTTAAACAAAAGACAAGAATAAGATAGAATCAAACAACACATAGACATATTGAATGATTAATTGATAACTTATCTTTCAATGAAACATGGAAGATCTCAAGGCAAAAAGCCCTGAAAAAGTAGCTAAAATCGTCTTAGGGTTTTCTCCCAAAATTCCACACACTAAGCTCTCCTTTAATGACAAAAAATTAGAAAACTATATATAGATTTTTGGATCTGACGGCGTCACCTTATGGAGTGTGACGCCGTCACCTCGCCGCTTTTAGGGTTCCCGGATGACCTTCTTGACGCCGTCCCTCTTTAGCTCTTCAAAAATCCATTCTGGCTTATCAAGGCTTGACGCCGTCTAACCATGAACGTGACGCGGTCCCCTTATGATTTAAGCCGTGACGCCCTCGATCAAGTTAAAGCGTGACGCCGTCAGAATTCACATGCTATTTTCACTGGCCCGTCATGAGTAAATTTCACGTCCAACTTTTCTTGCCAAGGCATGACGCCGTCCAGAGTAAATCTTGACGCCGTCAAGAGTAACTTTTAGCCGATTTTTGAGACTTTGCCGTTTTCTTCACTTTAATGCTCCAAAAACGTCCAAAATGCCTCCGTTTCCAGATTTCTCCTCAAAAGTACCTAAAATGACAAAAGGAACGATTTAGGGCAATATTTGATCAAATAAATACGATTTAAGGCTTAAATGACCCCTTAAAAGCGGTACACTTTTCGCTTCATCAAATACCCTTACACTTGAGATTTGCTTGTCCTCAAGCAAATGCGCTTTTATTCTAATCAAAATACAAGTTAGGGGTCATTTAATGCTAACATAAAAGTAATTACCACAAATATTCGTTCCACTTCAATCATAATAAGCACGGAGATTATAAACTAGCACCTCACAAGTAGTGTTTAGATACTCACATCTCTCAAGTGTCATCAAAATAAATCTCATAAATGAAAACGGAAAATATCTCTCACTACCTGTCATAGCAAATAGATTACCATAGGCTTGGGAAAGGATCGAAAACCTCCTCCACTAGGCGTAAGCACCTAAGATAAACTATCAAAGAGGGCTTTTAATTGGGTTATAACGTAAGGTGTAGGGAAAAGGAAAACACGGTTTTGTTGGATAAAGGATATTTTACTGGTGGCGAGTTAAAGATCTTGATCAATTACATGTACTATACAATGTTGCTAAGCCAAGACTCGACTCAATCTTAAGCTAGAAACAAAATAACAAAATAACAAAAACATAAAAATAAACATAAAATGAAACGGGATGGTAGTCCGTATGTTTTTTCTACTTTTCTTTTTCTCATTTTTTTGTATTGTTTCTTTTTTTTTTTTTTTTTTTTGACATACACTTTTGCCCTACCATCCAAAATAATACATCATAGGGGCGTTGCATTCCCCTTACACTTGAACTTTTACATAACTTTACAAATACTAATCTAATGACTCGAATTAAGATAATTGAAAAACTTGGAGTACTTTTAAAACATTTAGCACATATGGGGGTAATAAATGATGTTCTTCCCCATTACTCCATTACACTAGTACTTTACCCATGAGTCCCAATCGTCCCAAAACAATATGTACAAGGATATGACTCGACTTAGCAACCATGTAATCAACTAGATAATTAACTTGGGTTTAAACAAATGTTGTAACAATAATGCACTAAAAATGAGTGCATACAAGGTAGGCTAAGGCGATTTGGGTGTACATTTTAGTGGGGTGTAACAAATTCTTCCTTTAAGTAAAATGCTTAAAGGTCGAAACGAAAAGATAGGCTCTGAGGGGTGTACTAGGGGTATCGTGTACTATAAATGAGTACAACGCAAAGGGTGTGGGAGAATTACTTGACCAATGTAGCCAACGTAATTATAACAAAAACACAGGTGTAAAACAATGGGTTAATCCTAATGCCTCTTATCATGTAGTAAATCTAACTACACGAATGTAGTCTCACTTGTGGCTTCGGAATGGTCCTAACGCAAGTTCTAGAATCTAAGTGCTACCGGTACACACATCATAGCATAAATGCTTTTCCTACCAATTCTAGGGGCGAACCTCACATATTTGGGGGTGGAAAATTTTTTAGTGGTACGGTTTTTGTGCTAGTCATATAACTCCTATCCGTGAGACGCTCATTAAGAACAAAGTTTCACTCCTATATGTTGTAAAAAATTTTAAATTTGGCACTAAAATTGCCCTAACAGGTATTTCTCTCAGTTTTATTACACATCCACTATTAAACAAACAAAAATCAAGCGCAATTGTATTCTCTAAAATCGTACTTTTACCCCCCCTTACACTTAAGATGAACATTGTCCCCAATGTTCAAATAACAAGATGTAAAAGCAAAAAGTAAAAGAATGAAATCAAATACTCCCCTGATTTGTTCGGTGGATAATGAAATTACACGGTTAGATCTTCCTCCAAAGAGAATGTTGAAGCTCCATGACTAATGCATCGCCACAAGCTTGATCCATAAACATCTCCTTGTCCAAAATAACCTGTTAAACCTGAGAAAACAAACACGAAAACCTGCATAACATCGGCGGGATAAAATCTATATATAAGGATATAATGCTTGTGGAATGATAATTTTGCAGATTCCTGGAGATTATAAGTTGGAGATTTTAATAAAAACTTTTCTAAAAACAAAACTTTCAAAAATTTCTGGAAATTAAATCTGACACCGTCAGGTTATAACCCCTGACGCCGTCAGAAATGACCTGACAAAAATTTTCATTTTTAGTTTCCGGAAAATTTCTGGAAAAACCTTTACCTTACTTCCTGGAAATCCTGCAAAACATCATTATGACTCGATACAAGCATTTGACTCTAACACACACTAATATGTTATGTTAATTTATTATTATTATGATTCATGTTCATTTGTGTTCTAATAAACCGATTTAGATTTCCCTTACACTTATCTTTTGCAAAATACCTTTATATGTAGTTAAGACGAAGTTAAAAACAAAATAAAGCATTTTCACAAATTAGTTTTTAACATGAATCAATAATAATAAAAATTAAACACACATACGGAAAATAAAATCAAACAAGCAAATAAATAAACACACAAAGCAAATAAAACAAATAAAGCTTGGGTTACCTCCCAAGAAGCGCTTTTCTTTATTAACGAGTCTTGTAGCTAGACTCAAAGTCACGTACTTTACGTGACTCCATCATCGGTCACGGTTCCTAGGCCATCCTCCTTCCCGGTTTTATATTCCGGTCCTAATTTCAAACAATCCTTGTAGAATCCGAATATCCTTTCCATAACATAGTCTACTCCTTTACTTCTATCCTCATCATTCCTATAGTAGACCGCTTGTTTGAGCTCCTTCTCAACATTTGACAAGTGTTGGAATTGTTCTATCTTATATGGCATTTGGTAGCTTACTTCATCGGTCTCATCCTTAAATCTAACTATCCCTAAGGAAGGTTCATAAGTCATTCTAGAGACCTCAACAAATGGTTTTCCAAAAACCACTTGAGTCAAGGATGCATCGACTATTGGGCGGATATCTTCTACAATTACAAAGTCGGTGACATAGGTGAAGTTTCCTACATAAACCGGTAATCCCTTAACTCTTCCCGTGAAGTTACTCATCCAACCCTTGTCAGGGAACATCCTATACCCAAGTTGATTCTTCATTATCAAGTTGTAGTGGGCTCTAGTCATGATGTTTATGGGTGATCTAAGGTCGATGTAAGCTTTCCACACATGCAAATGTCCGATGTTGCATGGTATGTTGAGATTAGAAGGGTCGCCTATTTCTATGATTGGTCTACCTAGGAAGTATGGTGCCTCGGGGTCATCGAATAAGTTTGTATGATATGCGCTCTCTTCCTTAGTGGGTAGCCTATTGAAGTAGTCCTCATCATCATCTACTTCTTCAATCTCACTTGTCCTAACTTCCTTATCAACCTCGACTTTCTTATCCTCATCCTTAGGTTCACTATTATCCTCATTCCTATCAATTGGTTTAATAGTGACAATGTTGACAAAGTGGACGTGTTTGGATGAAGAGGGGTCTTTTACTTGGGGTCCGCTATTTGTGTTCCTAGCGTCCTTATGTGGAGGTGATAGCACTTGGTTATTGAGGGCTTTCAACAAGTTGTCAATTTTATTGGTCATCTCAGTTTGTTGCTGATTGAATTCGGATTCGAATCTAGCTATCCGAGCTTCTTGAGATGCCATAAATTGGGACATCAATCCTTCAAAGTTATTGGTACTACCATTTCCGGAAGGATTGTTGTTGAAAGTACGGTTCGAGTTGGAACCGCTTGATTGGAAACGATTAGGTGGGTTGGAAGAATTGGTTTGTTGTGAGTTTTGGTTTTGTTTCCACCTAAGGTTTGGGTGATTTTTCCATGAGGGGTTGTATGTATCACCGTAATGGTTTGGCTCGGGTTTGAAAGTGTACCACTTGTCTCCCGCTCCGTCTGTACGCGAGGATGCGTAGTCCACAAAAGCTTGTTCGGGGAGTTCCATGCAATCACGAGTGTCGTGGGGACCACTACATAATTCACATGAAGAAGTGATTTTGTTCACTTGGCTTGAAGGTTTAGGAGCCTCGTAGGATTTCATGAGAAACTTGACTTGGTCTTCAAGTTCTATGATCCTACGGTCGGAAGTGCTTGAATTGTTCGAAGGCAAAGATATTGCCTTGACCGTTTTATTCAAATCACGGGGATCACTCCAACTCTCGTTGTCATAAAGAGCAAGATCCTCTAGGAGAGCCCATGATTGTTCCGCACTTAGATCACGTAGCTTGCCACCGGCCGATTGGTCAATGGTTTGCCTCGTGGAGAGATTGATATGGTCATAGAAGATTTGGACTTGGAGCCAAAGTTCTAGGCCATGGTGAGGGACTTTTTGGAGTAAGTCCTTGAATCGAGTCCATGCCTCGTAGAGAGTTTCGCCTTGACGTTGTTGGAACATCAAGATATCATTCCTTAGCTTGGTAGTTCTTCCCGGTGGGAAAAACTGAGCAAGGAAACGAGTGGTGAGATCATCCCAAGAGGTGATGGATCCTGCGGGTTGACGTTCTAGCCACTGACTAGCTTGGTCCCGCAAAGAGAATTGGAAGAGACGCAATCGGGTCGTCTCTCGAGTGGCAACATCAAGGTCTATAGAATCAACGATTTTAAGAAAGTCCTTGAGATGTTGATTAGGATCTTCAGAACGAAGTCCATGGAATGCGCATCCGCTTTGCACCAACCGGATGGTGTCGGATCGCAAGGGTGTGATATTGGCTCCTTGAGTGAGCTCAATGGTGTTTCGATAGCCATGGTGGCTAGGACGGGAATACTCTCCTAAAGTACGGGCTCTAGGAGGTGGTTGTGGTTGTTGTGGTGGTGGGTTGTGGGGGTTAAGGATATTACCATCTTCCATGATGTCGGAAGGTAATGGTTACGAACAAAGACACGAAGAAAATAGATAGACTAAAGAAAACCTAGAAAAATAAAATAAAAATCTCACTAGAAAGGAATCTAGTGAGTAGACCTAATAGAAATAAAAATTCAACCTAAACAATAACTATTCCCCGGCAGCGGCGCCAAAAACTTGATTGCGTGGTTTTGTAACCTTACAACAGGTTTTACCTCTCGAGGGATCTCAAGAGGCTTACAACCCCACCAGGCAGTGTACCTGACCGATGTAGTATAGTGTAGTGGTAAGTACGGGGGATTGATCGTTCTCCACAGGGAATAGTGTTCGTTAGGTGTGAAAGGCTACTCTAATTAGGTCTAAAGGTTGAGGAAGATTCTTTTTTATGTTTTTATAATTTTATGAAAGCAAGTAAAATCTCGGGTTTGAAGGAGTGGGCGGAATTAGTTGCTAGTCAACTAACCCAATTTACTACGAATGCAAATAAAATAAATAACTGAAAATAAAATGTGGTGAGAAACTTATGTGTAGAGAAATGTGTTTACTTAGATTTCCTTACTCCCTAACTATCTTTTACCGGTTAATTAGTGTGTATTAGTTGCGTGGATGACGGGTGTATTCCTTAATACCATTCGTGGGGTGGCGTACTTACTTCCCCAACTCTACAAGCTCCTACTTCACTCCTATGTCGAGCCGGCTAGGAAGCTCCTAACATGGGATCACTAGAATTCGCTTGTGCATTAAATACAACCATAAAAACCTTTAGTACGCATTTGGTTCATGTTTCTTAAGACGTTCAAGCAAGTTACCGAATAGGAAGTTAGCCAGTTTTCTTAAGCCTAACATAGATAAACAATCATCCAATACAACTAATAACACACTAACAACCAATAATCAATAGCTAGGTTTCATTAGATCTAAGCAAACACAAGATAAATTTAGCCTAACATGTTAAACAAAAGACAAGAATAAGATAGAATCAAACAACACATAGACATATTGAATGATTAATTGATAACTTATCTTTCAATGAAACATGGAAGATCTCAAGGCAAAAAGCCCTGAAAAAGTAGCTAAAATCGTCTTAGGGTTTTCTCCCAAAATTCCACACACTAAGCTCTCCTTTAATGACAAAAAATTAGAAAACTATATATAGATTTTTGGATCTGACGGCGTCACCTTATGGAGTGTGACGCCGTCACCTCGCCGCTTTTAGGGTTCCCGGATGACCTTCTTGACGCCGTCCCTCTTTAGCTCTTCAAAAATCCATTCTGGCTTATCAAGGCTTGACGCCGTCTAACCATGAACGTGACGCCGTCCCCTTATGATTTAAGCCGTGACGCCCTCGATCAAGTTAAAGCGTGACGCCGTCAGAATTCACATGCTATTTTCACTGGCCCGTCATGAGTAAATTTCACGTCCAACTTTTCTTGCCAAGGCATGACGCCGTCCAGAGTAAATCTTGACGCCGTCAAGAGTAACTTTTAGCCGATTTTTGAGACTTTGCCGTTTTCTTCACTTTAATGCTCCAAAAACGTCCAAAATGCCTCCTTTTCCAGATTTCTCCTCAAAAGTACCTAAAATGACAAAAGGAACGATTTAGGGCAATATTTGATCAAATAAATACGATTTAAGGCTTAAATGACCCCTTAAAAGCGGTACACTTTTCGCTTCATCAGACGACAATCCGGATTATATACTACGAGACGAACTTCACGATGTTCATACTCATGAAACGAACAATGAAAACAATTCTGAAGGAGCATCTAACGAGATGAAGCATATACGTAATGATATTGCTACTTCAATATGGAATGCGCATCGTGGATGATAATTTAACAACATTTTAACGTTGTTTGTATTTTTACATGGATTTTCATGCAATGCTACATATTTATGATTTATATCAATAATTTTAATTACTATTCTTATTCATATTGGGTTTATTATTTGTATGTCCAATTATGTCATTTTACAATTTTAATCTACAATTACAGCTAGTTTGCCAAACACTACTACAAAAAAAAGGCTACATTTTTAATCTTTTTCAGCACCAGCACCAGCACCAGCACTTTTTGCCAAACACACCCTATATCTTATGACACTACCTCTCCTCATTAATTGACTCTCAATAGACTTATGCACAAGATCAGATGCAAATTGCTGTTTCTCAACTCTAACTACATGTTTTTCTTTTTCAGTCAAAGTTGCATCTTTTGCTTGTTCAGCCTCTTCTAGCTTTTTATTAAGTATATTTATCTCACTCTCTTTAATAAAAAGCTTACCTTCTAGTATATGAATTATATCAACATACTCTACCTCATTCTGTTTAAGAAATTCAAGCCTTTGTTCTACAGATTTTAAACCAACTTTATAACCTAAGTTATCTGGTTTAAGTTTCTCAATTTCAACTCTAAGACTTTCATTCCTAGACTTAACCTCTTCAACAGTATCTAAACAAGATTTAAATGAACAACTAGAACCATTAGATACCTCATAGTCAAACACTACAAAAAAACAGGCTTTCAGAGACTAAAAAATCAGTCTCCGATACACCATGATCAGTTACGGATGGTCTATCAAGGACTGATTTTGCTAGTCACTAATCAGTGATAGAAGCTTAGTTACGGAAAGTGACGTTATCAACTGAAATTCAGTCCTTGTTGTATCGAACCAACGAGGACCAGAGATCAGTCACCAAAATAAAAAAGTCAGTCCTTATTTCTATGGGTTGGTATCATGTTATTTCAGTCCCCAATGCATATTATCGGCGACTGAAAAGACAGTCGCCAATACTATGTTAGATCAGTTACTAACACATGGATTTAGGGACTGAAAATTAGTCCATAAACATTGTTTATAGTCCCTAATACGTTTCGTTGTTTTGTAGATTACCGTACCAAATCAGTCTCTAATAATAGGATTTAAAAACTTATTAGTCTCTGATGAAAAGCTTTAAAGACTGATTGTTAGTCACAAAAAACAGATGAATTAGTCCTTAATTTATTTTTCTAGTGACTGAAAATTAGTTTTAAAATATATGTTAATCGATACAAAATAACATTCAAATCAGTCTCCAATATGATGGCGCCGTTCCATTATATTTCTATTATAAACTAAAAGTTAGTGGCAAATACAATTTAATTCAGTCCCCATTCACAATGCATACATGACCCCTTACAATAGTATATAAAACTCCAAACCATAAACAATAATAATAACAATATTTCTTTAAAGCATAATAATCACCAATCCAAATAACTAAGAGTTTACAATTCAATATGTTTAAAAATAAAACCAAATTCAATATAAATAAATTTGAAAGTCCTATAGATCACTATCGGTGAATGGATCATCGTTACCATCACCGTTACCATCACCTTCAGTAGTATTTGGTGAGTCTATTGTGCTCTCGAAGTCTTGGAAATTTTTGGCTCAAGAATTTTGCCAATTCCTCATAATTACGTTTATACGGTTCAAGTTCACTAACCTTTGCTCTCAATTCATTAATCTCAGTCGAGTTTTGTTTAAGTGTTGAGTCAGCTTGTTGAGATGATTCAGATGCTTCTTTCATCCAATAATCTTTTTTCCTCATCACTAGCCCAACACCCACCTCCCATGCTGACTGTATTGTCTTCTTTCGGCCACAAACACTTTTTATGGTTAGTCTCTCGAATTCAACAATCAATGTCTCGGTGTTTGTGACAAATTGAGGAGAGATGTATCCTCTGTCAATCTGCAATGCGAAAAATGGTCACTCACGTTATGATCAAGTATAGTTATAAAACAAAATGGCCATCAATTTGTCATCGAATTGTAACATCATGAAGATTAATATCATATTTAACACACAAATAAGTTATAACTTAATACAGACCTCCATTCCTTCTTCAACATCAACAGTCGTCTCAAATGAGGATGATGATTCAATAGATAACACACCATCAGGTCCTACCTTGTCAATAGCATCAGCAATCATGGTTCCAATAATATCATCATTTCCAGCAAAAATAGACGCAATGGCTACAAATAAGATACGAATACTTGTGTCAGAAGATGAGTTAACGTAAACTGAAACCTCATTTCTTGCTTTAACTTGGCTGATAAAGTTATCACACCAAAAAGTAATCTTAACTACCTCTGATATCATCACGGCCTTTAACAGGTCTAGCTCTCTTCTTGAGCTCCTCGATCAAGCCAAGCACTGTCTTATCAATACCCTTCTTTATGGAAACCGGGTTAGCACCAGAAGTTACACTCAGTAGACCAAGCTTGATGATTTCACATGCGAGTACTGACGCAGTCGTTGTACCATCACCAGCAGTCATTAGTTTTGCTTGCAACCTGTGCAGTTTAAGCCGCCAAATGATTAGCATTTACCACATGAAGAATTATTAACCAACTAGTAACGACCAAGTATAGTCTTTTAGGATCAAACCTCTCTGATAAGAGCAGCACCAGCGTTTTCCATGGCATCAGGTAGCTCAATAGCTCTGGCAATTGTAACACCATCATTAACCACCTTCAGTGAACCATATTCGTCCAATACAACATTCCTCCCTGTACACCGTCACATTGTTAAACACAACTAAACGAAATACTTTCCCAATACTACCAACCAGCAAAACGAGCGTAAAATATACATAACATACAAGTATTGCTAAACTGCCCTCTGTCACTAACAATAATTTATACACGAGAATACCTTGTGGTGAGCATCAATTAGAGGAGTGCAAAAATATATACACGAGAATACCTTGTGGTGAGCATCAACATAGTAAAAGGTATTCAATACATTTCACCTAAGAGAGATAAGTGATTGTACTTTTTGGCTAGTGTTAGGCCGATTGTTTCTGTTCCACAAAACAGGTCAAGAACTATTTCTGAACCATCTTCTTTAAGACCAGCACATTCTTCTACAAGCTTGTAAAGAATCTCAGCATGCACCACAATGTTGACATGATTGATAAAACGGGTAAACAGATGATAAAACGGGTAAACAGATGCTGGCTATCTTTAACTTATTATTTCATTTCATACTTACTAGCAATCAACCTGTTCAATAGACCACCAAAAATGTTCTAAATGAATGGAATACTTTCGTTTCTATCAAAACCTTGAAAATTAATAGCCATTAATTAAATTTAATAATTATGTCAAAGTTGTTTACCATATATATGCACGTTGATAAAACACATGTATGTACCTTTGGATCCAAAACCACTTGATCCTTTGGCCATGCAAAAAAAATCACCTACTGATCCTCAAATTCCTTCTTTCAAGTGGCTTCACGACAAACATGCCCTTCTTCGTGCTGATCCAATGTTTCCTCCAACCGAAGCACCTAAAAAAGAATTCATCAGAAACATACACACACATATTAACATTATGACTCCATGAACAACTAACAAAGAATTGGTGCCCGCCGCGTTGCGGCGGGATTTTTGCTGCAGTTTTGCACTAGAGTTACCTCACCATTCTTACTCAAACCAAACACACTCTCTAATATTTGTTGGACTTGTGAGTCCATTTAGCAAACAAACACACCCCTAAGTCTCGTTAAGACAAAAATGCACCCAAATTAGGTTCACAGCCCAGCACACTAACGTAACACACATACAAACACAGTTGCAAAAATATTAACACAAAACAAACACAGCCTAAGCAGATTTTAGTACTCGACTAAGAGCAAAATAGGACACCCTCTTTTTGTTATTAATTAAAGCAAATTTCAACACACCCTACGTGGTGTGGCTGACTCGTTAGCCAGAACCAAACAAGCATTGCGCACCCTTGTGGTCAATGCGTTAAAACGAACGAGCAAATCAAACGAGCACACCCTTGGTGTGTCTCGTTAACGGGACCAACTCAAAACACCCCTTGTGTTCGCGGATAAACCAAGACTAAACCACACCTATGTGTTGTCGTTGAGTTAAGTCACACTCAAACACAAACACCTTCGCAAATCCAAATCCATAATCGTATAAAAGACAAGAATAAAACCAATAAGTAAGAAACCCATGTTCAAACCGTGACCAAAACAATAACAATACGAACAATCACTAATGTGACCCTTTCAGTCTAACCCTAAATTACAAAGTAAAAAGAAAAAAAAAATAGAAAAATCACTAAATCACTAAGTTAACGCACGAACACTTCAAATTGATTCCCTAACTGAAGATACAATACAATAAAGTACCTGATTCATTGATAAATGAACTTGAAATTGGTGTCGATGGCTCGACCGGCGACTGGTGGATGGTGACTAGTGATGGTTTTCGGTTGACAACAGAGACGAGAGGGGGTGTGAGATAGATTAAGAAAATTAGTTGGGGAGAACATATTATGAAGATGATGTGAGATCTGAGAAAAAAAGAAAAAGATGGGTGGAGAGGCAATTTAATTTTGGGGAAAAATTTAGGCGGGGAGTTGAGAGGTAAATTTTGTTTTTGGAAAAACTAAGTGCGGGATATGTAAATTTAACACATGAACTATCTTAATCTTTGTTTTTATTAGACCACTCTCAATAGTTAACTTAGCTTTAAAATTTAAGTCATGCGTTATAACGTGGCCTTAACGCAGCATGGTCCAACGCATAACGCACGTTAACATGCATTTAACGTGCAAGAATTTGGCCTTTAACGCAATTTTTCGTTACCATAAGAAGCGGTCTTAGGGGCGGAAATGAGCCAAGCCGCTCGTAAAAAGCTCGGATCATATCATTAAAAAGCTTGAATGAGCCGAGCTCGAGCTTAACAAATAAGGCTCGAACCGAGTCGGGCTCGAGATTTATAAAACTTAAACGAGCCGACCTCAAGCTCTGGCATGCTCGAGCTCGGCTCGGCTCGTTTTCACCCCTAGTTTTTCTAAAAGCACGTAATTTTTAAATAAATAAGTCTAGCGTAGTGTTTCAAATTTTAGGCACCTGTTAGCATATCTATCAAAAATAAGTCTAGTGTTTCAAAATTTTATAAGCTTAGATTTATAAGTACAGCCGGTAAACGTTGAACGAACATGAAAGCTTAACGAAAGAAACAAATTAATACAAAAGCTTGACAAGGTGATCTCTTTGTACATGTTTATTTGTTAAAAAAAAAAGTGAGATTATATGTCTTAAGTTATCAGGGCACAAATTAACATAGACGAGCTAAAAGTAAACCGATTATGGAGATGTTGTTATACGAAAATCAAAGTGAACCATGTCATGCTCAAGTTGTCACACTCTACCTATATCATATTTCACCCGTTCTTTTAAAGAATAAATACATTCGATTTTTTGTACTTGTTTAAGGATTTATGTTTGTACTGTGCAGAACCTTTTTAAGGTTTTGTTTTGCTGCAAATACTCTTGTGAAGGATTTCATTTTATCTATTATATTTGTAACTGAATTTTAGTCTTAGGTATGATGTTCATGTAATAGGGACGCAGCTGTGACTGAAATTCAGTCACTAAAAAATTTCCCTCCAAACCTTTCTATTGTGTAGACATATTTGTAACTGAAACTTAGTCTTAGATATGATCTCCATGTATTAGGGACCGAATTTTGACTATAATTCAGTCACTAACAAATTTTCTGCCAAAATTTTTTATTGTGCAAATATATTTGTAACTGAAATTTAGTCTTAAATATGATGTACATGTACTAGGGACTGAATTGTCACCCTTATTCAATCACTAACAAATTTTCCTCCAATTTTTTTTCCCGTACAGGCATATTAGTAACTGAAATTTAGTCTCAGATATGGGGTCACTGAATCGAGGACTAATTTTTAGTCGCCGCAATCAGTCAATAAAAGGTCAGTCCTTAAAAGTATCAGTAACTGATGTTTCAGTTATCGATGCTATGTATCAGCGACTGATATATCAGTCCCTAGAAATTCAGTCTCTGAAAGCCTGTTTTTTTGTAGTGAGAACCAGATGACGAAGAAGCATAAGCCATAAAAGCAAAGTTGGGTCCTTCTTCAGCTTGATCACTCCAATCATAATCTCCTAGACCATCACAAGACACCAAAGCTGTAGTAGTCTTGTTATCTTCGATGGCAGACTTCTTTGAACTTTCTCCATTCTTCTTAGGTGCTCTACATTCTCTTGCAAATTGACCTTTCCTCTAATAGTTGTAGCATTCAATTTTGGACTTATCAAACCCCATGTTGTTTTGTCCTTTAAACTTGAGCTCCCTTCCTGTCTTCTTCAAAAATCTTCTGGCCCTCATGGTCAACATAGCCATTTGCCACTTCAAATCAATTTCTTCAAGATCATCAGGATCAATTTATTCCAAATCCTGATTCAAAACTGGAGTACTGGTAGTAAGGTCAGCTAAGTAAGCACAGATAGCCGCATCACTTATATTATCACAGTTTGTAGAACCATCAGTAGAAACATTTGTGCTAACAGTAGAAACTCCATGAGCAGTAGTATAGGATTCCTGAGAATTGCCAGAACTTTTGTTGTTGGAGGACACAAAAGCTAGGTTTTGTGCATTTGTAGATGAACTAGATGACCCTTTAACTTCAGATTCATACACTTTCAGGTTGTTGTACAAATCATCTAAACTCATTGTGTCAAAATCAACTTTGTTTCTCCAAACCACTGTGTGCATACTCCATTCAGATGACAAACTTCTCAGAAACTTAAGATTGATATCTTTTTGAGGAACTGAAACCTTCATAAGTGCTAATTGACTTATAAGCTTCTGAAGTCTGTCATATGTAGCATCAATATTTTCAAAACTTGAGGCAACAAAGGTCTCAAATTGATGCTTCAGAAGATTTTTCCTTGACTTCTTGGTAGCCTCATTCCCACCAAATCTTAGCTTAATTGCTTCCATTAAAGACTTATCATCCTGAATATGACTAAAGCTCAACTGATACTCATTAGGTATGCCCATCATGAGAATACTATGAGTCTTGATCTCCAACCTTCTTTGAGCCTTGTCATCAGCAGATTTAATGGGTACAGGTGTCCCATCATCAGCTTTTGCTGGTAAAGTATCACCATTCAGAATGACTTCCCACATTGAGTAGTCAAGCATCTTGATGTATTGTTGTATTCTCATCCTCCAAAGCTCATACTCTCCAGGCTTGAGCATGGGCACTTTTGATGCAGTCACCATGTGTGTTGATTCAGATTCCATGTCTTCAGTACTCTTAAACAAATCAGAGTTAACACAGATTCTTCTTGATATCAGTTTCTAGCTCACAAGCTCTTATACCACTTGTTGATCCCAGTTGAGCAATTGATCTAGTTAGTTATCTTAGATGTGAATCTAAAACAACAAGTATAGAAACTATCTTGACTTGTAAACTATTAAACACAACGCGGAATATTATGTTTAATCTTAAGAAGAACAATTAATTGAACAGTAGAATTCTCAACAAACACTTCAATATATTAAATATACGAATACTCAACAGTATTAGGGTTTACAACCTTGAAGTGATTCGACTCTAACAATGATACGTACTAAATTCTAACCCTAGAACCTCCTTTTATAGACTAAGGAGTCCTAGTCGGTTTACAATAACTTTCTACACAAGATAAATCTTTTAGAATCTATTCTAAACTTATCTAAAACATACTATACATAGCTTATCTCTTCAGTAGTAGTATGAATTACTCTAACAGTAGTATCTTTTACTCCAGCAGTAGTATTCTTGCTGCAGTAGAATCTCCAGCACTAACAGTAGTATAGAATACACTAGCAGTAGTATGACACTTAGAGTATTTTCCTTTATGCACCATAAGCAGTTCTATCATTCAGAGCAGCAGCATCTCTAAACCCAACAATCCTGCCTCAAACGGTTCAACTCGACCCTGAGCTCTGTAGGGGAAACTCGTTGTACAGCCGAAGACTTGCCAATCTCAAATGTAGATGGTGGTCCAGATGTCACCTCGGTAACAAGTGCATGACCCAACGCATCTGAAGTATCTGACTCGTAAGTCACATCCGACACTGTTGGCGAAGGTGGCAAAGGGAGAGCCTCCTGCTCCTCCTCCAAGGGCTCCTCATCATCATCATCATCATCATCATCATCATCATCATCATCCACCTCATCGTCATCCTCCATCTCATCATCATCCTCCATCTCATCATCAATAGGATATGGATCCTCTTCTGGACCAGGTGGTGCAAGTGCGGGATCAAGGGGTGCAATTAATAACTAACCGGATGGGACTGGTAAAGACATGATACTCTACAAGGAGTATCGGAAAAATAAAAATCCTAGCCAAATTTTTATAAAAAAAAAAGTTTTATATGAAGTAAGATAGCAGCGGAAAATCCAAGTATATAATAGTGTAAAAGCATGCATACATAAAAGTTTAACTAAAACAATAAAAGAGTGAAGTGGCACGGAGGGCTGATGGCTATCAATTTTTGAAAATGTTTCGAGACAAAATGTTTATAGTCGAGTATGACCTCGTTCTCTATAAACCTTGGCTCTGATACCTCCCTGTGTAACACCCTCAACTCGGAATAAGACAATCACATTCATAGAAAACGACCTCATAACGAGTCGTTTTAGCAAAAACATATCATTCGAAATGTAAATAAACATTTAGAGTTCAAAAGACTCTCAAACATAACTTGCAGTGGAATAAAAGACATAGTTCAAAAGGTTTTTCGAATGATAAAGATAGTAAAGTAGATAAATAGTAAAAGCCAATAGATAGCCATCCATAGTCTTCATGCCACTCCCAATGCCAGCAAAGTATGCCTCAAATACATCAGATAAAACATGCTAAAAAGTCAACACAAAGGTTAAGTGTAATCCATAGGTTTAATAAGTAAAGTAGTTGAACACAAGATTTTAAGTCTGGAAGATATAAGTAACAAATATATATATATCGAGTAAAGCGTTGTAACCATTGCTAAGCTCATGACACGCAAATCATTAACCGGCACCAATAACATTGGCGTAAGTCGACAGTAACCGCGGAAATTTATAATATAATAGTTGCCCTCAAGAAGGTACTTTGCCAGATACCTTGATAATATCGAATATAGTACATCACATGCAGACCGGACCTAGTCAACATGGCGGGAAGGTCAATTCCTATAGGCCTATATCCCTATATTCGCGCTCACTCGCAAGTGATTAATGGTTCATGATCGAGGGACTTGCTTTCGGCAAGGTCGGTACTTAGCAATATCATCTTAGTCAGGAATAGCATACATTTAAACAATTGTGTTCATGAAAAGTAAGTAGCATGTATCTCCCCCATGGGTTTATAAACAATTTAAAAGTAAAGTGGGGCTATGAATCACACCTTAGTAGTAGAGAAACGAGATATCACAAATAATCAGATGGAATAACACGGAAAGTGAACCTCAGCACAACCTAATACGTAAATGGCATGTCTCAGAAATAATCCTCAAAGCGATTTATAAAACAATACTCGTATTTGAAATGAAAGCAGTTTAGTTTCAATTGCGTTTGAAAGAAATAACGTTTATGACTCGTGTGGATATTTAAGAAGAAGTAAAATAATAAAAGTCATCGAACACAAACAAACATGTAGAAGAGATAAAGAAAAGAGAGAAGAAAGAATAAGAAAAAAGGATAAAACAAGAAAACAATAAAGAAAAACATCAATATGTGGTTTCGGTGTTTTACCCATTTCCCAAGTAGTTGATAAAACGTCATGATTTAGAAGGAAAGCGTATAAGTTTCGAAACGATTTTTAGGATATTAAGTAATTATAAGCGATTAAGTTATAAAAGATTTTATAGAAATTTGGACATGATGCGTCCCTTTATAAAACATTTCCAAGTCGTTGCGACTCTTGAACAATATAAGTTTTATCGTCAAATTTACAAGTTATCAATATATTATTAGACATTATCATTCGCGTGTATATTATTTGTCAAGTTTATCGACCATTTTGTGTATGTTCGAGTCCAAATATGTTAAACTCTTATGAGTCTAACATACTCTTCCGTCTCAAGTACCAAAATTGTCCATAAGGTCCATCGGCTAATATCGTAAATCCAATAACGTCCAATCTCATCCAAGCAAAGTTTATTATAATATCCAATTCCAACGTCCAAATCATATCCCATATTATCCAAATATTTTCCGAAACACCAATCGATAAACAAATAATTAAATAAAATAAAAGACAAACTAATATAAAAGTTGACTCGAGGTTTTCTAACCTCAAGTACGACACAGCTGAGACTCCCATGAGTCTCGACTAAACTACTCAATACAAATAAACTTAACGACCTTCGCCGTGACTCCCGTGATTCATGGCTTGACACAACTCAACCACATTTTCAATACCATTTTACCAAACCGACTCGCGAATAAAAAAACAAACAAACACGACACTTGCCGTGAATCCCCGTGAGTCACGGCTTGACTCTATTGAGCCTTTTGAGCTCTCAGCTAGGTCACAAACACAACCAATCCCAAACCCGCGACATAACCAAACCAAGTCCAACCAAACACAAACAACAAACCAAAACCTCATGCCGTAACTCACCTTGAGTCACGGCTCGACTCGATATGAGTCGTATGACTCTCGGCTAACGCAAAACCCAAACCGAATCCAAATAACTCCTGTTAGCAATGCTTTTTATAAAGATATCGTCACTTAAAGTGAATTGGACTAGATTCGTAGCAAGTAGTTCCCGCAGGGACTAATATTGGTTAAATGGCAAAACTAGTAATGTAATAGGCCTATAAATACCCCTCATGACTCTCCATGAGGGGTGTGGGAAAGCTTTGTATTGTTCATTCATTTTTTTAATCTAATAGACTTTGAGTATTTCTCCACCCTCTCTCTACTTTCTCTCACTAAAAGGATGAAGATATTCATCTTCTTCCACCAACTGAGACCTCCCGAATCACATAAATCATGTACATTTACGGTCCTACAATTGGTATAATGAGACAGGTTGTGTTTCACATAAAAGAATGAAGATGAAGAAGAATTGACTTTTGACCACAAACCATAAATACCAAGACTCATCGAACTCAGTAATACATCATCAGTCCAACAGCCTTATCATTTCTTAACCAAAACCGATCTACAACAAAATCCATATCCAACAGCTATCCTAATAACACAACCTTCACCCTCACATGTCACTCCCCAACTCACATCAATAACAAAAAATCGATACAAAATTGCAAATTCATCTCAGAATTGGCTCATTTTTAATCTTTCAAAGATTTTTTGATGAACCTTATTCATCACTGACCGCTGTTGAAGACGATGCTTCATTAATATTTGAAAATTAAAAAAAAACGAGTTATAACAAGTATGTCATACCCGTTTCTTTATTTCGGAATCGACACACAAAACAATAAAATTAACACCTACCCGAGACCTTTAAAGATCTTGTAGCCGTTTAAAGATATTGAAGCAGTTGCATATTTGTGTTGTGTTCGTGGTTTTCATTTTCAAGAGAAACCAAGAACATAAAGATAAGGTTGTGCGTTCGTGTAGTTTATCAGTAAACTAAAGTGGCTTGATTTTTATTTGTTATGGGTTCGATTGGTGATTTGATGAAGATGGCAGATGTGTTTGGTGATGAGAGAGATTGAAGGGGGCGGATATAACTAATGTGTGAGTAGGGTTTGTCTAATGAGATTAGGGTTATGTGTCTGCTTTTATTAAAGAGAATTTTTAGGGTATAATTGGACTGGATCAGGTTTATTTCCTTTGGGCCATATGATCCGAAATGTTGGGCTGGACCAATGATTGGGTTGCAATGCATCATTTAACAAATGTATATTGTATACATTGTGTTAATTGTTGTAAATTGAGTGGTATTTTGGTATTAAATTTCACGGAGATACATTGTTCACGGCTAAAATTTTTAGGGTCAAGAAAAATGACTACAGGGGAAGTACGGTATTATTGATTTGATTTTGAAGTGACATTTCACGGGCATGTGTACTTATTTATCTCAAAGTCTAGAGGTTGGATGGATGCATGACTTTCAGAGATACTTGTTTGGGTACTCATGGGTGTAGTGATTAAGTCTTGGTTTATCTAGTTTTCATAGGTCAAGGGGTAGATGGACAAATACCGAGTTAACTATCACTTAAAGGAGATACGTTGTAGTACATAGTGTCACACAAAGATGTGGATAATTCGAGAGAGGTTCATATACAGTTAAGGAAGGTTGGATGTGTATATGAAACGACCTATGCTTTAAGGAGTTATGTTGTAGTGCTCAGTATAGGTTCTTAGTCACACTATCGTACAAGATTAAGTCACATATCTAAGGGGTGTTTACTTCCTTTTCAAGTTGGTCATATCGGGTTGTCTCCATATGTGGTCATTTACTAACAGCCGGTGAATTTTAAGGAGGTTCGTTTAAAGGTTGGTTTGAGAGAAGTATTGAGAGTATTTTTTCAACATATTCTCACGAAATTATGCTTCGACGGGCTGTTATGGCTTTAATATTGCATCAAGTAAAAGGTAATCTATAGCATGTGCACAAGTTTATGATGTTTCCGATGACTCGCAACCATCAGGAGGGAGAAGTGCACGAAGAAAAAGTAGTGTTTCATCTTCAGCAATTCGGTTGAGGGTACATTGAGGCTTATTACCAACTTGGATGCAAATACTTTGTGAGATATGTTGTTATGATGCTCCTAAACGACAACCATTGTGCTTCCTTTAGTATCTATAGTCTCCGCTGCGTGTTTGAAGACTAAAGAGAGTTGTCAGTTCAGGAGGGAGCAGAGAAAAGAAAATGGCTCACTAGTTAGGAGGGAGTAATAACCTAACTAGAACATTATAGTTGAAGTTCAGAGCTACAAGATTTAGTGCCGTAAGTGCCTAAGATTGAATGCCGAGATCGTCGGAAGAGAGAACTTCAAGTCTGCCTCAGAATCTAGAATACAGAGACTCTGCGCTTCGACAAAAGTTTATTATTATTGTAATTCGCTTTGTTTATAGGTCTCATTGTAACCATTCACGTGTGACGATATCTTGGAGGGAGATTGTTAGCAATGCTTTTTATAAAGATATCATCACTTAAAGTGAATTGGACTAGATTCATAACAAGTAGTTCTCGCAGGGACTACTATTGGTTAAATGGCAAAACTAGTAATGTAATAGGCCTATAAATACCCCTCATGACTCTCCATGAGGGGTGTGGGAAAGTTTTGTATTGTTCATTCATTGTTTTAATCTAATAGACTTTGAGTATTTCTCCACCCTCTCTCTACTTTCTCTCACTAAAAGGACGAAGATATTCATCTTCTTCCACCAACCAAGACCTCTCGAATCACATAAATCATGTACATTTACGGTCCTACAACTCCCAAATCAAACAAATCCAAAACCCTATTCTACACTAAACTACGTCGTCCCTCACCTTGAGTCACGGCTCGACTCTACGTGAGTCGTAGCCCACGGCCGAAACAAAAACCGAAACCAAATCCATCCGAACCCTAAATCCAAGCTACAAAAACAATTAACAAGTTACTATAAAACAAAATAAAGCAAAATAATCAAAACTCGCCCCGAGTCAACTCGACTCGCGAGTTGACTCAGTGAGTCATGCAACTCGGATCGAGTCCAGACGATTCGATGGCAAAAATCTTTAGATCCACACGGTTTAAATCAAAACAAAAGGTTTTGAAATGGTTTTATTAACAAAATCGTTATTATAAGAAAACTAGGGTTAGGGTTTTGATAAAAGTAAAGAAAAGAAAGAAAGGGGGCATGATGAGGCGAAAAGTGTACCGCTTTTAAGGGGTCATTTAAGCCCGAAATCGTATTTATTTGATCAAATATTGCCCTAAATCGTTCCTTTTGTCATTTTAGGTACTTTTGAGGAGAAATCTGGAAAAGGAGGCATTTTGGACGTTTTTGGAGCATAAAAGTGAAGAAAACGGCAAAGTCTCAAAATTGTGCTGAAAGTCACCTTTGACGGCGTCAACATTAACTCCAGACGGCGTCATGCCTTGGCAAGAAAAGTTGGATGTGAAATTTACTCATGACGGGCCAGTGAGTTTGCATGAGAATTCTGACGGCGTCACGCTTTAACTAAATCAAGGGCGTCACGGCTTAAATCATAAGGGGACGGCGTCACGTTTAGGATCCGACGGCGTCAAGCCTTGATAAGCCAGAATGGATTTTTGAAGAGCTAAAGAGGGACGGCGTCAAGATGGTCATCCGGGAACCCTAAAAGCGACGAGGTGACGGCGTCACAATGCATAAGGTGACGCCGTCAGATGTCAAAGTCTATATATAGTTTTCTAATTTTTTGTCATTAAGGGAGAGCTTAGTGTGTGGAATTTTGGGATAAAACCCTAAGACGATTTTAGCTACTTTTTCAGGGCTTTTTGCCCTGAGATCTTCCATGTTTCATTGAAAGATAAGTTATCAATTAATCATTCAATATGTCTATGTGTTGTTTGATTCTATCTTATGCTTGTCTTTTGTTTAACATGTTAGGCTAATTTTATCTTGTGTTTGCTTAGATCTAATGAAACCTAGCTATTGATTATTGGTTGTTAGTGTGTTATTAGTTGTATTGGATGATTGTTTATCTATGTTAGGCTTAAGAAAACTGGCTAACTTCCTATTCGGTAACTTGCTTGAACGTCTTAAGAAACATGAACCAAACGCGTACTAAAGGTTTTTATGGTTGTATTTAATGCACAAGCGAATTCTAGTGATCCCATGTTAGGAGCTTCCTAGCCGGCTCGACATAGGAGTGAAGTAGGAGCTTGTAGAGTTTGGGGAAGTAAGTACGCCACCCCACGAATGGTATTAAGGAATACACCCGTCATCCACGCGACTAATACACACTAATTAACCGGTAAAAGATAGTTAGGGAGTAAGGAAATCTAAGTAAACACATTTCTCTACACATAAGTTTCTCACCACTTTTCATTTTTGTTATTTTATTTTATTTGCATTTGTAGTAATTTGGGTTAGTTGACTAGCAACTAATTCCGCCCACTCCTTCAAAACCCGAGATTTTACTTGCTTTTATAAAAATTATAAAAACATAAAAAGAATCTTCCTCAACCCTTAGACCTAAATAGAGTAGCCTTTCACACCTAACGAACACTATTCCCTGTGGAGAACGATCAATCCCCCGTACTTACCACTACACTATACTACATCGGTCAGGTACACTGCCTGGTGGGGTTGTAAGCCTCTTGAGATCCCTCGAGAGGTAAAACCTGTTGTAAGGTTGCAAAACCCACGCATCAAGTTTTTGGCGCCGCTGCCGGGGAATAGTTATTGTTTAGGTTGAATTTTTATTTCTATTAGGTCTACTCACTAGATTCCTTTCTAGTGAGATTTTTATTTTATTTTTCTAGGTTTTCTTTAGTCTATCTTTTTCTTTGTGCCCTTTGTTTGTAAAACCATTTTCATCTGTCACTATGGCGGATGAAATTCCATTTAAATCATTGACAATAGATGAACAATTATACTTCACCAAGAGATTTGTTTCCTATCATTCCTATGAATTGTTTCGTGATCTTTGTGATATCCAAATAAAGTTGGGGGTAAGGTTAGATGGGTTTAATGAATTCTATGCATGTGATACTTCTCTTAGACAATCATTATCTGGATCAATTCCTTTTAGTAAGACCCTTTGGATGAATTTTGAGGAAAGCTTCCTAACGATGACCCATAAGTGGAACGAATTGATGGATTCGTATGAGCAAAAAGACCTAGTTTCCAAGGACATGGACTTAGAGTCAAACCAAGATTCTGAGATGGTTAGAGTTGAGCCACCTAGCTGCATGTCATGGTTAGGCACTACCATAATACAGGGTGAACACTTAGGTGATCTTGATGTGATGGAGGATTTAGCCAAACATGATCACATTGATCAAAAAGACCTAGGTTTTATGATCGATGATGATGAATCTCAAGAAACACATGATGAATCTTTTGGGCAATTTGAATATAGCAGTCATAACATTGAGGATGATCCTTATGATTCGGATATAGAAGTTAAGATGCCTAGAGAAGCACTTGAGATACTTGGGAAAATGTTAGGGTTAGATCCTACTAAAACACATGATGAGGATATAGGTGATCTTGACATAAGAAATGATGAGGTAAGTAACATAAGCTCACCAAGTACCCCACAAGTCCTACCATCATTTGAGGCATACACACCACCCATGACTTACCCGGAAGAAGTAGAAGAGACTATAGGAACCCCAATAGAGGTAGAGCCCTTGGACCAAACAAAACTAGAAGAAATAGGTTTGAATACTTGTAGTCATAACCTTTCTTTTAGTTCTATGGAAGTTCCTAGTTTTGATGAACCGGAGCCTAAACCAAAACCGTTACCTAATCTTCCATCCTTAGATGTGAACTTAGGAATTGAATTAGGTCCCGATCCACCCATCAAACCATGTAGTCCGGGTAATGTTAAGATTAAGGTAGTAGACTCTAGGCCTTGTAGTGAGGAAGACAATATAGGAGTGAAAAATGACCTTACATGTCTACATCACCCATTCATGATTGATCACAAGAAACATTATGGGTTTAAACCGGGTCTATTGGGTCAAGATGGATTCCCAACTAGGAGTCTCTTGAAGTTGTTAGAAAATGATCCCTTTTTAGGAGAAAACTTTAATTCACCCATTGACCAAAGTGAACTAGGCAAGGTTATGATGAAAGGAGCACACCCCTTTGAGCATATAATTCATCCACCACTCTTTCCTCACGTGGCATACTCCTACCGAGTCGATGTGTATCGCTACTTTCACCCACACTTAATCCTAAGTGTAGGGAAAACCTCCCCTATTTCCGTTAAATAAGGGTAGAGTCAGGCTCGTGACTCGAACAAAAACAAGCGCTCTTGGGAGGCAGCCCATGCTTTATTTGCTTTGTGTGTTTATTTATGTGTTTGTTTGATTTTATTTGCTTCCGTATGTATGTTTAATTTTTATTATTATTGATTCATGTTCAAAACTAAAATTGTGAAAATGCTTTATTTTGTTTTTAACTTCGTCTTAACTACATATAAAGGTATTTTGCAAAAGATAAGTGTAAGGGAAAGTCAAATCGGTTTATTAGAACAAATGAACATGAATCATAATAATATTAAATTAACATACATATTAGTATTTGTTTGAGTCAAATGCTTGTATCGAGTCATAATGATATTTTGCAGGATTTCCAGGAAGTAAGGTAAAGGTTTTTCAAGAAATTTTCCGGAAACTTAAAATGAAAATTTTTGTCAGGTCATTTCTGACGGCGTCAAGGTTTATAACCTGACGGCGTCAGATTTAATTTTCAGAAATTTTTGAAAGTTTTGTTTTTGAAAAGTTTTTATTAAAATCTCCAACTTATAATCTCCAGGAATCTGCAAAATTATCATTCCACAAGCATTATATCCTTATATATAGATTTTATCCCGCCGATGTTATGCAGGTTTTCGTGTTTGTTTTCTCAGGTTTAACAGGTTATTTTGGACAAGGAGATGTTTATGGAATCAAGCTTATGGCGATGCATTAGTCATGGAGCTTCAACATTCTCTTTGGAGGAAGATTTAACCGTGTAATTTCATTATCCACCGAGCGAATCAGGGGAGTATTTGATTTCATTCTTTTACCTTATTTTACTTTTACATCTTGTTATTTGAACATTGGGGACAATGTTCATCTTAAGTGTAAGGGGAGGGTAAAAGTACGATTTTAGAGAATACAATTGCGCTTGATTTTTGTTTGTTTAATAGTAGATGTGTAATAAAACTGAGAGAAATACTTGTTAAGGTAATTTTAGTGCCAAATTTAAAATTTTTTACAACATATAGGAGTGAAACTTTGATCCTAATAAGCGTCTCACGGATAGGAGTTATATGACTAGCACAAAAGCCGTACCACTAAAAAATTTTCCACCCCCAAATATGTGAGGTTCGCCCCTAGAATTGGTAGGAAAAGCATTTATGCTATGATGTGTGTACCGGTAGCACTTAGATTCTAGAACTTGCGTTAGGACCATTCCGAGGCCACAAGTGAGACTACATTCGTGTAGTTAGATTTACTACATGATAAGAGGCATTAGGATTAACCCATGTTTTACACCTGTGTTTGTGTTATAATTACATTGGCTACATTGGTCAAGTAATTCTCCCACACCCTTTGCGTTGTACTCATTTTTAGTACACGATACCCCTAGTACACCCCTCAGAGCCTATCTTTTCGTTTCGACCTTTAAGCATTTTACTTAAAGGAAGAATTTGTTACACCCCACTTAAATGTACACCCAAATCGCCTTAGCCTACCTTGTATGCACTCATTTTTAGTGCATTATTGTTACAACATTTGTTTAAACCCAAGTTAATTATCTAGTTGATTACATGGTTGCTAAGTCGAGTCATATCCTTGTACATATTGTTTTGGGACGATTGGGACTCGTGGGTAAAGTACTAGTGTAATGGAGTAATGGGGAAGAACATCATTTATTACCCCCATATGTGCTAAATATTTTAAAAGTACTCCAAGTTTTTCAATTATCTTAATTCGAGTCATTAGATTAGTATTTGTAAAGTTATGTAAAAGTTCAAGTGTAAGGGGATGCAACGCCCCTATGATGTATTATTTTGGATGGTAGGGTAAAAGTGTATGGAAAAAAAAAAAAAAAAAAAAAAAAAAAAAAAAAAAAAAAAAAATCGAAAAAATCAAGAAAAATACAAAAAAATGAGAAAAAGAAAAGTAGAAAAAACATACGGACTACCATCCCGTTTCATTTTATGTTTATTTTATGTTTATGTTTTGTTATTTTCTTTCATTAGCTTAAGATCGAGTCTAGTCTTGGCTTAGCAACGTTGTATAGTACATGTAATTGATCAAGATCTTTAACTCGCCACCAGTAAAATATCCCGTATCCAACAAAAACCGTGTTTTCCTTTTCCCTACACCTAACGTTATAACCCATTTAAAAGCCCTCTTTGATAGTTTATCTTAGGTGCTTACGCCTAGTGGAGGAGGTTTTCGATCCTTTCCCAAGCCTATGGTAATCTATTTGCTATGACAGGTAGTGAGAGATATTTTCCGTTTTCATTTATGAGATTTATTTTGATGACACTTGAGAGATGTGAGTATCTAAACACTACTTGTGAGGTGCTAGTATGTAATCTCCGTGCTTATTATGATTGAAGTGGAACGATTATTTGTTGTAATTACTTTTATGTTTGCATTAAATGACCCCTAACTTGTATTTTGATTAGAATAAAAGCGCATTTGCTTGAGGACAAGCAAATCTCAAGTGTAAGGGTATTTGATGAGGCGAAAAGTGTACCGCTTTTAAGGGGTCATTTAAGCCCGAAATCGTATTTATTTGATCAAATATTGCCCTAAATCGTTCCTTTTGTCATTTTAGGTACTTTTGAGGAGAAATCTGGAAAAGGAGGCATTTTGGACGTTTTTGGAGCATAAAAGTGAAGAAAACGGCAAAGTCTCAAAATTGTGCTGAAAGTCACCTTTGACGGCGTCAACATTAACTCCAGACGGCGTCATGCCTTGGCAAGAAAAGTTGGATGTGAAATTTACTCATGACGGGCCAGTGAGTTTGCATGAGAATTCTGACGGCGTCACGCTTTAACTAAATCAAGGGCGTCACGGCTTAAATCATAAGGGGACGGCGTCACGTTTAGGATCCGACGGCGTCAAGCCTTGATAAGCCAGAATGGATTTTTGAAGAGCTAAAGAGGGACGGCGTCAAGATGGTCATCCGGGAACCCTAAAAGCGGCGAGGTGACGGCGTCACAATGCATAAGGTGACGCCGTCAGATGTCAAAGTCTATATATAGTTTTCTAATTTTTTGTCATTAAGGGAGAGCTTAGTGTGTGGAATTTTGGGATAAAACCCTAAGACGATTTTAGCTACTTTTTCAGGGCTTTTTGCCCTGAGATCTTCCATGTTTCATTGAAAGATAAGTTATCAATTAATCATTCAATATGTCTATGTGTTGTTTGATTCTATCTTATGCTTGTCTTTTGTTTAACATGTTAGGCTAATTTTATCTTGTGTTTGCTTAGATCTAATGAAACCTAGCTATTGATTATTGGTTGTTAGTGTGTTATTAGTTGTATTGGATGATTGTTTATCTATGTTAGGCTTAAGAAAACTGGCTAACTTCCTATTCGGTAACTTGCTTGAACGTCTTAAGAAACATGAACCAAACGCGTACTAAAGGTTTTTATGGTTGTATTTAATGCACAAGCGAATTCTAGTGATCCCATGTTAGGAGCTTCCTAGCCGGCTCGACATAGGAGTGAAGTAGGAGCTTGTAGAGTTTGGGGAAGTAAGTACGCCACCCCACGAATGGTATTAAGGAATACACCCGTCATCCACGCGACTAATACACACTAATTAACCGGTAAAAGATAGTTAGGGAGTAAGGAAATCTAAGTAAACACATTTCTCTACACATAAGTTTCTCACCACTTTTCATTTTTGTTATTTTATTTTATTTGCATTTGTAGTAATTTGGGTTAGTTGACTAGCAACTAATTCCGCCCACTCCTTCAAAACCCGAGATTTTACTTGCTTTTATAAAAATTATAAAAACATAAAAAGAATCTTCCTCAACCCTTAGACCTAAATAGAGTAGCCTTTCACACCTAACGAACACTATTCCCTGTGGAGAACGATCAATCCCCCGTACTTACCACTACACTATACTACATCGGTCAGGTACACTGCCTGGTGGGGTTGTAAGCCTCTTGAGATCCCTCGAGAGGTAAAACCTGTTGTAAGGTTGCAAAACCCACGCATCAGGGCACAAGAGTTATACCGAGAGAGAGGCGGGGTGAAGCGGTGGTGGTGGTGGCGGTGGTATACGGTGGTGAGTCAAACAAGCTCCAATCACGTCCAAATGCTCCAGAAATAAAGAGGGGGTCGAGATCTACACGATGGTGGGTTTATTTGACGTGGCCGGAATTTTGGCCGGAGATGGTGGCGGCGGCTAGTTAGGGTTCCGGTGATGGGGTGGTGGCGAGTGGTGTGTGTGTTAAGTGGTATCAAATGAAGAGAGAGAGAAGGGTGGGGTATTATATATGTGGAAGGAGGGCCGAAGGTGGACAAAGCAAAGTGGAGGGGGGCGGTGTAAGTGTGGGGCGGAGGGGGTATTGTTGCAAAAGAGTGAAACTTTTAAGATAATCACCGTGTGACCCAGTTGACGTACAAACGGACTCGAAAAATTACGAAACTTGCGTCATTGTTCATGAATTAAATTTTCTAGTAAAAACGAGTATAAATACGCATAACTTTCTCGAAGTTAATTTATTTGGCAAATTTGATTCGTTTCGTGCTTTCTCGGTTGTGCTGGCTCAATAAAGGGATAACATTCACGTTTCTCAAGATATCTCGCATTTCTCAAGTTCAAATAAGTTCAGGAAGAAGTTTAAATAATAAGGTGATACAAAAATGAAAATATTTGGCTAGTGAAAAGGTTTGGAAAATTACCGGTGTTACACCTTGCTTCTTCTTTCTGAGCAAATAGCAAAGCTCCCTGGAAGTATATAGCATCTTTTTTGATTGGTCCAACAGTGCAATTCCTAGCATAATGCCCAATAACCTTATAGTTATAACACCTTATCTGATTACCCTGATTACCATTTCTGAAATTCCCAACTGCTGGTGCTGCAACATTCCCATTCTGATTACCCATATTCTGATTCCCAACAAACTGACCTCCATTTTTCCTTTGGTTTCCCATCTGCGTACCCTGAGCATATCCTTGCTGATTACCATTAACTACAACC
This sequence comes from Artemisia tridentata subsp. tridentata, assembly GCA_021014915.2. Lineage (NCBI taxonomy): Eukaryota > Viridiplantae > Streptophyta > Magnoliopsida > Asterales > Asteraceae > Artemisia > Artemisia tridentata. The sequence goes on from CP139502.1 coordinate 320,601,813, forward strand.
AATTGTCCTTCTTGACCCATATTCATACCCGGTTGTGCAATATGCCTGTTACGAGTATTTTATGATATCCTTTGGTTGTTGTTAGTTGGTTTGTTGTAGCGAATGTTGGATGCTTTAGATAGCATAGCAAAAGCTTCTGTCAAAGCCTTTGTGCCTTCATCATAATCAAGTGTTGTGTTGTCAGCAACTTGGTAATGTTATTGGTTGTGGAATGATTTATGGAATATGGTTTTGAGGAATTGTTTGTTGCATGAAGTTGTGAGTGAAAGATGATGGTTGATGTGGGTTATACATAGGTATGGATGTTGGTGTATTAACAATCAATGCTAGTGGATCATGATTCTTTAGCATCTTCTCTTTCTTTACTTCATCTGCTTCAACTTGGTTTTGCTTTAAGAAATCATAAAGTTGATCGAAGTTGACAGCATGCAAGTCCTTGTTTTGGTTAACTATAGTAACATATCGTCCCCATTCTTCTTGAAGGTTGTTAAGAAACTTGATGTTGCAAACTATCACTGATGGAGTCAACTTTTTTGTTGTAAGCTCATTCATAAGAGTATAGTACCGATGATAGTAAGATTCAATGGTCTCTCCAGGTGTAGATGTGAATTTCTCAAACTCTGTTAACAGCTTATTCTCCATATCCTGCTTACCAATTTCTGTTCCATGACATAACCTTCTAACTCTTTCCCACATTGCATTAGCACTTCACAGCTATCTACCGGAGAAAATATCTCTCGTGACAATCCTAGTTGGATTAAGTGCATTGCAAGATCATCAGCTTCAATTTGAAGTTTTTCATCCTCACTGTATTCTGCTTCAGTTTGGTCACGTAGGTGAGGTAGAACTGGTGGTGTAAGGTTAGGATCTCCTTGATCTTGGATTTGTCGAGGCTTAAAAGGTCCTTCCATAATGGATTTTATCATAAATTTTCCATTAGGCTAGGTTTTTTAATAAAGAAGCATTCGACTTTGCCATTGAAGATACCCACCTTTCTCAAGCATAGGAGAACGGTTTTCATTAGCCACTGCGTAAATATCTTGTTGAGTTAACATTGTGTAAGTTGATTTTGGATTGATTATGTGTTATCGGTTTTACAAAAATTTCTCGAAGGATAACGTTTCTCGAAGACTTTTACTTACTTTTAAGTTGGTTAAAGTTTCTTTGAATGTTTTAAGATTATTCAAAATTTTGTTTTTAGGTTGTTAGGTTCCTTTTCCACAAAAATCTAATAATTACTTGAAATCCCAAAATTACTCGAAACTATCTAGTTTTTGAAAGGGTAAAGTTCTCGAAGAGTGAAGTTATCGAAATTGTGAAAATTCTAGAAATGTTCTAAGTTACTAGAGAGGTATCTAAGGATGTTGAAAATTTCTGGAAACTCTAATTTTCAGGTTGAAATGTTCTTGCCTAAAAATTCGTGGCTTTTCTCAAAATTTTCCAAAATATTACTCGAAACCTATTTTTCTCGAAACTCAGAAAATTTACTCGAAATGCCACGTCACCAAAGTAGTGGAATCTCAACTAAGTAAAGTACTCAAAACTGCCACCTAGGATTACTCGAAATAAAAAATTGTCGAAAAGCTAAAGTATTCGAACTCTGCCTGTTTTTCTCGAAACTGCCATGTCAGCAAGGTAGTGGAACTCCAAATAAAAGGTACTGCCATGGCAATAATAATTTCATAACTAGGCTAACACATGAAGTGTTTAGCCTCTCATATTATAAAATGCAGCAAAAACAATGTATAATGTCATAATGAAAGTAAACATTGGATTCGATACAATTACATGATGTGATGCTAAAGCTAATGAGTAAACGATACGATTTCTCCCTTGATAAGTGGTTGAGAGTGGCAGAGATTCGTCCTTGGTGAAGCCCCAATTTGTCCATTGAAAGTTGTGGTAGCAAGTGATAATAAAAATGCAGATTTATTGGCTTGTATTTATAACTTCGACAAAGTTACGGCATAACCTTAAGTAAAGGGTTACGCTATAACCCTAGTATCTCTGACGATCTTATCTTTATAATAATATCTACGGAGTAACCTCAAGAAGAGATTATGAACGTAGAACCCTCGTTAACATTTTTAGCGTTTCTACGTCGTAACCCTATGAATAAGTTACGGCGTAACCTTCTTGATCACTGAAATTCTCTAAGTCTTTGGATATCTATGGCGTAACCATGTCGATGGAGTTACGCCGTAACTTTCAGCAACGTTGACTATAGTCTTCAAGTGATATAATATGTTACGGAGTAGGTTGTACAATCCCTCTACGCCGTAATGTTGTTCTCGTTACACTTATAGAAATAACTAGAAAGTTATCCTAATTGTGTACTAAGACTGATACAATGTATGATTAATTTTACCAAAAAAGTTAGAACGTAAATATAAAACAACAAAGGTTTTTCAACGTTTAAATTCTTATTAGAAATTAATCAAAGAATCTATTACCCAAAGTGTTTTGCGGAATAAACACTTTGGGATTGAATAGACAAGGTATGGTGTTCTCCTCTTCTAAACTCAAGCTTTTCTTGAGTGACAACTAAAAGACCCTACTGAGCTATCTCAGTGAGTAGGTTGTTCTTTGGAGGAGAAAAGTGGGCTATGAAAGTCTAAGCTTTTAGTGCACAACCTTCATTCACTTTTCTCCTCATCTATCTATTTATACACAAGTATAAAAGAAAGCCTATAACTAAAGTACAAGTTGACCTATGCTGGTCTGACAAAAGTACAACTGTATTTTGTCATTACCAATAATCTACATCGGGAATAAGCTAAAAGGTCCTTTAGAGTGTCTGCCCAACCACTCTCTGACTTTAAGCCGTTATAAGGAAAGTTCGCTTTCGGCGTGATAAGACTTGTTCTTATCCTCTTCAAACTTTCCCGCTCGATCCCGCCTTTACTTCAGGTCTTAGATTTATTCTAAGTCTTCAGTCTTTAAGTTGTTCAGGAGACTGAGGGGTTCAGTGAGCTCTTATCAGTACTCACTAAACCCATCATCTTCTTCTTCGGCTTAAGTCTCACTTAGGAAGTACCGCCTTCCTGAGGAGTGAATCCTTCGCCTTGAATTCGCCTTAAGCATCCTGAAGATGACTCACTATGATGATCCCAGTTGAGCTTCACGATCTTATTAATTACCTTAGATAAATCTAAAGTAATCGGTATAGAAACTGATCTTTGAGTTGTATATCAAATATTATGCGGAAACTAATACTTGATCTTAAGAAGAATAAACACAAATGAATTATCCAACAACACTTCAATTATATTAATAACGATTGCTCAATAGCAATAGGGTTACAGAAACCTTGAAGTGTAAACAATAATACGTATGCTAAGATAATCGATCTCTAACCCTAACCCTAGAACCTCCTTTTATAGCGTAAGGAGTCCTAGTCGGTTTACAAGACTTCCTATACAAGAAAAATATTCATACGTATCTTTTCTATAATTATCCTTAACATACTATACATATCTAATAAGCAGCAGAGTAAATCTTCTAGCAGCAGAGTCTTCGTGAGCTAGCAGCAAAGTTACACTATGCCTATTATCCAAACCAGCAGAGTCACAAACAGCAGAGTTATTGTGCTAATCAGCAGAGTCACATAACTATTCAGCAGAGTTATGTTTCTCGAATCAGCAGCATCTTTTAGACCCAACAATCCTCACCTAAACTTGATATTTTTCTTCAAAAATCATCAAGTTTCTTTTAAACCCAGCTAATCACCATGAGGATGCTTCCAAACACTCTACTGTTTTGATGTCTTTGATTCAAGCACTTTTCTATACCTCTCCACTAACTCAAAAGCTTGATGATCTTATAAGAATAGTCTTTGCAAACTTAGCTTTCCAGGTTGTAACATGTTAGTCAGAAGAGCAGTATTCTTGAACACAGGATAATCATTCTCTGTTAACATGTACATACACAAACCATCACTTCCAGTCAATCCATGTACTCCACATGATTGATATAGATACCATCTGATAAATCTGCTTGAACTAATCACATTCTTCCAATCAAGACTTCTTTCATCAGGTTCAAAAATATTCTTCAAATAGTAATAATTGAGTCTTTCATGCACCACATCTGGTCTAGTATCACCATAATTCATCTTGTAAAGATTCCAGAGTTGTATAATATCATCCCTATCCATGTAGTGCACCATCTGAGAAAAACTGATATATCCAACACTTGAACCATTTGATCTCTTAATCACCCAACATGCTTGACTACCATCTAGAACATCATGTGAGTATGAAATGATTGGATATTTTGTTGACAAAGGAACTTCATTAAGTAACTCAGGTTCTTCTTGAGGTTTATTGTAACACCTAAAATTTATAAAGCATGTAAAATGACCAAAATGCCCCTACAAGTTTAAAAATTAATTAAAAGCTTATAAAGTATCAAATAAATTCCAAACTTCTGGCAATGCACATGTTATGATCCCAAATAATTTTAACAACTTCATTTAACATTTATACAAGTGTAAAAATTACCAAAATACCCCTAAGAGTGCCGAATGATTTATACTTAGTTTTATTTTGATTTAAAATGATTTAAATTGTGTAAATGAGGAAATAATCAATCACAAATATTTGCCAACCCATTTTGCCAAAAATTCTGGTCCAAGCCCACCCCTAGGAATCGGTATTCCATGATTTAAGTCAATCCATATCCTTTTTCTCCTAAACCCTAATTACCGGTTGAAAAGAAAACAAACAAATAAATCCTATAGCCTCCATCCAATTCTCTAAAATTACCAAAGCATTTTTCTGAGTTCAAGCATCATCCAAGGAGTCCTAGAAAAATCGGGTTGAGTTCGTTTGTTGCATTATTCGTTGGTGGTGGATTTATTCCTGTCGATAGCTCATTTTTAAGGTAAAATTCGTATCAATTAAACCAATCTTCATAAAATTCGTTTCTCATTTTTCCTGAGGTTCTTATATCATATGTGATCTGCGAAAAATGTGTACAAGGTGATTTGATCCCATTTGAAGTCGTGGTGAATTCTTTCTTGTCGAGTAACCATCCGAGAAGCAATAATTTGTGCAGCCTTGTTCACTCGTTCTAAAAATATTCTGGTATTTTTCCCAACTCCTAATGATCGTATATAACATAAGAAAAATAATAAAAACAGCCCATGCATCATGAATGATTCGTATGTTAATTTTTGTGTTTATAAACCCTAAATCGAACTAAGTCTATAAAAACATGCATGCAAATTTTCTTGACCAAGCTATTATTTTTCGTGGCCTCCATGATCATCATACAACACCAGAAAAATGCTCATTTGAATTATAGAGACCTAAAACAATTATTGGTGAAGTTATTTGAAATCGGCTAAAAAGGAAACAAGAACAAAAAAATACCTAGCGATCGAACTGGGGTTCAAAACTGAAAAGATCTGATTATAAGTGAATATAAATGATGTGGGAATGATTACATAATGATTGGGATCGATTAGGGTTTTGTTTTGTTAAAGATCATGTTTAACGAGTTGATAATTAAATATAAAGGGGGTGTTTTGTCAATATTAAAACTCATGGACTATTTTTGTCATGTTCTATAGATCTAGTATGACCTGTAAAAATTATAAAACGAAGGGCCTATATGTAAAATTTATGAGATAATGAAATTAGTTGTAATTGTTGGTTCGAATTGGAAATTAAATAAATATAGGGACTAAATATGTAATTTTTGAAAAGTTAAGGTCGATTTGAGTAGTGAATGATATTCAGGGACTAATGTGTAAATTTGGATATGTATTGGACTAATGTGTAATTATTATTAATCAAAGGTTGAGAATGTAAACTTTAAGGTTAATTATGTAAACTTATTAAATGGAGGGACCTATTGTGTAAATTATGAATATTTGAAGGACAAATCATATAACTTGTTAAAATAAGTACTCATTGTGTAAATTTGATAAATTAAGGGTTAAATGTGTAATTATGCATATTTGAAGGGTTAAAGTGTAACTTTGGAAATACAGGGGTGTAAAGTGTAAATTGTGAAACCCTGAGGACCAAAGGTGTAAATATGATAAAGATACCTTATTTCCAGCTAATAATGATCTAAGTAAGCTATGTACTCAATACTTCTAAAAGTGGAAACTTTCTAATTATGGAAACTGTCTAAAAGTGGAAACTTACTAAAATGGGAAAGTTACTTAAAATGGAAAGATGGTTAATTAAGAATGATTTGTAATCCCCTTCTAATCCTTTAGGTGTGAAGAAGGAGAGACTTTGAGCTGTCCCCTATTTCTGTGCTTATTACTATTTGTGCTTTCTTCATAAGGTACAGATACTCTGCCCTTTTTCAGTAAGGGTTCTTATATTCTATACATTGATTTTGAGTTATGATTCAGTTAAGATTTCCCAAGCCATTGCTATGTTCCCTTTTAAATGAACCTTTGATATTACTTTTGATATGACCTTGAGATGCACCTTTTGATATATGACCTTGTGCTATGATTTTGAGACATGACTCTTAGTTTGATACCCGAGCCATTTGTGTTACCTAGCCAGGGAGGTAACCTGGCCATGTCTGTGATGCACCACTGGCATGACTCCCGTGTGGGGGAGTGATTTCTCACACCGTCCCTTTTATGATTTTCTGCCATGGCTACTATGATGTTGGGATGACTTTGAGTTTGGGGGCGTATGGGTTGCAATCCTAGATTTGTATGTTTAGTGGATTTAACTGTGACTTTGAGTATTGACTTTGAGGTGACTGGTGCTTGTGTGCAATACACGCCTTTTACATTTAGCTGGAGCTAGCTACTCCACTATTTTGATACATGAGGACACCCCTCATATTATCTGGTTGCCTGAGAGGTATCCCCTCTGATTGTGAGCTTATGACCTTGAAACTATGATGTTGACTTTGAGTTATGGGCTCGTGGTAGATGACTATCCTATATTTCCTTATTACTCTTTTGCTTTGGTTATACCTTATGATATTTCCCAGTGCCTTATTATATTTCATTTCCGTTATCTTTGCTTGTATTATGTATCTTTTCACTGAGCTTTGTAAGCTCAGCCGCACGTTTTCTTTTTCGTGTGCGGCAGGTATCTAGCTGGGAGATGGATTTTATGCTTGGGATGAGAGTTAGTTGGATGCTTTTACCTTAGATGATGTCCTACCCTAGTCTTGCCATCTGTTTAGACATTTTGATCATGGATTCATTTCATTATGTATTTCCTTTGAATTATTTCGTTATCTTGTGAGACTTTTGTATTGGACTCAAGTCATGTTGACTTGGCTTATTTATTTATGATGTTTTATGGCTTCCGCTGTGTATATGTATGAATGCTTTGAAATGTCGCCATAATGTGATATCTCTACCCTTGTCGGGTTGGGGTGTTACAATTATGGTATCAAAGCCAGGTTGCGACCTGTCGTACATAAGCTTTGGCCTGTGAAACATGTGGACCATAGGATTTGACCCTTGAGTTTAAGATTTGACTGGTGAGGTTTTGGGTAGGCATAAGTTCTGTTTCGTCTTCCATTTCGTGCTTTTTCCCTTATGTTTTGCTAATTCTTTTCATGATCATTCAGATGGTGAACACACGCTTTACTCAGTACACTAATGGGGATGATGGCCCCAATTTTGAAGAGATGATAGCCGCTGCTGTGGCTGCTGCTATTCCGCGAGTGGTGACTGAGGTCACCAATAATATCAGGAATGGGGCTGGTCCTTCTGGAGGTGGTGGTGGTGATGCTCAACCCACTGCTCCACCCGCTGCTCCCCCAGCTGGTATCCATGTGTGGATCGAGAGGTTCAACAAGCTTAAGCCTCTCTCTTTTAGGTCCGCTGCTACTCCTCATGAAGCGGAGGACTGGATCACACATATCGAGAAGTTGTTTCGTGTTCTGGGATGTGCCGACGAGTTTAAAACTCGGTTGGCCACATTCAAATTTGAAGGTGATGCTCAAAATTGGTGGGCTGCTCTTGTTCAGGCGAAAGGGGATGATTTTGCTGAGACCTGTTCATGGGCGGATTTCATTGAGGTGTTTTATAGACAGTATATTCCTATGTCAGAGCAGCTAAGGTATGAAAGGGAATATGGGTCGATTCGTAAGGGTGATCAGGAGTCGTCAGGAGAGTTTATGCAACGGTTTCTGCGTCTGGCCAGTTTCGTTGGGCCAGAGGTCACTGGAGATGCTACGCGTCAGGCTCGTCATTTCAAATGGGCTTTAAAGAGGTGGGTGTTAGACCAGATTGTTAACACTCCGTTTGAGGATGTGGCTGGGGTTCAGGACGCCGCGCGTAACATCGAGTTGTTACATGCGGACAGGGGGTCTAATAAGCATGATAGGGATGGTAACCGGGTAGATTTTCGGGGCCAAGGTCGGCAGGACCAAAAGCAGGATGTTCGGGGCCGACAGGACCATGGGCATGATCAGCGGGGTCAGCAGGACCGTGGTTATAATCATAGGCAGCAGGATTTCAGGAACCAGGATCGGCGGGATTCTGGTAGGTCTGGTAGTGATCGTCAGGGGCAGGGTAATAGCAACCGACGTAGGGATTCTCAGCCGTATCAGCAGTCGGGATCGTCGGGTCAGAAGAAGTCTGTTGAGACTCAACCTCCTCCTCCTACATGTACTTCCTGTGGGAAGACTCATCCAGGTCCTTGTTATAAAGCTTCTGGTGGTTGTTTCTAGTGTGGATCTTCTCAGCACAAGATCAAGGACTGTCCTAGGAAGAATGCTGGTGAACCTAAAGTCGATGCTAGGGCAGCTCCTGCTTCAGGCCGGGTTTATTCTTTGACACGTGACCAGGCTGCTAGCACCTCAGGTACTATTACGGGTTTTCTGCATATTGGAGATCGTATTGTGTTTGTTTTATTTGACACGGGTGCTACACATTCTATAATATCCACATCACTTGCAAATAAAATAAACGTAAACCCAACTAAATTAATGAACCGTATATCCATTGCTACCCCGATGAAAACTCATGTGATTATTGATGTTGAGTATGTTAATTGCCCTCTCCGTTTCGATGATCGTGTTCGTTCTGCGAACCTTCTTCCCATTGATATGGTTGATTTTGACATTAATCTGGGCATGGACTGGTTAGCTGCTCATAAGGCGACCATTGATTGTTATGCTCGTAAGGTGATCTTTGGTGATCTTCACCATCCTGATTATGTTTATTCTGGTTCCCAACCTCTGAAATCTGTAAAGATTATTTCGGCTATGAAAGCCCGGACATTGATTTCGCATGGCTGTCTTGGTTTTCTTGCTTCTATTAAAGATACTTATGTTGATGTACCTAGCATTGATAGTATTCGTATTGTGCGCAATTTCGCCGATGTATTTCCGGATGAACTTCCTGGCATTCCTCCTGTAAGGGAAGTCGAGTTTAGCATTGATCTGATTCCGGGTGCTGAACCCATATCTAAAGCTCCTTATCGCATGGCACCGATTGAATTGAAGGAATTAAAGGAGCAATTGCAAGAACTGTTGGAAAACGGTTTTTATTCGTCCGAGCGTATCTCCTTGGGGTGCTCCCGTGTTGTTTGTTAAGAAGAAAGACGGGAGTATGCGTCTTTGTATCGATTATCGGGAGCTTAACCGCATTACTATTCGTAACCGCTATCCTTTTCCTCGCATTGATGATTTATTCGATCAGTTGCAAGGAGCGAGGCATTTCTCTAAAATTGATCTGAGGTCTGGATATCACCAGCTTAGGGTGAGGGAGCAGGATGTTCCCAAAACGGCCTTTCGCACTCGGTACGGTCACTATGAATTCTTGGTTATGCCTTTTGGTCTGACCAATGCTCCTGCTGTGTTTATGGACCTAATGAACCGGATATTCCATGAATTCCTCGATAAGTTTGTGATTGTCTTCATCGACGATATTCTTGTATATTCTAAATCCGAGAAGGAACATGAGCAACACCTTGGTATTGTTCTGGAAATTTTGCGACAGCAGAAATTGTATGCGAAGTTTTCGAAGTGCGAGTTTTGGTTGGATCGTGTAGCTTTCTTGGGTCACATCGTTTCTGCGGACGGTATCACTATGGATCCGGCGAAGGTTGAGGCTATCACAAAATGGCCAAGGCCTACTAATGTGACGGAAGTGAGAAGTTTTCTGGGTCTCGCTGGGTACTATAGGAGATTTGTTGAGGGCTTTTCGCGTCTTGCCTTGCCGTTAACACAGTTGATGAGAAAAGGGGAAAAGTTTATTTGGACCGATGAGCGAGAGAGTAGTTTTGAGGAGTTGAAGAAACGTTTAGTGTCGGCACCTATCTTGACTCTTCCATCGGGTTCCGGCGGGTTCCAGATATATAGCGATGCATCGAAGAAGGGTTTAGGGTGTGTTTTGATGCAGCATGGAAAGGTGATTGCCTATGCTTCGAGGCAGCTGAAGCCTTACGAGATGAACTATCCAACGCATGATCTAGAATTAGCAGCTGTGGTTTTCGCGCTAAAGATTTGGCGCCATTACTTGTATGGAGAGTCTTGTGACATTTTCACTGATCATAAGAGTCTTAAATACATTTTCACCCAGAAAGAGTTGAATATGAGACAGAGGCGATGGTTGGAGCTCCTGAAAGATTATGATGCTAACATCCAGTATCATCTCGGGAAAGCGAATGTAGTCGCAGATGCTCTTAGTAGAAAATCCGGTATGATTGCGAGTTTGGAGTTTGAGCCTCGAATTTTGCATGATTTAGAGCTTCTTGATGTGGAGTTTTGTGTTCAAGGTCATGGTGGTTATTGGGCTAGCCTTACGGTGGAGTCCAACCTTATCTTGCGAATTAAGGAAGCTCAGAAAGAGGATGGTGAGCTGTGGTCTATAGTTCAGAATGTTGAGGAAGGCAAACAGTCAGAGTTCAGGGTTGATGATTTCGGTGTGGTTTGGTTTGAGGATCGTCTCTGTGTTCCCAACGATCCTGAGCTTAGGGAGGCTGTTCTATCAGAGGCTCATAGTTCCCCTTTTACTATACATCCTGGTTCTACCAAGATGTACCGGGACCTTAAGCAACATTTCTGGTGGAGTGGCATGAAATAGGATGTGGCTTCGTTTGTATCTAAGTGTTTGACTTGCCAGCAGGTCAAGATTGAGCACCAGAGAGCTAGTGGGTTGCTTCAGCCGTTGGAGATTCCGAAGTGGAAATGGGAGGAAATTTCCATGGATTTTGTGACAGGCTTACCTCCTACTCGTAGGAAGCATGATGCGATTTGGGTGGTCGTTGATCGACTAACCAAGTCTGCTCACTTCCTCCCTATTCGTGTGGACTACAGTGTTAGTAAATTGGCGGACATTTTTCAGCAGGAAATCGTTAGGCTTCACGGTATGCCTACGGCTATCATATCAGATAGGGATCCTCGGTTTACGTCTCGCTTCTGGAAGGGATTGCATAAGGCTTGGGATACGCGCCTTAAGTTCAGTACAGCTTTTCACCCTCAGACGGATGGTCAGTCGGAGAGGACCATTCAGACTTTAGAGGACATGTTGAGGGCATGTGCCTTAGAGTGGACTGGTAGCTGGGACGATTATTTGTGTTTGGTAGAGTTTGCTTATAATAACAGCTGGCACGCGAGTATTCGTATGGCTCCTTTCGAGATGTTATATGGTCGGAAGTGTAGGGCTCCGGTTTGTTGGAACGAGGTAGGTGAACGCGTTATTGAGGGTCCGGAGTTAGTGCAGATCACTACTGAGAAAGTGGATGTTGCTAGGGAAAAGTTGAAGGAAGCTAGGGCTCGTCAAAAGAGTTACGCTGACAAGCATCGGCGTGACTTGGAGTTTCGTGTTGGTGATCGGGTATTTCTTAAGGTTTCGCCATTCCGAGGAGTTAAACATTTTGGAATTAAGGGCAAGCTCAGTCCTCGATTCATCGGACCATTTGAGATTTTGGATCGCATCGGAGAAGTTTCGTATCGTTTGGCTCTTCCTCCGCAGTTATCACATGTTCACGACGTCTTTCATGTATCTCTCCTGAGGGGATACAATTATCATCCTCTACATGTGGTGTCTTATCCTTTTGACCAGATTCAGCCCGATATGTCTCTTCCGGAGGAGCCGGAAGCTGTTCTTGATCGCCAAGAGCGAGTTATGAGACGTAAAGTCATTCCTTTCGTTAAGATTCTTTGGCGGAACCACCCAGAGCGGGAAGCTACCTGGGAGACCGAGGAGTCTATTCGAGCTAGTTATCCTCATTTTGCTTTCTGATCTGGTATGTCTCCGTTATGTTTTGATTCGTTTCATTTCTGACTCTTTGCAAATTTCGGGGACGAAATTTTTCTTTTTAGAGGGGAAGAAGTTGTAACACCTAAAATTTATATAAAGCATGTAAAATGACCAAAATGCCCCTACAAGTTTAAAAATTAATTAAAAGCTTATAAAGTATCAAATAAATTCCAAACTTCTGGCAATGCACATGTTATGATCCCAAATAATTTTAACAACTTCATTTAACATTTATACAAGTGTAAAAATTACCAAAATACCCCTAAGAGTGCCGAATGATTTATACTTAGTTTTATTTTGATTTAAAATGATTTAAATTGTGTAAATGAGGAAATAATCAATCACAAATATTTGCCAACCCATTTTGCCAAAAATTCTGGTCCAAGCCCACCCCTAGGACTCGGTATTCCATGATTTAAGTCAATCCATATCCTTTTTCTCCTAAACCCTAATTACCGGTTGAAAAGAAAACACACAAATAAATCCTATAGCCTCCATCCGATTCTCTAAAATTACCAAAGCATTTTTCTGAGTTCAAGCATCATCCAAGGAGTCCTAGAAAAATCAGGTTGAGTTCGTTTGTTGCATTATTCGTTGGTGGTGGATTTATTCCTGTCAATAGCTCATTTTTAAGGTAAAATTCGTATCAATTAAGCCAATCTTCATAAAATTCGTTTCTCATTTTTCCTGAGGTTCTTATATCATATGTGATCTGTGAAAAATGTGTACAAGGTGATTTGATCCCATTTGAAGTCGTGGTGAATTCTTTCTTGTCGAGTAACCATCCGAGAAGCAATAATTTGTGCAGCCTTGTTCACTCGTTCTAAAAATATTCTGGTATTTTTCCCAGCTCCTAATGATCGTATATAACATAAGAAAAATAATAAAAACAGCCCATGCATCATGTATGATTCGTATGTTAATTTTTGTGTTTATAAACCCTAAATCAAACTAAGTCTATAAAAACATGCATGCGAATTTTCTTGACCAGGCTATTATTTTTCGTGGCCTCCATGATCATCATACAACACCAGAAAAATGCTCATTTGAATTATAGAGACCTAAAACAATTATTGGTGAAGTTATTTGAAATCGGCTAAAAAGGAAACAAGAACAAAAAAATACCTAGCGATCGAACTAGGGTTCAAAACTGATAAGATCTGATTATAAGTGAATATAAATGATGTGGGAATGATTACATAATGATTGGGATCGATTAGGGTTTTGTTTTGTTAAAGATCATGTTTAACGAGTTGATAATTAAATATAAAGGGGGTGTTTTGTCAATATTAAAACTCATGGACTATTTTTGTCATGTTCTATAGATCTAGTATGACCTGTAAAAATTATAAAACGAAGGGCCTATATGTAAAATTTATGAGATAATGAAATTAGTTGTAATTGTTGGTTCGAATTGGAAATTAAATAAATATAGGGACTAAATATGTAATTTCTGAAAAGTTAAGGTCGATTTGAGTAGTGAATGATATTCGGGGACTAATGTGTAAATTTGGATATGTATTGGACTAATGTGTAATTATTATTAATCAAAGGTTGAGAATGTAAACTTTAAGGTTAATTATGTAAACTTATTAAATGGAGGGACCTATTGTGTAAATTATGAATATTTGAAGGACAAATCATATAACTTGTTAAAATAAGTACTCATTGTGTAAATTTGATAAATTAAGGGTTAAATGTGTAATTATGCATATTTGAAGGGTTAAAGTGTAACTTTGGAAATACAGGGGTGTAAAGTGTAAATTGTGAAACCCTGAGGACCAAAGGTGTAAATATGATAAAGATACCTTATTTCCAGCTAATAATGATCTAAGTAAGCTATGTACTCAATACTTCTAAAAGTGGAAACTTCCTAATTATGGAAACTGTCTAAAAGTGGAAACTTACTAAAATGGGAAAGTTACTTAAAATGGAAAGATGGTTAATTAAGAATGATTTGTAATCCCCTTCTAATCCTTTAGGTGTGAAGAAGGAGAGACTTTGAGCTGTCCCCTATTTCTGTGCTTATTACTATTTGTGCTTTCTTCATAAGGTACAGATACTCTGCCCTTTTTCAGTAAGGGTTCTTATATTCTATACATTGATTTTGAGTTATGATTCAGTTAAGATTTCCCAAGCCATTGCTATGTTCCCTTTTAAATGAACCTTTGATATTACTTTTGATATGACCTTGAGATGCACCTTTTGATATATGACCTTGTGCTATGATTTTGAGACATGACTCTTAGTTTGATACCCGAGCCATTTGTGTTACCTAGCCAGGGAGGTAACCTGGCCATGTCTGTGATGCACCACTGGCATGACTCCCGTGTGGGGGAGTGATTTCTCACACCGTCCCTTTTATGATTTTCTGCCATGGCTACTATGATGTTGGGATGACTTTGAGTTTGGGGGCGTATGGGTTGCAATCCTAGATTTGTATGTTTAGTGGATTTAACTGTGACTTTGAGTATTGACTTTGAGGTGACTGGTGCTTGTGTGCAATACACGCCTTTCACATTTAGCTGGAGCTAGCTACTCCACTATTTTGATACATGAGGACACCCCTCATATTATCTGGTTGCCTGAGAGGTATCCCCTCTGATTGTGAGCTTATGACCTTGAAACTATGATGTTGACTTTGAGTTATGGGCTCGTGGTAGATGACTATCCTATATTTCCTTATTACTCTTTTGCTTTGGTTATACCTTATGATATTTCCCAGTGCCTTATTATATTTCATTTCCGTTATCTTTGCTTGTATTATGTATCTGTTCACTGAGCTTTGTAAGCTCAGCCGCACGTTTTCTTTTTCGTGTGCGGCAGGTATCTAGTTGGGAGATGGATTTTATGCTTGGGATGAGAGTTAGTTGGATGCTTTTACCTTAGATGATGTCCTACCCTAGTCTTGCCATCTGTTTAGACATTTTGATCATGGATTCATTTCATTATGTATTTCCTTTGAATTATTTCGTTATCTTGTGAGACTTTTGTATTGGACTCAAGTCATGTTGACTTGGCTTATTTATTTATGATGTTTTATGGCTTCCGCTGTGTATATGTATGAATGCTTTGAAATGTCGCCATAATGTGATATCTCTACCCTTGTCGGGTTGGGGTGTTACATTTATGAACTGTGAGATCCATAATCTCTTTCATATCATCTGCAGTCACTTCTTCAAAATTATGCTCATCAGTCACTTCATCTTTCTCAGAAACACTATCCTCTTTCTCTGAATCACTCATCAATACTGACTGATTTCTTCTCTTCTTCCTACCCACCTGTTTTACTTTCCTCCTATATCTTTTTACACCAACAGTAGGTTCAGGCTTTTTCTCCTCAACTACATTCTCTGTCTCTTTCTCTTTCTCAGCATCTGATAATTTGGCCATTTTAGCAGTAGACTCAGGATTCATATAAGCATTTGATGCTACTTTGATTCTTGTCAACTCTTTGATCTCATCATCAGTTAAAGGTTTAAAATTTTTGTCCATCTCTTTCTTAGCAGCCTCAAACTTCTGTTTGACTTCTTCATTAGAGTATGGCTTCAACTCCTTCAATTTCCAACCCTTCATATTCCTCAGATATTGCTCATGAAGAGTTCTCTCTTGCCTTGCAGTTGGTGGTCTATTCACCTTTTTATTCTTTCTTGCAACTAGAAGCATTTTCTTATTCTGCACAATAGCCTGATGAATCCAGTCATTAACACCTTCATCTGTAAACACATCATCCATCTCTACTTTCACTTTCTCCCAGTCCATAGCAGCTTTACATCTTGCCTGCTCATTTTCCCATGCAGCTACTTTTGCTTCAATTTCAGATTGTTTCTCAGATTGTTGCTTTTGCATCTCCATTGCTTTATCATACTCAGCTTTTTCTTCATCAGCAACTCTCTGAGCTTCTTCTGCATCCCACCTTTCTTGCAAATGTCTAGGCCATACCTCAATTGGAACTTCATTAGGATCAGGATAAGGTTCAAGTTCTTCCACCATTTTCATCTTGCCCTTACCCTTGTAGGTAAGTGTTTGAACAGGTTTTCTTGTTTGCACAGGTTCTTGGATGACAACTCCTTTAGCTTTAGGTCTTGTGACAGTCACTTGTGTTGGTTTTGTTAAAGATTGAGCAGCTGGTTGTGATTGTGATTCAGGTTGTGATAGTGTAGATGTTTTGTTAAGGTTAAGCAATACTTGGGCTAAGGGCATTGTGTCTTCATCTAAATCACCAGCAGAGTAATGTAACCCATCAGCAGCATTGTTTCTCCCATCAGCAGAAAGTTCTGCATCAACAGCAGAGTTAACCTTTTCATTTGCATCCAATACAACCTCCCCTGAATTTTTTAGTACCTCCCCTGAACCTGCTGCATCCTTCTGATCATTCCTCCCCTGTTTGGAAGCATCCTCTTCCAAACATGGTTTGGAACCTTTCTTCAACCTCCCCTCAAGATGAGTAACCCTGAGCTTAAGCCTTCTTATCTCAGCACCTTGAGAAGCTTTGACTGTTGATAACTCCTTTCTTAAACCAAGAACCTCCTGTGACAATTTTGTACATTTATCCGTCAATTCCTTAAATTGTTTCATGATATCCTCACAACTTCGGTCTGTGTAACCTGACCCGAGAGGTTGATCACTGGAATTGGCATTTTGTACAGGGGTTTTAACCGTCAAATCATCTTTTTTAAGTTCAATGCTAGCCTCAACACTTCAACTTGTGTTACCTGGTCCGAGAGGTGTATCATTGGCATTGTCAATATGTACATCAGTATCCATCAATTCATGTATGTCATCTCTGTCCTCATCATTTCGAGATGTGTTACCTTCTCCGAGAGATGAATCTTTGGACACAAACTCAGTCTCAATCCTAGATTGAACAGCTGAGCCCCCCAGATTAGCCATTTGGCTGGGGTTACCATCAGTTGTATCAGGTTCCTGAGAACCCTCTACACTAGATGTTGCCATGGTCAAGGTCTTAGTTATGTTAGCACTGTCCTGTTCAACTACTAAGTTGGAAACAGTAGTGCCAGCCTTTTTCCATCATGGTACCTACATCACCTGTACCAGCCTCATCTGCATCCATACTGACATTGGCCTGAGGTAGCACAATGTCCTCATGTGGTGAAGTCCTAGGTGATTGGGTATTTTGGGGTTCATGTGATACTGATATATTCAAACTTGTAGATGAGGATGTGTGATGGGAAGCTGTGGGAGTTCCAGCCTCTTCATCCTCATTCATTGCAGCCACAACATTCAAGATGTGTTCAGTTAGGGGAGTTATAGCACCAGAAAAACCTTTCCCAGGTTTCTTTAGAAAAGCAAACATCTTGATGGCCATCCTGCTACAGGGCTCAACATTTGTATGCCTCAATGGTTCTCTTAGCTGAGAGTTGATAACAAGTTGTAGAAACCTTGGATACAAATAGAACTTCTTCTTTATAAACTTCTTTATACCCTCAAAAATCAAGAAGAAAAATCAAATGGTTGCCCTGTTGCTAAACAAACTAAAGCCATAGCTTGAGAAGCACTAAACTCACTCCATCCACCTACCTTGGGAAACAAGCAGTGTTGTAGAGTATGCAACAAGAACTTCCAATGGGGACATAGATGACCTTTCAAAAATGTTCCACCAGCCTCAGGTCTCTCATATCCAATGTTCTCAAGCTCAGTCAAAACAATTTCTGGGGTAAGGGTAGGAGGTGTAGGTACGCCTGATAAACGAAGACTTCTCTTAATGGTTTTTTCACTAACTACAATACTTTCACCATCCACACTACCTATCAACCGTTCCTCCCCGTCAAGTATATCCAGCTTAACAGTTGACCAAAATTGGTGCATATGAGATTTATAAATGGTAGGATCAACTGTTAAAGCATACCTTAGTCTAGAAGCACTCAGAAAATCCATAACCTCATGAAATCCAGCAGCTGCAGAAACCTTACTAAGAAATGCAATTTGATTATGTTCTTCCGGAAACTGTCGTCGAGCCATTATGATTTGGGGGTTTTGGGTGAAATGAAAGAAATTAGTGTTCTTGGGTGAGAATCAAATATAGTTTTGAGCAATTAAAAGGTAATGAGATCGAATTGGTGTATGAGACCGTTTTGATCTAATTAGGTTTAAGAACGCGCCAAAAGTTTCAATTTGACCCTTCTACTTTCAAACTCATCAGCAGAGTTATGAAATTGTTGACCAAAAGTCAACTTTCCCAATATCTTCAAAATCACTCCCTTAAATACAATACCAACCCCACATTGAAGTCCATAAATTCCTTAATCTCTTTAGCAAATCCCCAATTCACAAACCCTAACTCCAATAATAACCAACCATGAGCTCTTCCAAGGCACCAATCATCGACATATCCTCAGATTCATCTTCAGACGAGTCACAAGGATGGTCAAACTATTTTCCACCAACGTCAAGAGCATCATCATCACAACAGAAAGGTAAAGCAGTTGTGGAAGAAGAATACTCTGACCCACTGCCATCAACACCATCTTCCTTTGTAGATTCAAGCGATGATGAAGAAACAAAAGCATGGCCAAAATCCATGACTTTCTATCAAGGTGTCTGGGAAATCGATCCTCCGCAACATCCTTTGACCGCTGAGCTTCAGAAGCAAATAGAGAAGGCGGTTGCTGCTTTTGGTAAGAGTGTTGATCCTCCTCGTCCAAAGCCAAGTACGGCAGAGCAGAAACCCCCTGTTCCCAAGAAGAAACAAGCTCCCTCAACAAGCCAGCAGCAGAGTCCACCACCACGACCAGTCATACTTGCTCTTCCTTGTCCAAGAGTATTTGAAGCCATGGGTACTCGAGGACCTCGCAGCAAGGTTATGCCTGACTTTGCTAGAATTTAGGTTGTGAATCCATGGTTCTTGTTGTCTTTTGAACTCTTTTGATCAATGGTTGTAAGAAAACTTCATCTTGTACTTTGCTTTAGTTATCAATGAACGTTTAAATTTCCTTGCTTTACTTGATTGTGTGTTCATGTAAATCTGCAAAAGGTTAGTAGAAAACCACAAACACAAGCAAGAATATCCAAAAATAACAGCAGAGTAGCATAGCAGCAGACAACTAAACAGCAAACAACTTAACAA
This sequence comes from Artemisia tridentata subsp. tridentata, assembly GCA_021014915.2. Taxonomy (NCBI): domain Eukaryota; kingdom Viridiplantae; phylum Streptophyta; class Magnoliopsida; order Asterales; family Asteraceae; genus Artemisia; species Artemisia tridentata. Next base: position 320,621,111 of record CP139502.1, read on the forward strand.
ACAGCAAATTTTGACTTAACAAACAGCACAAATCCTTACAAAAGTTTACAAAAACATACAGAGATAAGATGGTTAAAGATTAAAGATTTATCATGCCAATACTAGCAACTAAAAATTGAAATCTACTTATATCAAAACTTTTTGTAAGTAAATCAGCAACATTGTTGTCAGTATGTATTTTAACCACTTGAATTAGCTTTTTCTCATAACAATCTCTAATAAAATGATGTCTTATCTCTATGTGTTTTGTTTTAGAATGAAAAACAGGATTTTTGATAATACACATTGTGCTGTTGTTATCAATGAAAATTTTTGTGTTCATGAAATTGTACCCATAATCCAGCAGTTGGTTCTGAATCCAGAGCACTTGTCCACAGCAGCTAGAAGCAGCAACATATTCTGCTTCAGTTGTTGAATTAGCCACCACTGTTTGTTTCTTACATTGCCAAGAGATCAGCCTATGTCCAAGGTACTGACAGCCTCCAGTGGTTGACTTTCTATCCATAGTAGCTCCAGCATAGTCACTATCTGAGTATGCTATCAAGTCAAATGGTGAATTATTAGGATACCAAAGACCCAATTTTGGTTGACCCTTTAGGTACCTAAAAATTCTTTTGACTACTTCCAAGTGTGAAACTTTTGGGGACACTTGAAATGTAGCACAAGCACACACATAAAACATGATATCTGGCCTTGAAGCAGTCAGATACATCAATGAACCGTTCATTGATCTATAAAGATGTACATCAACCTCTACCCCATCTTCATCCTTGAGCAAAGGTTTGTTTTTATCCATTGGTGTCTTAGCTGCCTTCACATCCTTGAAACCAAATTTCTTTAACAAATCAGCCACATACTTGTCTTGGCTAATAAAAATCCCATCTGGCTTCTGCTTAACTTGAAGCCCTAAAAAGAAAGTCAGTTCTCCCATAGAACTCATCTCAAACCTGTTGTGCATTAGCTTTTCAAATCCTTCACATAACACCTTATTTGTAGACCCAAAAATGATATCATCTACATAAACCTGAACAAGTAGGATATCCTTTTTGTCTTTCTTAATGAATAATGTTTTATCAATGGTTCCTCTGCAAAAACCATTATTTAACAAATATGTGGATAAGGTGTCATACCAAGCTCTAGGAGGATAGCTTCAGTCCATACAGTGCTTTCTTCACTTTGTAGACCCTATCAGGATACTTAGGATCTTCAAACCCAGGTGGTTGCATCACATATACTTCATCAGGAATCTTTCCATACAAGAAAGCACTTTTCACATCCATTTGATACACAGGAAAATTCTTAAATGAAGCATATGCTAAAAATAGTCTGATAGCCTCAATCCTTGCAACTGGGGCAAATACCTCATCATAATCTATTCCTTCTTCCTGAGTGAATCCCTGAGCCACTAATCTAGCCTTGTTTCTGATAACAATTCCTCTCTCATCTCTTTTGCATCTGAACACCCATTTAGTACCAATTGCTCTTTGTCCATTAGGCAAATCCACCAATGTCCAGACTTCTTGAAGCTTGAACTGCAGTAACTCCTCTTGCATAGCTTCAATCCAACTTTCATCTTTCATAGCCTTATGAATGGTCTTGGGTTCTTCTTGAGATAGGAAACAGGCAAACATGCAATTTTGTAAATCCTTGTGGCTATTCCTCTTCTTAAGTGTTTGAGCAAACAGTCCCTGATCAAGCAAATCACTCAGACCTTTTGATTTACTTCTGGTCTGCACAGCAGAGTGAACATCACCAATTATCTGCTCCTTTGGGTGAATCTTGTGGATTCTTGTTGTTGGTGTGGGACTAACAGGTATATCAGTCTCCAAATTGGATAAATCAGCTTCAGCACCAAAAACATCAACAACTTCATCATCAGTATCCACATACACTTCTTCTAATTCGGGCATCTCATCAGAAGAATCATCATCAGAATCACCATCTTTATCAGCAGTAGAGTCCTTGGGCAGAGCAGCAGAGTTACCAAGCTTAACAGCAGAGTGTTTTAGCCTAACAGCAGAGTGTTTTGGCTTAACAGCAGAGTGTTTTGGCCTGGCAGCAGAGTTGAGAGAACTGCTGCTATGTTTATTCCCTTGGATTCCATCAACTTGTGACTCTTCATACCTTTCCTTATCATCATTCTTGTCATTATGAGAAGGTACATCATCACCTTCTTCAGTAACCTTTGGAACTTCCTTATGAACAGCATCACCATCTGAACTCTTTCTCTCTTTATCTGTTGGAGAGAAGTACTGATCAAACTTCCACTTTTCAATCAAAACAAACTCCTCTGCAGATCCATCCTTCTTTGCTTGTGTACCTGCATTAGGGTTAGTTTGTGTACTTGCAGACATGTTAGTAGTACCTGCAATGACTGGTTGATAATTCATACTCTTGGTTAAAGAATCAATATCAAACATCCACTCAGGACCTTTTCCAGTAACATTAGGTGTGGTTTCTCTAATTCTAACATGCAAATTTTCTACCACATGCCCAGTCCTTTGATTGAAAACCCTAAAAGCCTTACTTTCAGTAGAGTATCCAACAAAGTAACCTATGTCTGCTTTCTCACTAAACTTGCCTAAGTGGTCAATGGTGTTTAAGATAGTGACAGGACACCCAAATGGTCTAAAGAAATCAATCAGTGGTTTCCTACCATGCAATAACTCATAAGGGGTCTTATTGTGAGGTTTAACTATCTTAGTTCTATTTTGCACATAACAAGCAGTGTTGACTGCTTCAGCCCAAAAGATAGTGGGTAACTTAGACTCTGACAACATTGTCCTAGCAGCCTCAATCAATGTTCTATTTCTCCTCTCAGCAACACCATTTTGCTGAGGAGTTTTAGCCACACTAAATTGTCTAGTTATCCCATTTTCCTCACAGAACTTATTCATGACTTGATTCTTAAATTCAGTTCCATTGTCACATCTGATGATCTTAACCTTGTGATTAAATAGGTTTTCTATCCTAGTAATAAAAGCTTTAAGAATGCCAGGTGTCTCATTCTTAGTAGCTAAGAAGAATACCCAAGTAAACCTACTAAAATCATCAGTGACCACTAAGCCATACATCTTTTTGTTCAAACTATTCACATAAGTGGGTCCAAATAGGTCCATGTGTAACATAAACAAGGGTTCAGTTATAGAATTCACCAATTTGGACTTACAAGATGCTCTATGTTGCTTTCCCATTTGGCAAGCAACACATACTTCAGGATCCTCAAAAACCTTTGAAGGTAAACCTCTGACCAAGTTCCCTTTCACCAACTTGTTGATAGCCTTGTAGTTCAGATGTCCAAGCCTTCTGTGCCATAGTTTGGATTCATCAATAGTGGCTTTGGCAAACAGACAAGTTAAATCTCTTTTGGGAATAATGTTCTTTATGTCCACACTGTATATGTTGTCATTTCTAGGGACTTTAAGAAGTACTAATTTATCATCAGGTATCTTATAGTCGGGAGATAAGACAAGACATTCAGTGTCTGTAAAAAGAATAAAATTCTTTCTGTCACACATTTGTGAGACACTAAAAAGATTGAACTTTAAGCCATTCACCAAGTACACTTTTTCAAAATCCAATTTTCCAGTTCTGATCATGCCTTTTCCAACGATTTTACCTCCTTTAGGGTCATTCCCAAAGGCAACATATCCACCATCCAAAGCTTCAAAGTTCTCCAAATTGCTTTGGTCTCCAGTCATGTGTGAAGAGCATCCACTATCAAAAATGCATTTATCCTTTAGCTCCTTTTGTAGATTGCCCTGCACAAAAAGTAAGAGAATTAGTTTCTCTTTGGGACCCAAGCCATTACTGACTTGGATCTGCCTTGTGCATCAAAGTAGTCAAATTTCTTCAACTGCATTGGTGCACTGTTGTGTCTGAGAACATGATCTATAACTTTAACCTTAGGTTTCCAGACGCAGCAAGCTGAGGCCTTAACAGCATAAAAATGATTGCCCACAACAGTATCAGTAACAACTTTAGGCAAAACAGCAGAGTCTGCCATAACAGCAGAGTTTGCCTTAACAGCAGAATCAACTATATCCTTCTTTATGGGCCCTGTTGGTGCAATAGGAGAGATAACTCTAGAAGTACCATCTCTCATCAAAACTTCCTTGGGACCCATGTTTCTTTTGGGGTGAGGGTGAGTCTTTCTAACAAAGTTTCTATGGTTCACCCTTGTATACTGGTTCCAAACTGGTTTCTTATAGCACTCATCTTGCAGATGATCAAAACTACCACAACTATAACATGCCTTCTTAAGTAATTGAAAATCAGTACCTAATCTTTGTGAAACTAGGTTGTTCCAATTTCTCTGGTTTCCTCTAGGCAAGTTATTGGTTTTCTTAGGATATACTCTAGGTGTGTTTTCATACTCAGCCATCTTCCTAGAGATACCTTTACCAAACCTAGGCTTAACAAACTCAACCTTTTTAGCCTTAGGTACTTTTGATTCAACAACAGTAGGAATTTCTTCCTTTTTGTTCTTAGGGGTTGAATCAGATTCCACTACATCATCATCACTGTCAGACTCCCAATCTTCAATCAGGGGTGCTTGTTCATACTTCTTTACCTCAACCTTAGGTGACTCTATATTAGTTTCACTAGTTTCACCTACAGGTTTAGCCCCAGACTCAGATATGAAAGTCAATGTCCTAGTAGGAGGGGCATTGGCACTAAGTTTCTTAGGGTGAGCAACAGCATTATATCCTATACCATTAAAGTGTCTTCCTAATGGTTTACTGAGAATATCAGTGGCAAATTGTTGTTTTTCCACCCTAACAATATGTTTTTCTGTCTCACTAATAGCTGAATCTTTAGCCTTTTCAGCCTCTTCTACTTTTCCCATAAGAACCTGAATCTCACAATCTTTCTTAATAAGTTCATTTTCTAGAATAGTGATCTTATCAAGATATTCAATTTCAGTCTTTTTATAAAACTCAAGTTTCTCTTCTAAATTCTTTAAACCATATTCATAACTAAGATTATCTAACTTAAGTGTTTCATTTTCCTTTTTAAGGTTTCCATTGCTAGACTTAAGTATCTCAATTGTATCAGAACATGATTTAAAAGAACAAGATGATTCATTGGATACCTCAGAGTCTGATCCAGAAGAAGAATAGGCCATAAGAGCAAAATGCTGTACTTCAGGTTCCTCTTCAGCTATCAATGCACAATTTGGACCATCTTCAACATGATCACTCCAGTCATAATCTCCTAACCCATCACATGATACCATAGCAGTAGTAGGATTTGGTTCTTCATCAGCAGACTTCTTGAAATTCTCATTGCTTCTTTTTGGTGCTCTGCATTCTCTTGCAAAGTGTCCCTTCTTTCTACAGTTAAAACATTCAGCCTTTGATTTATCAAATCCCACATTCTTGTTCCTTTTGAACTTCATCTCTTTACCAGTTCGCTTAAGAAACCTTCTTGCCCTCATAGTTAACATTGCAAACTGCCATTGCATATCAATCTCTTCAACATCATCAGGATCAAGTTCATCCAGATCTTGAGGCATGACTGAAGTACTTGTAGTAAGTTCAGCCAAATAAGCACAAATAGTTGCATCACTGATGGTGTTGGTGTTGGTGGAGTCAGCAGCAGAGACATGTGAACCAACAGCAGGAGCAAAAGTACCAGCAGCAGAGTGCTGTTCTTGATGACTACCAGAAATCTTGCTGTTTGAGGAAACAAAAGCAAGATTATTTGTGGTAGAAGATGAGCTTGACAATCCTTTAACTTCTGATTCATACACCTTCAAGTTGTTATACAGATCATCCAATGTCATAGTATCAAAATCTTCCTTGTGCCTCCAAACCACTGTATGAGTGTTCCATTCAGAAGATAGACTTCTCAGAAACTTAAGATTGACATCTTCTTGAGATAACTCAATCTTTAAAAGAGCCATCTGACTGGATAGCTTATGAATTCGATCATAAGTTCCCTCAATGTTCTCAGAACTTAAAGCAGTGAAAGTTTCAAACTGATGCTTCAGTAGATTCTTTCTTGATTTCTTGGTAGCTTCATTCCCACCAAATCGAAGTTCGATTGCTTCCCATAACTCCTTAGCATACTCAATATGAGTAAAACTCAATTGATAATCATTAGGTATTCCCATCATGAGAATACTGTGAGCCTTGACCTCCAATCTTCTCTACGCTTTCTCCTCACTTGTTTTGAGAGTCAAGACTGATCCTGTAAAACCCTAAAATCTAAAATGAGCAAAAAGACCAAAATGCCCCTGCTAGTTTAAAATTTAATTAAAAGCTTATAATGTATCAAATAAATTCCAAACTTCTGGCAATGCACATGTTATGATCCCAAATAATTTTGACAATCTCATTTAACATTTATACAAGTGGCAAAATGACTAAACTACCCCTATTAGTGCCGAATGGATAATATCTAGTTTATTATAATTTAAAATGTATTAAGATGTGTAATTATGGAAGATAAGCAATCAAATATTTTTCCCAACCAAAATTTCCGAAAAATCTGGTCAACCTCCCCTCCTATGACTCGGCATCCTCTATTAAACACTAATCCACATTTTGTTTATCACAAACCCTAATTGCCGATTAGAAAGAAAAACACAAAGAAATCCTTTAAGCCTCCATTCGATCCACAAAAATTACCAAGGCATTTTTCTGAGTTCAAAAACAATTCAAGGAGTCCTAGAAAAATCGTGTGGAGTCCATTTGTTGCCCGATTCAATTGTGGTGGAATTATTTCTATCGCTAGACCACTTTTAAGGTAATTTCGTTATAAATTCAACAAAGCTTTGTAAAATTCGATTCTCATTTTTCCTGGAGTTCTTACATCATATGTGACCTATGAAAATTGGTTTCAAGATTTTTAGATCGTTCGTGAAGCTGTGGTGAATTTCGTTAGTTTTGGCCTATACGCGTGAGAAAGAATTCGTGCTAGCCATTCCTCACGTTCTAAATTTGGTTTGATATTTTTCCTGAGTCTCTTATGATCCTAGAACACCAAATAAAATGATTATAACATGTCATGCATGATCTACGAATTATTTGCTAATTAAATCAATAAAACATGTGTAAATTATAAAATATAGCATGCGGATTTTTAAGGCTTTGAACTTATTTTATTCTTGTGTAATATAATCATTTATGACCTGTAAAAATATTGGAAGAATTATCATGGCTTGAATCTTGAGTTTCGAATTTATTTAGTTAACCGGATTTTAAATAAATCGTGTAAAAAGAAAAGAAAATACATGCGAATTAATTTTGAGAATTAGGGTTTGTTATTGTGATCTTGAATAGTGTTTAATAATGAGGTAATGATTAGAATTGAGTAGGGATCGATTAGGGTTTCATTTTGTGAAGAAATGTAATTAACGATTTGAAATTTAATGTAAAGGGGGTGTTTTGTCAATATTAAAACTCTTGGGCTATTTTTGTCATGTGCTATAAATCATGTGTGACTTGTAAAAATTATAAAATGAAGGGTCTATATGTAAAATTTATGAGAAAATGAATTTAGTTATATTTATTAATTCGAATTGGAAATTTAATAAAAACAAGGACTAAACATGTAATTTCTGAAAAGTTGAGGTCGAATTGTGTTATTAATGATATTCAGGGACTAAGGTGAAAAATTGGAGATTTATTGGACTAATATGTAATTATTATTAATTAAGGATTTAAATATAAATTCTAAGGATTTAATATGTAACTTTATTAAAATAGAGGGACCAAACTTGTAATGTCTAGAATCTTGGGGCTGTTTTGAATAAATAAATATATTCAGGGAATTATGTGTCATTTTGATAATTTAATGGCTTGACATGTAACTATTGGTAATTAAGGGTTGAAATTGTAAGTTTAAGGACTGAATATGTAATTTTGATAACTAGAGGGACTAAATGTGTGAATCATGAATAATTGTGGATACTTTCGTACAACATGATAAAATAAGTGTTCATGGAGTAATTTTGATAAAATAAGGGGCTAATGTGTAACTATGAATAATTGAAGGGTTAAAGTGTAACTTTTGTAACTAAGGGGTGTAAAATGTAAATTGTGAAAACCTGAGGACCAAAGGTGTAAATATGATAAAGATACTTTATTTCCAGCAAATATTGACCTAATTAAGCTATGTACTAAATATTTCTAAAAGTGGAAACCTTCTAATTATGGAAACTTTCTAAAAGTGGAAACTTACTAAAAAGGGAAAGTTACTTAAAATGGAAAGATGATTAATTAAGAATGATTTGTAATCCCCTTCTACTCCTCTAGGTGTGAAGAAGGAGAGACTGTGAGCTTTCCTCATTTCTGTGCTTGTTTCTATTTTGCTTTCGACATAAGGTACGGATACTCTACCCCTTTTTAGTAAGGGTGTCTTATCACCTATGCTTCGATGTTGAGTTATGAACCTTTGCTTTGACCCTTTTGCTATGAACCTTTTGATATGAACCTTTTCATATGACTTTGAGATTCACTTTTGACATGACCTTGAGATATGCTTTGATATGACTTTGAGATGAACCCGTTTGCATGACTTTGAGACCTGACTCTTAGTTTGATACCCGAGCCACCTTTTGTTTCCTAGCCAGGAAGGTAACCTGGCCATGTCTGTGATGCACCACTGGCATGACTCCTGTGTGGGGGAGTGATTTCTCACGCCGTCCCCTTTTATATTATGATATGGCCATTATGATTTTGAGTATTATGATTTTGAGATGACTTTGAGTGGGGGCGTATGGATTGCAATCCTAGGCATGTATGTTAGTGGATTTAACTATGACTTTGAGTATGACTTTGAGGTGACTGGTGCATGTGTGCTATACACGCCTTTCACATTTATGGGAGCTGATCACTCCACCCCTTTTGATACATGAGGACACCCCTCATATTATCTGGTTGCCTGAGAGGTATCCCCTCTGATTGTGAGATCTTGACTTTGAGTATTATGATGTTGAGATATGACTTTGAGTATGGGCTCGTGGTAGATGACTATCCTATGTATCTTCTATTTCTTCTTGCATTGATTATACCTTATGACATTCCCCTTTGCTTCATTATATTTCTGCTTCGTTATCTTTGCTTGTTATTATGTATCTGTTCACTGAGCTTTGTAAGCTCAGCCGCACGTTTTCTTTTCCGTGTGCGGCAGGTATCTAGCTGGGAGATGGATTTATGCTTGGGATGAGAGTTAGTGGAGCTTTTGCCTTAGATGATGTCCTACCCTAGTCTTACCATTTATTTCAGTATTTTGATATTGGATCTATTTCGTTATGTATTTCCTTGGGATTATTTCTTTCTTTCATTTGAGACTTATGTATTGAATTCCAGTCATGTTGACTTGGATTATTTAATGATTATGTTTATTGGCTTCCGCTGTGATTATGTATGTATGCTTTGATTTGTCACCATAATGTGATGCTTCTACCCTTGCCGGGTTGGGGTGTTACAATTATGGTATCAGAGCCAGGTTGCGACCTGTCGTACATAAGCTTTGGCCTGTGAAACATGTGGACCATAGGATTTGACCCTTAAGTTTTAAGTTTTGACTGGTGAGGCTTTGGGTAGGCATAGGTTTCTGCTTCGTCTTCCATTTCGTGCTTATTTTCCCCTTATGTTTTGCTAATTCTTTTCATAATCGTTCAGATGGTGAACACTCGCTTTACTCAGTACTCTAATGGGGATGATGGCCCCAATTTTGAAGAGATGATAGCCGCTGCTGTGGCTGCTGCTCTTCCGCGAGTGGTGACTGAGGTCACCAATAATATCAGGAATGGGGCTGGTCCTTCGGGAGGTGGTGGTGGTGGTGAAGCTCAACCCACTGCTCCACCCGCTGCTCCTCCAGCTGGTATCCACGTGTGGATCGAGAGGTTTAATAAGCTAAAGCCTCTCACGTTCAGGTCCGCTGTTACTCCCCATGAGGCGGAGGATTGGATTACGCACGTCGAGAAGTTGTTCCGTGTTCTGGGATGTGATGATGAGTTTAAAACTCGTTTGGCCACGTTCAAACTAGAGGGTGATGCTCAGAATTGGTGGACTGCTCTTATTCAGGCCAAAGGGGATGATTTTGCTGAGACTTGTTCATGGGCAGATTTTATTGAGGCGTTTTATAAGCAGTACATTCCTATGGCAGAGCAGCTGAGGTATGAGAGGGAATACGGGTCTATTCGTCAGGGTGACCATGAGTCTTCTGGAGATTTCATGCAGCGTTTCTTACGTCTGGCTAGTTTCGTGGGGCCAGAGGTTACTGGGGATTCTGTTCGACAGGCTCGTCACTTCAAGTGGGCTCTTAAGAAATGGGTGTTAGACCGGATCGTTAACACTCCATTTGATGATGTGGCTAGTGTTCAGGATGCCGCGCGTAACATCGAGTTGTTGCATGCGGACAGGGTGTCTAATAAGCGTGATAGGGATGGTAACCGGGTAGATTCTCGGGGTCGGCAGGACCAAAGGCAGGATTCTCGGGGTCATGGTCGTCAGGACCAGAGACAGGATTTTCGGGGTCGTCAGGACCATGGACGTGATCAGCAGGGTCGCCAGGACCGAGGTGGCGATTATAGGAGACAGGATTCTAGGAACCAGGGTCGTCAGGATTATGGTCGGTATGGTGGTGACCGTCAGGGTCAGGGTGGTAATAATAGGCGCAGGGATTCTCAGCAGTATCAGCAGTCGGGATCGTCAGGTCAGAAGAAGGCCGATGAGATTCTACCTCCTCCCCCTACATGTGCTTCATGTGGGAAGTCTCATCCAGGTCCGTGTTACAAAGCTTCTGGTGCTTGTTTCTGGTGTGGATCTAATCAGCACAAAGTCAAGGACTGCCCTAGGAAGAATGCTGGTGAACCTAAAGTTGATTCTAGGACAGCTCCTACTTCGGGACGGGTTTAGTCTTTGACTCGTGATCAGGCGGCTAGCACCTCAGGTACTATTGCGGGTTTTCTATATATTGGAGATCGTGCTGTTTTTGTTTTATTTGACACCGGTGCTACACATTCTATCATATCCACTTCACTTGCAAATAAAATAAACATTAAACCCACAAAATTAATGAATCGTATATCTATTGCTACCCCGATGAAAACTCATGTGATTATTGATGTTGAGTATGTTAAGTGCCCTCTCCGTTTCGATGATCGTATTCGTCCTGCGAACCTTCTTCCCATTGACATGGTTGATTTTGATATTATTCTGGGCATGGACTGGTTAGCTGCCCATAAGGCGACTATTGATTGTTATGCACGTAAGGTGATCTTTGGTGATCTTCACCATCCTGATTATGTTTATTCTGGTTCCCAACCTCTGAAATCTGTAAAGGTTATTTCGGCTATGAAAGCCCGGACTTTGATTTCGCATGGCTGTCTTGGTTTTCTTGCTTCTATTAAAGATACCTCTGTTGATGTTCCTAACATTGATAGTATTCGTACGGTGCGCGATTTCGCCGATGTATTTCTAGATGAACTTCCTGGCATTCCTCCTGTCAGGGAAGTCGAGTTTAGTATTGATCTGATTCCGGGTGCTGAACCCATATCTAAAGCTCCTTACCGCATGGCACCGATTGAATTAAAGGAATTAAAGGAGCAATTGCAAGAACTGTTGGAAAACGGTTTTATTCGTCCGAGCGTATCGCCTTGGGGTGCTCCCGTGCTGTTTGTTAAGAAGAAAGACGGGAGCATGCGTCTTTGTATCGATTATCGAGAGCTTAACCGCATTACGATTCGTAACCGCTATCCTCTTCCTCGCATTGATGATCTGTTCGACCAGTTGCAAGGGGCGAGACATTTCTCTAAAATTGATCTGAGGTCTGGATATCACCAGCTTAGGGTGAGGGAGCAGGATGTTCCCAAAACGGCCTTTCGGACTCGATACGGTCACTATGAATTCTTGGTTATGCCTTTTGGTCTGACCAATGCTCCTGCTGTGTTTATGGACCTCATGAACCGGGTATTCCATGAATTTCTCGATAAGTTCGTCATTGTCTTCATAGATGATATCCTTGTGTACTCTAAAACCGAGGCGGAGCACGAGCAACATCTTAGTGTGGTTCTGGAGATTCTTCGACAGCAGCGATTGTATGCAAAGTTTTCGAAGTGCGAGTTTTGGTTGGATCGAGTGGCTTTCTTGGGTCACATAGTTTCTGCAGACGGCATCACGATGGATCCGGCAAAGGTTGAGGCTATCACAAAATGGCCAAGACCTACAAATGTGACGGAAGTGAGGAGTTTCCTGGGTCTCGCTGGGTATTATAGGAGATTTGTTGAGGGCTTTTCGCGTCTTGCTTTGCCGTTGACACAGTTGATGAGGAAAGGGGAAAAGTTTATTTGGACTGATGAGCGAGAGAGTAGTTTTGAGGAGTTGAAGAAACGTTTAGTGTCGGCACCTATCTTAACTCTTCCATCGGGTTCCGGCGGTTTTCAGATTTATAGCGATGCATCGAAGAAAGGTTTAGGGTGTGTTTTGATGCAGCATGGTAAGGTTATCGCCTATGCTTCGAGGCAGCTGAAGCCTTATGAGGTGAACTATCCGACGCATGATCTAGAGTTAGCAGCTGTGGTTTTCGCGCTAAAGATTTGGCGCCATTATTTGTATGGGGAGACTTGTGACATTTTCACTGATCATAAGAGTCTTAAATACATCTTCACCCAGAAAGAGTTGAATATGAGGCAGAGGCGTTGGTTGGAGCTTCTGAAAGATTATGATGCTAATATTCAGTACCATCCCGGTAAGGCGAATGTGGTCGCTGATGCTCTGAGTAGGAAATCCGGTATGATCGCGAGTTTGGAGTTTGAGCCTCGTATTTTGCATGATTTAGAGCTTCTGGATGTGGAGTTTTGTGTTCGTGGTCACGGCGGTTATTGGGCTAGCCTTACGGTAGAGTCCAATCTTATCCTGCGAATTAAGGAAGCTCAGAAAGAGGATGGTGAGCTGTGGGCTATAGTTCAAAATGTTGAGGACGGCAAGCAATCAGAGTTTAGAGTTGATGATTCCGGTGTAGTGTGGTTTGAGGATCGTCTCTGTGTTCCCAACGATCCTGAGCTTAAGGAGGCTGTTCTATCAGAGGCTCATAGTTCTCCTTTCACTATACATCCTGGTTCTACCAAGATGTATCGGGACCTTAAGCAACATTTCTGGTGGAGTGGCATGAAACAGGATGTGGCTTCGTTTGTATCTAAGTGTTTGACTTGCCAGCAGGTTAAGATTGAACACCAGAGAGCTAGTGGGTTGCTTCAACCATTGGAGATTCCGAAGTGGAAATGGGAGGAAATTTCCATGGATTTTGTGACTGGTTTACCTCTTACTCGTAGGAAGCATGATGCGATTTGGGTGGTCGTCGATCGACTAACCAAGTCTGCTCACTTCCTCCCTATTCGTGTGGATTACAGTGTTAGTAAATTGGCGGACATATTTCAGCAGGAAATCGTTAGGCTTCATGGCATGCCTACGGCTATTATATCAGATAGGGATCCTCGGTTTACGTCACGCTTCTGGAAGGGATTGCATAAGGCATGGGATACGCGCCTTAAGTTCAGTACAGCTTTTCACCCTCAGACGGATGGTCAGTCGGAGAGGACCATTCAGACTTTAGAAGACATGTTGAGGGCATGTGCCTTAGAGTGGACTGGTAGCTGGGACGATTATTTGTGTTTGGTAGAGTTCGCATATAACAACAGTTGGCACGCGAGTATTCGTATGGCACCCTTCGAGATGTTATATGGTCGGAAATGTAGGGCTCCGGTTTGTTGGAATGAGGTTGGTGAACGCATTATTGAGGGACCGGAGTTAGTTCAGATCGCTACTGAGAAAGTGGATGTTGCTAGGGAGAAGTTAAAGGAAGCTAGGGCTCGTCAAAAGAGTTACGCTGACAACCATAGGCGTGACTTGGAGTTTCGCGTTGGTGATCGGGTATTTCTTAAGGTTTCGCCGTTTCGAGGAGTTAAACGTTTTGGAATTAAGGGCAAGCTCAGTCCTCGATTCATTGGACCGTTTGAGATTTTGGATCGTATTGGAGAAGTTTCGTATCGTTTGGCTCTTCCTCCGCAGTTATCACATGTTCACGACGTCTTTCATGTATCTCTTCTGAGGGGATACAATTATCATCCTCTGCATGTGGTGTCTTACCCTCTTGATCAGATTCAGCCCGATATGTCTCTTCCGGAGGAGCCGGAAGCTGTCCTTGATCGCCAAGAGCGAGTTATGAGACGTAAAGTCATTCCTTTTGTTAAGATTCTTTGGCGGAACCACCCAGAGCGGGAAGCTACCTGGGAGACCGAGGAGTCTATTCGAGCTAGTTATCCTCATTTTGTTTTCTGATTCTGGTATGTCTCTATTTTGTTTCCGATTCGTTTCATTCTGATTCTTTGCAAATTTCGGGGACGAAATTTTTCTTTTAGAGGGGAAGAAGTTGTAAAACCCTAAAATCTAAAATGAGCAAAAAGACCAAAATGCCCCTGCTAGTTTAAAATTTAATTAAAAGCTTATAATGTATCAAATAAATTCCAAACTTCTGGCAATGCACATGTTATGATCCCAAATAATTTTGACAATCTCATTTAACATTTATACAAGTGGCAAAATGACTAAACTACCCCTATTAGTGCCGAATGGATAATATCTAGTTTTATTATAATTTAAAATGTATTAAGATGTGTAATTATGGAAGATAAGCAATCAAATATTTTTCCCAACCAAAATTTCCGAAAAATCTGGTCAACCTCCCCTCCTATGACTCGGCATCCTCTATTAAACACTAATCCACATTTTGTTTATCACAAACCCTAATTGCCGATTAGAAAGAAAAACACAAAGAAATCCTTTAAGCCTCCATTCGATCCACAAAAATTACCAAGGCATTTTTCTGAGTTCAAAAACAATTCAAGGAGTCCTAGAAAAATCGTGTGGAGTCCATTTGTTGCCCGATTCAATTGTGGTGGAATTATTTCTATCGCTAGACCACTTTTAAGGTAATTTCGTTATAAATTCAACAAAGCTTTGTAAAATTCGATTCTCATTTTTCCTGGAGTTCTTACATCATATGTGACCTATGAAAATTGGTTTCAAGATTTTTAGATCGTTCGTGAAGCTGTGGTGAATTTCGTTAGTTTTGGCCTATACGCGTGAGAAAGAATTCGTGCTAGCCATTCCTCACGTTCTAAATTCAGTTTGATATTTTTCCTGAGTCTCTTATGATCCTAGAACACCAAATAAAATGATTATAACATGTCATGCATGATCTACGAATTATTTGCTAATTAAATCAATAAAACATGTGTAAATTATAAAATATAGCATGCGGATTTTTAAGGCTTTGAACTTATTTTATTCTTGTGTAATATAATCATTTATGACCTGGAAAAATATTGGAAGAATTATCATGGCTTGAATCTTGAGTTTCGAATTTATTTAGTTAACTGGATTTTAAATAAATCGTGTAAAAAGAAAAGAAAATACATGCGAATTAATTTTGAGAATTAGGGTTTGTTATTGTGATCTTGAATAGTGTTTAATAATGAGGTAATGATTAGAATTGAGTAGGGATCGATTAGGGTTTCATTTTGTGAAGAAATGTAATTAACGATTTGAAATTTAATGTAAAGGGGGTGTTTTGTCAATATTAAAACTCTTGGGCTATTTTTGTCATGTGCTATAAATCATGTGTGACTTGTAAAAATTATAAAATGAAGGGTCTATATGTAAAATTTATGAGAAAATGAATTTAGTTATATTTATTAATTCGAATTGGAAATTTAATAAAAACAAGGACTAAACATGTAATTTCTGAAAAGTTGAGGTCGAATTGTGTTATTAATGATATTCAGGGACTAAGGTGAAAAATTGGAGATTTATTGGACTAATATGTAATTATTATTAATTAAGGATTTAAATATAAATTCTAAGGATTTAATATGTAACTTTATTAAAATAGAGGGACCAAACTTGTAATGTCTAGAAACTTGGGGCTGTTTTGAATAAATAAATATATTCAGGGAATTATGTGTCATTTTGATAATTTAATGGCTTGACATGTAACTATTGGTAATTAAGGGTTGAAATTGTAAGTTTAAGGACTGAATATGTAATTTTGATAACTAGAGGGACTAAATGTGTGAATCATGAATAATTGTGGATACTTTCGTACAACATGATAAAATAAGTGTTCATGGAGTAATTTTGATAAAATAAGGGGCTAATGTGTAACTATGAATAATTGAAGGGTTAAAGTGTAACTTTTGTAACTAAGGGGTGTAAAATGTAAATTGTGAAAACCTGAGGACCAAAGGTGTAAATATGATAAAGATACTTTATTTCCAGCAAATATTGACCTAATTAAGCTATGTACTAAATATTTCTAAAAGTGGAAACCTTCTAATTATGGAAACTTTCTAAAAGTGGAAACTTACTAAAAAGGGAAAGTTACTTAAAATGGAAAGATGATTAATTAAGAATGATTTGTAATCCCCTTCTACTCCTCTAGGTGTGAAGAAGGAGAGACTGTGAGCTTTCCTCATTTCTGTGCTTGTTTCTATTTTGCTTTCGACATAAGGTACGGATACTCTACCCCTTTTTAGTAAGGGTGTCTTATCACCTATGCTTCGATGTTGAGTTATGAACCTTTGCTTTGACCCTTTTGCTATGAACCTTTTGATATGAACCTTTTCATATGACTTTGAGATTCACTTTTGACATGACCTTGAGATATGCTTTGATATGACTTTGAGATGAACCCGTTTGCATGACTTTGAGACCTGACTCTTAGTTTGATACCCGAGCCACCTTTTGTTTCCTAGCCAGGAAGGTAACCTGGCCATGTCTGTGATGCACCACTGGCATGACTCCTGTGTGGGGGAGTGATTTCTCACGCCGTCCCCTTTTATATTATGATATGGCCATTATGATTTTGAGTATTATGATTTTGAGATGACTTTGAGTGGGGGCGTATGGATTGCAATCCTAGGCATGTATGTTAGTGGATTTAACTATGACTTTGAGTATGACTTTGAGGTGACTGGTGCATGTGTGCTATACACGCCTTTCACATTTATGGGAGCTGATCACTCCACCCCTTTTGATACATGAGGACACCCCTCATATTATCTGGTTGCCTGAGAGGTATCCCCTCTGATTGTGAGATCTTGACTTTGAGTATTATGATGTTGAGATATGACTTTGAGTATGGGCTCGTGGTAGATGACTATCCTATGTATCTTCTATTTCTTCTTGCATTGATTATACCTTATGACATTCCCCTTTGCTTCATTATATTTCTGCTTCGTTATCTTTGCTTGTTATTATGTATCTGTTCACTGAGCTTTGTAAGCTCAGCCACACGTTTTCTTTTCCGTGTGCGGCAGGTATCTAGCTGGGAGATGGATTTATGCTTGGGATGAGAGTTAGTGGAGCTTTTGCCTTAGATGATGTCCTACCCTAGTCTTACCATTTATTTCAGTATTTTGATATTGGATCTATTTCGTTATGTATTTCCTTGGGGTTATTTCTTTCTTTCATTTGAGACTTATGTATTGAATTCCAGTCATGTTGACTTGGATTATTTAATGATTATGTTTATTGGCTTCCGCTGTGATTATGTATGTATGCTTTGATTTGTCACCATAATGTGATGCTTCTACCCTTGCCGGGTTGGGGTGTTACAGATCCAGTAGCAGTTTTGGTTTGCACACTGTCACCATGTAGAACAACTTCCCAAAGTGAGTAATCAACCATTCTCATGTATTGTTGAATCCTCATCTTCCAGATCTCATACTCTCCAGTCTTGAGCATGGGGACTCTTGATGCAGTAACCATGTGAGTAGAATCGGCTTCCATTGCTTACTTGTTGAATTAACAGATCTTGTAAGAAGTAATTCTTCTTGGTACCAGTTTCTAGATCACAAGCTCTGATACCACTTGATGATTCCATTTGAGCTTCACGATCTTATTAATTACCTTAGATAAATCTAAAGTAATCGGTATAGAAACTGATCTTTGAGTTGTATATCAAATATTATGCGGAAACTAATACTTGATCTTAAGAAGAATAAACACAAACGAATTATCCAACAACACTTCAATTATATTAATAACGATTGCTCAATAGCAATAGGGTTACAGAAACCTTGAAGTGTAAACAATAATACGTATGCTAAGATAATCGATCTCTAACCCTAACCCTAGAACCTCCTTTTATAGCGTAAGGAGTCCTAGTCGGTTTACAAGACTTCCTATACAAGAAAAATATTCATACGTATCTTTTCTATAATTATCCTTAACATACTATACATATCTAATAAGCAGTAGAGTAAATCTTCTAGCAGCAGAGTCTTCGTGAGCTAGCAGCAGAGTTACACTATGCCTATTATCCAAACCAGCAGAGTCACAAACAGCAGAGTTATTGTGCTAATCAGCAGAGTCACATAACTATTCAGCAGAGTTATGTTTCTCGAATCAGCATCATCTTTTAGACCCAACACACTGAGTTACTGTTAACTCAGTGACTTGAATTGTTCTCGGTTGGTAAACACTTGGCTTAATTTGTGTTCAAATCCTGTTTAGATAATTGGGTATTTATGGACCCAACAATCTCCCCCTATTTGGATATAAATTATGCCTAAGTGTTATTGATCAGTATGAGTGAGCTAATGGCTTCTTCTCATACTGAATATACAGAAGACAGTAAGGACTACGATTTAACATAAACATGGGATAGCATTTTATTCATGTCATTACAAAGTCCTATTAGCTAAACAAAATACTTAAGGTTCCTGACGGATACCCATTAGTTCAAGCTTTGCCTTCTTCGACGCTAACACTTCTTTGTCAGGTCGTTCCTTCATCAACTGGTCCATCAGCCTGACAAACTCCTCATTGTTAGAGCCCCTGATATTAAGTGCCATCAGTTTGTAGGCTAGGAGTGTTGTCGTTTCCACTTTGTCAATGTCAGAAACTCTCTGAAAGGCTTCCTGACCAAATTCATCCACGAAGAAGATGCCATACTCAGGTTCTTTAATGACAAGGTTAGGACGGAATTTTACTCCCTGAGGAGGAACTCTGTTGGAGTGAAGTGCAGCTATGTATTGTTCAGGCTCCATAGCTACAGCTTTCCTTTTCTTCCCAACCTTCTGAGTATATTCAGGGATGGTTAGTCCCTGAGAAGCAAGTGCCTCATCATGGTCAATGCCCAGACTCTTTGCCACTTTTGCGAGTTCCTCATACTTGGCACTCAGTGACTTGATGATGATTGGGGCATTCTTGCTTGAGGTTTTCTTCCTCAGGATGGGCATCATCATATCCCATTCTCTTAACCCATAGTCTGAAAATTTGACTTCAGGAAGATGTTCAGACTTTCTTGGACCTCTATGGACAGTTAAGCTTAGAGGTCTGGTGGGATGAATGGTGATGTCAGTGATTTTGCCTTCACCTTTGGTTTTGGTCATGTGCCATACATACCTCTCATATGCCCTTTGCCTCTTTTCTTGCTTCAGTTTGGCTTCCTTGTTGTGTTTCTGAAGAAGTTGGGCTTGAAGCCTGATGAATTCATCTCCCTGAATCTCTTTCTCAGACTCCTTTATTTCCTCCTTGGCAACCTCATAGATGGTAGATGTGGTGAGGTCATGGGCTTTCCTGCGATCTTCCTCATCTAAGATCTTAACTAGTTCCTCCTGAGTCCCATAGACTCTTCTCCCATCTTCTAAGTCAACAAAAGATGGTGTTTCAGGATCTGGTTGTCTTATGTTTGAAGCCTTGACCAAGTGTGGTTCAGGAGGAGAGGTTTCAGTCATAATCTCCTTCCCTTTGCCAGTGAGAGGAGGTTGACTTATAGATTCCTCAGGATTTAGAACAGTTACCAAGGCAGAGGAAGGATCAGGGATTTCATCATTTTGCTCCCCCTCAGCAGGTTTAGGAACTTCAGTGGAAAGACCTGCTGACTGAGGAGGTGGTGGCACATGAGAGGCCTGAAGAATTGATAAGATATCAGAGACCATTAACTTTGTCTCAGAAGCATCATTCTTCACGACACTGAGTCCGGTAGCCATTACTTGTTGGGTGGTGGAGAGTTCAGCGACACGGTTGGTGTAGTGGTTGATCAGCTCATTATGTGTTTGTGAGAGCTGATCCATGGCTGAGGAAAGCTTGGTGAGGTGCCCCTTGGATTCCATGGCAGCCTGAAGAATGGAATCCTGGTTATCCCTGAGACCTTTGATATCTACCCCCTGAAAGACCCTAAGAAGCTCAGTAAGGTTGGTGGAGGCAGTCGACTGAATGGCCATATGATCTTTCATTGATTGAATCATTTTGGGATCATCAGTAAGTTGATCTTGGACTGATTCAACGGCCTTGAGGAGGTTTGCAAGGTCCTGATGCTGACCAGTGGCTGTTTCATCAAAGGTTTTAGTCAGTTCCCCAAGTTGTTTATCAGCGAGCCTTGTAGCCTGAAGAATCTTGTCCTGAGATTCTTCCACTGAGGCCCTGAAATCGGCATAGGAGGCTGCCGCTTCAGTATGCTGATCCGTTAGTTCATCAGTGAGAGCATTATACAGACCTTCGTTGGCATGGCGAAGGTATTTGGCCATACTTCTTTCAGTAGGCGGATGAACATTATCATACTTGGTTAACCATTCAGGGGTGGCAGAGGCACCTAATGAAGATGATGATGAAGATGATGGTGAACTGGGTTGTTGATCCTCAGGATGAGGAGAAGAGAGTTGTTGCTCAGATGAACCCTCCATTTCCTCCTCAACTTCGGGAAGAGGTTCATCATCACCAAAATCGAAATCCGTCTCCTCCTCTGACTCATCAGCCAACAAAATTTCATAGTCAGCCAGAGAAGGAGCCTTCAGGGAATCCAGCTCCCCCTTAAAAGAGGGCTCACTTTTGTTGTGGCCAGGTCCTAATCCTTTAGCCATAATAACTGGTGGGGTTGTACCAGCCTGACTAGTCATAATAACTGGGGGGTTTGCCCAGCCTGACTGTTAGGATCAGTTCCCAAGTGACTTGGACCGCCTGAGGGGGTGATGGGTTCCGTATCAGCGGGTGGTTTGTTTCCCCCTAAGTCTTTGTCCCCCTGAGCACCTTCATCTACTGTAGGGTGTTTTCTAGTAGAATCACTAGGTACTATTGGTGAGTGTTGATGGCCTCCCTTCCCATCAGGATTGAGCTGTCCTTTTGGGGATTCAGAGGCCTGAACTCCCTGAGACTCTAAGTGTGATTGCTTAGAGACGTTAGCAGGATGTGAGTGGGTGTGGGTCCCCTTCTCAGTGGAGTAGTGCTGCCCCACTGAGGATATAGAACCCTGTTCTCCCTCAGGCTCTGATTGTGAGTTATCAGTGCCTTCACTGAGATGTGAGTGGGTGGATGCTCCTGACCCACCTGACTTGTTTTTGTCAGTAGGGACATTTGGAAAGGGTGTGCCCGAGGATACTGAGGATGATTGCCCAGTACCCTCCTTTGGCGGTTGTTTTGTGGCCAATGTGGTCTCTGTTATGGGAGTCGGAGAGGTCAAGGTCACAATAACATTTTTGGTGCCTGAGGCAACAGTCTCAGTGACGAGTGGCTTAGGTCTAACCACCTTACTGGATTGTCCCCCTTTCCCTTTCTTCTTCTTCACCTTGGTTGGTGAAGGAATTGGTGAGCATACATTTTCACCCTGAATCACCATCAGCATGTAGGTGGTCATGGCGACTGGATTTACCTCAGTAATGTCACTACTAAAGTTGGTCTTATGCAAGATGTCAGGTTTTGTACCTTCATCGTCAGACCTTAAGTAGTCAGAACCAAGGAGGTCCTGAAGCACACAGGAGATGAATCTAGGATAAGACATGTGTCTTTGCCTATGTTTCCCTGAGAGCTTTGACACGAGGTCACGGAAGATTATTCCTCCGATATCTATTTTTCTACCCTCCAAGAGACTGAACATCATCAATTGTTGTGATGAGTTCAACTGCTCAGTGGAGGATTTGTTTCCTCCGAGTACCTGAATGACGAATGTCATCATAAGTCTCCAGACAGGGTGAAACCATGTCTTCACTAATGGAGCCTTTGCCAGCAAGGCTTCAGGGGACTCGGTAGGACGCCTAACATCATGAGGCCCTAGGAAAAGCATTTCAACTTTTATTTCCTGATCAGTAGGGTTTGCCTCAAAGTTCTCAACAAAGTTAAGACCAGTGGCCATGATGAAGGTCTTGTAGTTGAAGGAGAGAGTCCGAGTCCCATTCATCAAAGTGAAAGTGATGATCGACTCTTTGGTGTCCTTAGGGCTAGTAGCCGTTGCGGTACACCAAAACTCCCTGAGATAGTCATTATAGATGACTTCTAGGGTGGTTGTAAAAGCTGTGGCAAGGAAGCAGTTTTGTAAATACTTAACTACATCCTTGTAACCCGCATATTGCTGCGGGTAGTGGAAATTTCCAACCACATTATTTTTGGTCAGGTCCACGCCCTCCATTGTGAAGCTCACATTTGGGGCGGTGGTAATAGCATTAGAGGAAGCCATTTTATGATCGGGTTTAGGTCGAAAAATGGTCGGATATTTCTTAATGCTAAGAACACACACACAATTTATTTGAGAGATAAAAAGGGCAGAGTTTGCTTATAAATTTCTAAAAACGTGTGTGTGTATTCTTTTGGATGGGTATTTATAGGGAAGTGGAAAGGTTGGGGGTATTTAGGGCATAAAGGAATTAACTTCAAAAAATTTGAAAATTGTTTTATAAAATTTTGAAGTCCGCATTTAATGCCACGATTCCACTTCCCCATGTATTCGGCAACCATTATGGTGAACAGTTGAGCCGTCTGCAAAAAGTGTAGTTTGCAGAGATAAGTCATCACATTTCTCTAATGTGATTGGATAGGCATTTAATGCCTAGTGGGAAAGTGGGGGCCCAAGATGTGTATGCCAGAGAGACATATATTCCTATATTAAATAGGAAATCAGTCACCAAACTAGGACATTTACTAACAAAATACTTAGAGTATTTAAGTTAGCATTGAATGACATCTTGAGGACCCTGAATGACTTTTCATTCACTGAGGGTTTTAGGAAGGGGATTCAGTGATACTTGACACTGAGGGACACATTGATTCAGGGACCTGAGGTTCTAAGAATGTACACTTCAGTTGGATGGATTCAATCAGTGGACTGAGTCTCAATATCCAACATTCCTAACTCAGCTTTCAGTCTAGTGAAAGTTGGTTCATCCAAAGGTTTGGTGAAGATATCAGCTAATTGATATTTAGTAGGGATGAAGTGTAATTCGATGTCACCATTCATGACATCATCCCTGATGAAATGATATCTGATATCAATGTGTTTTTGTTCTCTGATGAAGAACAGGGTTGTTGGAAATTGCAATTGCACTTGTGTTATCACAAAAGATGGGAACCATCTTATACTGAATGCCATAGTCACTGAGTTGACTTTTCATCCATAGTACATTTGCACAACAGCTGGCTGCTGCAACATATTCAGCTTAAGCTGAGGACATGGCAACTGATTGTTGCTTCTTAGCACTCCAACAGACTAATTTTCCACCAAGAAATTGGTAGGAGCCTGAGGTGCTTTTCCTATCCATGTTGCATCCAGCATAGTCAGAGTATGAGTATCCCTTGAGGTCAAACCCTGAGCACTTAGGATAATACAATCCAAGGCTTGGAGTACCTTTCAGGTACCTGAGGATCCTTTTCACAGCAGTGAGATGAGATTCTCTTGGGTCAGATTGATATCTGGCACACAAACATACTGAGAATTGGATGTCAGGCCTTGATGCAAGGAGATACATCAGTGACCCAATCATTCCTCTTAATAGAGTCTGATTGACTGATTTACCAATGAGGTCATAACCAAGGTTGTTTGGTGGAACCATGGAAGTCTTGACTGAGGCACAGTCACTGAGATCATACTTCTTCAGTATGCTTCTGACATACTTCTCTTGACTGATAAAGGTTCCTTTATCAGTCTGCTTAATTTGTAAGCCAAGAAAGTAAGTCAGTTCTCCCATCATGCTCATTTCAAATTTCTTTGCCATCAGTTTTTCAAACTGTTTGCAAAGTTTATAACTTGTTGAGCCGAAGATGATGTCATCAACATATACTTGAACAAGTATAACATCATCATTTGTCTTGTAGATAAACAAGGTATTGTCTATCTTGCCTCTGACAAATTTGTTTTAGATCAGGAAGGATGAGAGGGTTTCATACCATGCCCTGGGAGCTTGCTTCAGTCCATAAAGGGCTTTGTCAAGCTTACAGACATAGTCAGGAAACTCACTGCTCTCAAATCCAGGAGGCTGTTGGACATAAACTTCTTCTTTCAGTGAACCATTTAAGAATGCACTTTTAACATCCATTTGGTACACTTTGAAGTTCATGTAGGTTGCAAATGCAAGGAAGATCCTGATGGCTTCCATCCTTGCAACTGGTGCAAATGTTTCCTCATAGTCAATGCCTTCTTGCTGGTTGTAGCCTTTGGCAACCAATCTGGCCTTGTTTTTGATGACTATGCCATTCTCATCTGATTTGTTTTTGAATACCCATTTCATGCCAATGACTGTAACTCCATCAGGACACTTGACTAAGGTCATCACCTTATTTCTGTCAAATTGTTCCAATTCATCATGCATGGCCTGAACCCAACTAGGATGAGTAAGTGCTTCTTTGACACTTTTGGGTTCAATAGTGGAAATGAAATCCACAAATAGGCATTCATTGGCTGAGGCTGCGGATAGTTTAGCAGCCATGCTTCTGGTGAGCATGCCTTCAGTAGGCACTCCAATAATGTTGACAAGTTCTATATCCTGAGACCTAGTCCATCTGTCCTGAGGTCTTGGGTACTGACTAGAACTTGTGGAGGCCATATTGGGTAGAGGTGAAGAGATTGGTTCAGACACTTGAGGGCTTTCAGGGTGATGGGTGTCTGAGTGATTTGTTTGATCACTGAGATTATTTGGTTCCTGAGCACTTTGAACAGACTGATTGTTAGAGTCAGTGTTTGTTTGTGCTTCAATAAACTCAGTGATGCTTGGGTGAGGAAGGTTATGAGGGAGGATGTGATAGGAGATATCAGCATCAGCTTGATACTGAGTGGAAGGATTGTTTTCAGGATCAAACTCATCAGGAGGATATCTTGATGAGTCATCGATTCCTATCTCTTCCACTGAGGAATTTGAGAACCTGATGACTTCAGTGCTCTCATCAAAGGTAACATGAAATGTTTCCTCAGTTTGTTGTCTCCTTGTGTTGAACGCCCTGAAGGCTTTTGAGACAAGAGAATATCCTAGGAAGTATCCATCATCAGCCTTTGCATCAAATTTCCCTAGGTGATCTTTGTGATTATGAATAAACACAGGGCACCCAAAGACATGAAAGTAGCTGATGTCAGGGATTCTACCCTTGAATAACTCATAAGGAGTCTTGCTATGTCTCTTGACAATGATGGATCTGTTTTGTGTGTAACAGGCAGTTTTGACTGCTTCAGTCCAGAAATGTTTTGAAATGACTGATCCATTTAGCATTGTTCTAGCAGCTTCAATGAGTGTTCTGTTTTTCCTTTCAGCCACACCATTTTGTTCAGGTGTGTAAGGTGAGGAAAAGTTTTGATGGATACCTTTCTCATCACAGAAACTTTCAAGTTCATGATTTTTAAACTCAGTCCCATTGTCAGTCCTAATCTGTTTGACTTTGATGTCATTCTGATTTTCAATGTTCCTGACAAAGGACATGATAGTTCCTGCTGCCTGACTCTTTTTGGTCAGGAAGTAAACCCAAGTGTATCTTGAGTATTCATCCACTATGACCAGAGTATACTTCTCATGGTTAATAGATCTAGGACTGATGGTTCCAAAGAGATCCATATGAAGAAGGTGTAGGCAGTTCCTGATGGAAAAGTTGGTTTTGGTTTTAAAGGATGCTCTCTTGTGTTTGCCTTTTTTACAAGCTGAGCAGGGTTTATCCTTTGAAAACACAAGAGATGATAAGCCAAGGACCTTGTTTTGTTTCACAAGATGATTTATGTTTTTGAAGTTCAGATGGGAGAGTCTTTTATGCCAAAGCCAATTGAGAGTTTCAGTGGCTTTAGCAAAGAGACAAGTACCATTCTGAGTCAGACTAGTCATGTCTAACACATAAACATCTTGTCTTCTAGGTGCAATAAGTACAACTTCCTTATTTGCATTGAAGATGGTTCCTTGCTTATCATCAAACTGAACTATGTATTTTGCATCACATAGTTGACTGACACTGATCAAATTATACTTAAGGCCATTTACATAAGCTATCCTAGTGAAGACTATACCATTGCAGTTTACTGAACCATAACCTTCAGTGGGACATGATGAGTTATCAGCAAATACCACCTTGGGTCCTGATTCTTCCACATATTTGTGCAGATACTGCTTCACACCAGTCATGCTCCTTGAACATCCACTATCTAGATGCCAAATTGGCAGCCTGGAATTTCTCTGCACAAATAGTAAACTGGGTCAGTTCTTTCTAGGACCCCTCTTCTTAGAGGGCTTGGCTTTAATAGCCTGCTTAAAAGTAGATAATGACTCATGGTCAGTGGTAGAGTGGACTGAGGTCCCACAAATTTTGCATTTTATTGCAAGGGAAGACTCAGCAGACTGAGAGGTTGATTTGTTCTTTCCTCTCCTTGCCTGAATGACCTCCTCATGTCCTGAGGTGTCATGAGTGGGATCACCACATAGGTCACAGCATGTGTCCATTAAGCAATCCTCAGGGAGGTGGTCATTGAATCCACAATGAGGGCAAGAGGCAAAAGGCTTTGCCTTTTTCAATCTCTGCTTAGCATCAGATGGATACTTAAGAGCAACTGCTTTAAAGTTTGCCATCTTAGCTGAGGCTGTGTATGACTAATGATCAGAGGTTCTGTGATCTTCCTTTTTGCATACCATGCAGTAAAGGATTCTGTAGCAATCATCAGCAACATGATTTCTAAAGCTACACAGCTCACATATCAGCAGAGGTTTGGTGGGCTTGGTTTTGGGTTTGGAGCTTGAGGAAGCTGATTTTGTTTCCTTAATCTTAGATTTCGGATTTCTCTCAGAAGATTCAATCTTCTCACTCAGCTTCCTGACCATCTCAGTCAACTGATCAATTCTTGGATCAGGACTTTGGGATTTTACCTCAGAAGGGACTGAAGTAGATGAGTCATCAGTGTTTACTGAGACTTTTGCTTCAGAAGGGACTGAAGTTGTTGAGTCATCAGTATTTACTGAGACTTCAGGGATTAGCCTTTTCAGAATTGTATTTCCCGATCCTGATTTCTCCTTTGGAGAGTGATCAGAGTAGACCAATGGAGTGAGGTCTGAGCTTGGAGAAGCTCCCTGAAGGACTTTCAGTGGTGGGAGAGGTATAGTTGATTCTGATTCTGACTCAGTGATTAACTCAGTACTACTGGGTTCTTCAGTGAGTCCTAGCATGCTTTTCAATGCCTGACTTTCAGGGAGCAAGATTTTCCCAGTCTCAAGGTTGGGTAACTTACTGACTGGGTTGTCCCTGACAATCCAGTCATTTGACTTGGGTTCCTTTTCTTGCTCAAAAGCAATGCCAGCTGGAATAAAGACTCTTTCTTTGTCAGTCTCACTAAGGGTGTCAGTGAGTGGGTTAATTCCTATGACCTTAAAGTTCTCACTAGGATTCATACTGACAGATTCATAGACTCTTGGGTTCTTTTTAGTCCAGCTTTTTATGACAGCTCTTTCTTTGTCAAGTTCATTTTGAAGGGCTTGGTTCTTTTTCAAAATCTTAGTGTTTTGAATTTGTAGTGTGATTACTTCTAACTTGGCTTGTTTCAATACAAGCAATTCATCTCTACATTTGTTCAATTCTAACACAAGATTATTATATTTTGAAAGTAGGTTAAGCCTTTGTTCTTCTACAAACTTGAGATCAATAGAAATATAATTTAAATAAGACTGCCAATCAGAATCATCATCCATTGAAAGTAAAATGTTTACCTTCTTCATTGTGATGTTGACCCATTCTCCATCTCTAGCATGGCTCTTTCCAACAGCCAACTGATCACCATCTGAAAGTGCCATCAGTGCACTCACATGAATTTCTTCATCATCAGAGACCTCTTCATCATCCCAGTCATAAGCTTCAGCCATAAGTACCTTGTTCTTGGACTGAACAGGTTTGGGAGCTGGAGCCTGAGAAACTAAGGGAGTGGCCTCAAGAAGAGCAAACTTGGCTTTTGCCATCCTATACTTAGTTTCATAATCTTTTTGACCACTTTGAGAAGTTTGTGGAGACTGAAACATCTTAGGTTGAAATTTGCTAGCTCTTGAAGAAGAACTGTTTCCAGAAAATTTGTAAGAGGGTTCTGAGGTTGTTTTAGAATAGCAGTCTTTTGCAAAATGACCCTTTTTACCACATTTAAAGCATTCAGTGGTCTCATTCGCTTTTGCTTTTGAAAAGTTTGACTGATTTCTTTTGATAAAACGTTTTGAGTTTGCAAGAAGTGCCCTTTCTTGGAATTCCAAATGTAAGTCACTTAAGTACTCCTCACTGGTTCTATCATCAACCTCATCATCAGAATCCTCTTGAAAATCCTGCACAATACCATTAGAATAAAAGGCAGTTGATATGGGTGAGGAAGTCAGGGCCTTTTTGGTCTCAAGAGCTTTCTTTGAGTCTGGGTATCTTCTTGATATTAGGTTGTCTTCATAGACAAACTTCCCATAGATCTCAGCAAGCTCAAGGGTCTGAATGTGGTTTGCATTCCTAAGGCCCTGAGAGAAGTTTAGCCACTTCTCAGGGAGACTGTTGACAAAGCCAACATTGATCTCATGCTTAGACAAAACTACACCATCATTGGATAACTCATTTATCAGGGTCTTGTACCTAGTGTAGGTCTCAGAGAGACTTTCAGAGTCTTTGGCCCTAAAGGTATTATACTCAAGTTTAAGATCCATGATCCTATTTTCCTTGGTATCTGAGGGACCTTCGAAGCTATGAACCAAGTCAAGCCATGTTTGTTTGGCTGATGTACAGTTAATGACTGATTCCATTATATCGTCAGGGAGACAAGATATAATTATGCTTCTTAGGCGTTGGTCTTGGTTGACCACCCTTCTCTCATCTATAGTCCACTGAGCTTCAGGTTTGTTTAAACCTTCAGCAGTTTTAGGGACATAGGGACCTTCATTGATACAAGTGATGTAGTATGGTTCCATTCCAGTCAAGTAGCAAAGCATGCACTTTTTCCACTTGCTAAATTTACCAGCTTCTAGTCTGGGAGCAACAGTTGAATAGCTACCTCCCTTTTTGTCGACTAGCTGGGGCACATTTATATCAGCCATAGTAGGATCTTGGTTTTAAAAACCTTGAGCACTCTTAGTTTTGGAAAGATTTTATAAACCAGAGGCTCTGATACCACTTGTTGTTCCCGTTACACTTATAGAAATAACTAGAAAGTTATCCTAATTGTGTACTAAGACTGATACAATGTATGATTAATTTTACCAAATAAGTTAGAACGTAAATATAAAACAACAAAGGTTTTTCAACGTTTAAATTCTTATTAGAAATTAATCAAAGAATCTATTACCCAAAGTGTTTTGCGGAATAAACACTTTGGGATTGAATAGACAAGGTATGGTGTTCTCCTCTTCTAAACTCAAGCTTTTCTTGAGTGACAACTAAAAGACCCTACTGAGCTATCTCAGTGAGTAGGTTGTTCTTTGGAGGAGAAAAGTGGGCTGTGAAAGTCTAAGCTTTTAGTGCACAACCTTCATTCACTTTTCTCCTCATCTATCTATTTATACACAAGTATAAAAGAAAGCCTATAACTAAAGTACAAGTTGACCTATGCTGGTCTGACAAAAGTACAACTGTATTTTGTCATTACCAATAATCTACATCGGGAATAAGCTAAAAGGTCCTTTAGAGTGTCTGCCCAACCACTCTCTGACTTTAAGCCGTTTTAAGGAAAGTTCGCTTTCGGCGTGATAAGACTTGTTCTTATCCTCTTCAAACTTTCCCGCTCGATCCCGCCTTTACTTCAGGTCTTAGATTTATTCTAAGTCTTCAGTCTTTAGTCTTCAGTCTTTAAGTTGTTCAGGAGACTGAGGGGTTCAGTGAGCTCTTGTCAGTACTCACTGAACCCATCATCTTCTTCTTCGGCTTAAGTCTCACTCAGGAAGTACCGCCTTCCTGAGGAGTGAATCCTTCGCCTTTAATTCGCCTTAAGCATCCTGAAGATGACTCACTGAGTTACTGTTAACTCAGTGACTTGAATTGTTCTCGGTTGGTAAACACTTGGCTTAATTTGTGTTCAAATCCTGTTTTAGATAATTGGGTATTTATGGACCCAACACGTAACCACTCTTAGCCCGCAAACTTTTGAATAACTTCGTTAGCTTTCCTTCCAAATCTGCATTTCTTCGTTCTGATGCTCATATATACACTGAAATGAAATAATATGTAATAAGAGTATATATCCATGCAAAACTATACAAATGATGAGCATTTTAAAGGGAAATTAACACTTAATTATCAAGACTATTTGATGTTATCAACGCCCTTGGTCTTCAGCCTTATACATACACATACAAAATGCTCAAGTACAGGTTCATTAGACTTGATTGTTACAAATGCAATGAACTACACTTTGACATAAATAATCATGAAAACAAACTAACATTGTTCTCATATTCGAACCAAAAAGTTACGTACCAAATGAGAGGCTATCCTGATCCATATCAAAAACTAATAGATGATATCCCCATCAAACTCGCAATATGTTAGTGTAAATATTACGATATTTAATCTAAACGGTCTCTTATGTTTTAATGATGACAAACATGTAACTTGTATTACATAACGTAAAATGTGCAAGTTACTCGTTTACACAAATCATTAATGCAATCGTTCATCAACACCTCTCGACATGCTTCAACAACAGGTTTGAATATGTTTGTTAAGTTGCATTATGATCAAACCATTTAACAAACCATTGAAAATGTGTAAAATACTCTTTAGAGTCAATAAGTATTTTCAAACTTCGACTTATATTTCATACAACATATGAAAACGTTTTTATTAAACTCGTCGAGTGATGAAAGAACTCAAGTGAATAAATATTTTTTAAGCACATTTAAAATAAATGTTTTTCACTAATTACATTTAATTAAAACTAATTAGATATTTTTAATCATGTAATTAATAAAATATAAACATATTTAATTAGGACCCTTAGTCCCCAAGTTATTCTAGAAGAAAGTAATTAAAAATTAATTTAGGACAAGGAAGTGAAAAACATACTAGACAAAAAGTTGTTGTCTTATGGCACCCCACGGATCCATATTCTATATGGGCGGATCCGTATTTTACGGATCTGCCAAAGTGCCAGTTTTGGACAACAAGGTTCACCTATAAATAGAGCCCTTCTCTTTCATTTTTGGCGAATGATTTTTTATCTTTTCTCCTTCATATTTACACACACTTAAGTCACCATCATAACCAAGCTTTTGCAATGTCCTAACAGACATTCTCAAGTCTTTTAATCCACACCAAATCTTGATCATGATGCTCCTAACATTCATTTGTTGCAAGCATGTTTTCACTTGATCTTCCATCCAAGCAAGCCTAGAGATCTTGCCATCCTAATCCACCACAAGCACACCAACATATGAAGATCAATCACGACAAGATTGGAGCCCTTGTGATCTTCATTCATTGAAGGCTTCTTATGACAAGAAGTTCATTTAGTTTAGGAATTCACATCCATTAGACACTCATGTCTTGGATCATCATTATACACCACCTTGTATCACTATTATACAACTAACTAGAGGTTAGGAGGTTTATGTATTAAGGCCATAAAACACAAGGTTTGTTATGTTGGGCCACAAAACATAACGGGTTTGATTGTACACGAAGAAGAACTCGATACCTAGCTTAGTATCGGTAAACTTGTAAGCGGTTGGCCGGTTTATGTGTTTAGGCCATAAAACACAAGGTTTGTTATGTTGGGCCATAAAACATAACGGGTTTGGTTGTACCCGCAGAAGGACAAGATACTTAGCTTAGTATAGGTAAATATGCTGTTGGGAATTAAATATTCTGAAGTTTAAGTATCGGGAAAATCTCTCAAGTGATTAAATCTGGTAGCAGTAGAGTTAAGTCTGGTGAGTTCCAAAGTTAAGTCTGCTGGTTATCTGCTGGTTAAGTCTGGTCACTGAAGTTAAGTCTGGTGGTTAAGTCAAGTGTTAATTCTGGTGACTATCTGAGTTAAGTCTGCTTGATGAAGATATTAAGTCTGGTTGACTAAAAGTCAATAATACATGGTAGATAATATCTTACCCCATGTGCTCAGTCTTTATCTTATACTCACAGAACAAGTTGTAAACATAGATACATGTTGTATCTTAGTTACTGACACACCACTACAAAAAAACCGGCTTTCAGAGACTGAAAAATCAGTCTCCGATACACCATGATCAGTTACGGATGGTCTATCAAGGACTGATTTTGCTAGTCACTAATCAGTGATAGAAGCTTAGTTACGGAAAGTGACGTTATCAACTGAAATTCAGTCCTTGTTGTATCGAACCAACGTGAACTAGAGATCAGTCACCAAAATAAAAAAGTCATTCCTTATTTCTATGGGTTGGTATCATGTTATTTCAGTCCCCAATGCATATTATCGGCGACTGAAAAGTGAGTCGCCAATACTATGTTAGATCAGTTACTAACACATGGATTTAGGGACTGAAAATTAGTCCATAAACATTGTTTATAGTCCCTAATACGTTTCGTTGTTTTGTAGATTATCGTACCAAATCAGTCTCTAATAATAGGATTTAAAAACTGATTAGTCTCCGATGAAAGGCTTTAAAGACTGATTGTTAGTCACAAAAAACAGATGAATTAGTCCTTAATTTGTTTTTCTAGTGACTGAAAATTAGTTTCAAAATATATGTTAATCGATACAAAATAACATTCAAATCAGTCTCCAATATGATGGCGTCGTTCCATTATATTTCTATTATAAACTAAAAGTTAGTGACAAATACAATTTAATTCAGTCCCCATTCACAATGCATACATGACCCCTTACAATAGTATATAAAACTCCAAACCATAAACAATAATAATAACAATATTTCTTTAAAGCATAATAATCACCAATCCAAATAACAAGAGTTTACAATTCAATATGTTTAAAAATA
The DNA here is from genome assembly GCA_021014915.2 of Artemisia tridentata subsp. tridentata. Taxonomy (NCBI): domain Eukaryota; kingdom Viridiplantae; phylum Streptophyta; class Magnoliopsida; order Asterales; family Asteraceae; genus Artemisia; species Artemisia tridentata. The sequence goes on from CP139502.1 coordinate 320,654,277, forward strand.
AAACCAAATTCAATAGAAATAAATTTGAACGTCCTATATATCACTATCGATGAATGGATCATCGTTACCATCACCGTTACCATCACCTTCAGTAGTATTTGGTGAGTAATAGAGTTGGAAGCCAACGACTTTCCCTTGTATCAGTCAACAAAAAGACAGCATCATGAGAGTCAACCAAATCATGAAGACGTCTGCAGTCATCAAGCACATTTTGCTCTTCTTGACTAGGTACCGGGTGCCCAGGCATAGGTATAGCCATCACTACACTCATCACCCGTAATCCCGTGTCCTCGACTTCAATTCTTCAAACCTGAAAAGTGAAAATAATAATTAAAATGACAATATGCATTCTGATCAGAATGTATTACATGATCAGACTCACTCAGGTGATAATGTGATATAGACAATTTGTTTGGTAACTTTCTAATCGGCTAATGTATATACCAGAATGTAAACAATTCTAATGCCTGGTATATATATATACATTCAAACTTGTATATATATACGTTCTGATCTTATGTGATATAGACATTACGGCTTCCCTGAGGTTTCCACTACCCAAAGTAGCATCAATATGTTGCCTTAGCTGTGCCCCCTGTGCAATAAAATGAAGTTTCTAAATATTTCAGCATAGTCAAAACGATTATAAAGGCAACGTATGTAAGTCTATGTTTACAAGAAGTTCTCATATATTAGTTGATTATAGAGCAAGTGCACATAGTGCAAGTATATACTAATGCACTTGCACATAGCAGAACATCGAAACATAGGGGATCCACCACCAAGATTACAGGGGATATGAGAAAGAAAGATAGAGTATAACCTTACTGCCAGAAGGTGCACTCTTTTTTGGACGAAATGTCCTCTGATTCCTGTCAAAATCGCCACAATGTTAAACAACTATATACTAAAACTTGGTTCATGTTCAATATTATGGCTAATAGAACTTTACAATGTTTAATCATACAGAAAGAACAAACATCTAAAGCATAAACAGTAGATTCATGGTTACTATCTGTTCATAGGCCTTTTGTAGCTAATACCATTAGCAAATCTTGAGGTCTACACATTTATTTACTAAACATTTTACACAACGTTCCTAAAAGCATAACAACTACTTGATGTGATAATCTAATAACACTTGTTGGACTTGGTTCACGAAAGTACATCTTACATCAAATAAATATATCACTTACATAAATAACTGTATCTACACGCAACAGGGATGTGATCATTGTTAGTTTGATATTGTATTCAGGAAGTGATCAACATACACACAAAGGCTTACTAACTAAACATTCTTTTAAACCAATTCATCCTCAAACTTGGACTTGTACACGATAAAAATCTTATAGTGTAAAACAATAACTCAACAACGAAGTTGTAATAAATCGAATCAGGCTATAGAAGGAGCAACCACAAGACCTCAGTCATCTCAGAATCCAACATCTAAAATCACTTTTCGGACTACTCTAACATCTCTGTAATCCTATAGTGAGCTAAAAGCCAGTGATAATTTTTCAAAAAATTGATCAATACCCATCAACACCCAATTCGGATAATAATCAAATCCCCACTCCTACTTACTTTCATAATTTATATTAAATTCATTTTTTTCTCTTTAGTAAACTCAATATCATATCGTTAGTGGTAAAACAAGCTAACTGATCACAAATTCAATCTAAAAACACAAACTTTAATCATAACAACAAAAAATAAAATATACCCAGATCAGTTAAAAAATTTCCATGTTGAGATCGGATTGTGGATCGATCGGAAGGATTTGTAATTGGATTTGGAAATTGGAATGGGTTCAGGTAATTATCAAGGCTGAGATGAGGAACCGTGGAATGGAGGCTGAGATGAGTGCTATGGAAAGTGTTTTTTAATCTAGGGTTTATTTTAGAACATATATACATATATATCATAACATGATCTTAACACACGAAACCAGTTAATTTCATTCGTGTCTTAACAGGTCCGGACCTATTAAGACACGAAATCTATTAAAACCTGACACGAAACCTGTTAAGAACAGGTCGTGTCGTGTCGTGCCGTGTTAACAGGTCCATGTCAGAAATTGTCAGCTCTACTGCCAATGCTTTGAGATCACCGCCATCAAGACAATCTTCCAACGTATATAGGGATTGCCTCAGAGGATTTGACATGGCCACCTTACCACTATCAACCAATGTTATTTTCAGCACACCCCAAGCCTGAAATACACATAATATACATGAGCATAGACGTATAAGGGGGCAAGGATGTGGTAAACTACCACTATACCCTTGTTGCAGTAAAGAACATACATGCAACACTCACCATAAGCACGCGAGCCACCTGGCACCCAAGAGTCCAAGCTCTCAACAACAGACACTTGGTACCAGACAACATGCTCAAGTCTAAAGATGGCAATGCACGCCATCTCATTAGCTTTAGATTCAAATCCGTAGCTAATATAGCCATCCTGTAGGATTTAATTACTTTTTTTTTAACGATGACACATAAAAAGTACAAAAAAAGAAAATTGTAACTACCCAACGTAAAGGAAATATGATGGTCCACGTGGTGTGTATTTAGCTTGATCCATTTCGAGAAAATGATATAGTATTTATAAGGAGACCTTTAGGGGTGTGAGAACCCGTAAAGGCAATATGATGGTCTACGTGGTGTGTAAAGTAGAGTGCATTGATTGGCTATATGCCTATATGCAACTTTCTTGTTATTATCTTGAATGGAAGTGGTGTGTATAGTATAGTGGATTGACGATTGCTATAGACACCACGACTTATTATATATGGTAAGAACGTAATAGTCGTTTCTTTAAAAGGGATGTCGCGCTCGATGAAGCAACTGATTGATGTCATTATCCCGATTACACGTCTTAAATTGTCAACACTCAAAATGAAAGCCATCGGTGAATACTAAAGATGTTATGAACGTCTGAAACTTGAATTCTGCTCGAGTTCCCACGTCACGGGGGTATAAACCGAGGTTTCGTGCGTGAACCCCTAAGTGTTACACATAAATAGCAATCCGTAAATAGGTTTATATACAAACTTACAATTACTAACAACGATACAAATATATGTAGGTCTTAAAAACAAGTGTAGTACATTACAATATATAGAACCGTATATTCTGTCGGTAATCCATTTTCGTCCGTTTTTGTCAGTTTTTATACGTTTTCGTCCGTTTTTATACATTTTCGTCCCTTTTTTACGTTTTTATACGTTTTTGTCCGTTTTTTACGTTTTCGTCCATTTTTTTACGTTTTTATACGTTTTCATCCATTTTAGTCCCTTTTTTTACGTTTTTATATGTTTTCATCCGTTTGTATACGATTTCATATTCATCAGTTTTTGTCTGTTATATTTTAACATTTTTATACGTTTTCATCCGTTTTAGTCCGTTTTTAACGTTTACGTCCATTTTATACGTTTTCGTCCGTTTTTTACATTTTCTTCCGTTTTGATACGTTTTCGTCTGATTTTAAACGTTTTCGTCCGTTTTTATAAGTTTTCGTCCATTAATAAACGTTTTAGTCCGTTTTAATCTATTTTTATACATTTAAGTCTTAGCTATGATGTCCATGTATTAGGGACTGAGTTGTGATTCAAATTCAGTCACTAACAAATTTCCCTCCAAACTTTTTTTATTGCGCAAACATATTTGTAACTGAATTTTAGTCTTAGGTATGATGTCCATGTAATAGGGACGCAGCTGTGACTGAAATTCAGTCACTAAAAAATTTCCCTCCAAACCTTTTTATTGTGTAGACATATTTGTAACTGAAACTTAGTCTTAGCTATGATCTCCATGTATTAGGAACCGAACTGTGACTATAATTCAGTCACTAACAAATTTTCCGCCAAGATTTTTTATTGCGCAAATATATTTGTAACTGAAATTTAGTCTTAGATATGATGTACATGTACTAGAGACTGAATTATCACCCTTATTCAGTCACTAACAAATTTGCCTCCAAATTTTTTTCCCGTACAGGCATATTAGTAACTGAAATTTAGTCTCAGATATGGGGTCACTGAATCGAGGACTAATTTTTAGTCGCCGCAATCAGTCAATAAAAGGTCAGTCCTTAAAAGTATCAAAAACTGATGTTTCAGTTACCGATGCTATGTATCAGCGACTGATATATCAGTCCCTAGAAATTCAGTCTCTGAAAGCCTTTTTTTTGTAGTGCACATAAGATAAGCTAGCAAGTTGTTTGACAAGACTTAACATTATTGTAAAGATCTTTCTTATGTTATAAAAGAAAGATCTTAGACTAGAGATATAAGTGTGTTAAACTTATAGTGCAAAATATATATCTCTCAAGAACATAGAACAAAAAACAATATCACAAGATATAGAAACATAAGATTCAAGGTTGTAACCCTAGTGATAACTCAAGATCACTCGTATTATTATCTTAATAATATTGAATCGTTTGGTGATAAGCTTTCATTGTTCATTGTAATATAACAAACACAACTATTCCATTTCCATAACCATAATAACCTTCTAAGTGTGATTAAGTAGATTCCGCATACTTAATCATATTCACTCAATATATCATATACACAAAGTACAAAAGGTTTAACCACCTTATAGTGTTTCGATCAACCTAACAAGTGGTATTAGAGCAAGGCTGATATTATTGATTTAGAGGAAGAAGCTTAAGAAATGGATGTTCAAGATACTGCAACAAATGTTGCTACAAAGTTGCCCATGATCAAACAGAATGAGTTTGAGTTATGGAGGTTGAGAATTGAGCAATATTTCATGGTTCAAGATTATGCTCTTTGGGATATCATTATGTATGGTGATTCATTTACACTAGGTTATACAGATATTATTGTTGAAGGCAAAACTGAAAGGAGAAGGAATACTGGACCATCTAACAATGATGAAAAGATACAAAAGAGGAATGATCAAAAGGCAAGAAACTTATTGCTTATGACTATTCCTGGTGAACAAATGCTATCTTTTAGCAAGTATCCAGATGCAAAAACTCTTTTTGAAGAGATTTGTGCATGGTTTGGTGGTAATGAAACTACCAAGAAAACACAGAAGACATTGCTAAAACAACAATTTGAAAACTTTAGTTCAAATAGCAATGAATCACTTGATAAGTTGTTCTCAAGATTACATAAGCTTGTCAGTCAGTTAGATGTGTTGGGTGTTGAGATAGCCAAGGAAGATCTCAACATGAAGTTTTTGAGAAGCCTACCTGATGACTTCCATACTCATGTGGTTGTCTGGATGAACAAACCAGACATTGAAATCATGAAACTCAATGATTTGTTCAATAACTTCAAAATTGTTGAACAAAGTCTAAAGAAGTCTGGAATCTATAGTAATAGTTCTGGGAATGTGGCACTCTTGTCATCTCCTAGTATTAGTAAGTCAGATGAGGTAGATGAAGAAGTAGGTGTTTCTACTGCTATCTATGGTGGTCCTTCTACTAGTTCACAAAAGAATGTTGCTGGACTTGGAGATCCGGCATTCTATGTATTCATGTCTAGCCAAACTAGTGGTTCTCCTCTAACTCATGAAGATCTTGATCAATTGGATGATAATGATTTGGAAGAGATGGACATCAAATGGCAGGTTGCTTTACTTAGCATGAGGGCTAAGAAGTTCTGGCAGAGAACTGGTAAGCAGATTACCATTGATGGTAATGAAACTGCTGGGTTTGATAAGAAGAAAGTAGAGTGTTTCAACTGTCACAGGTTAGGACACTTTGCTAAAGAATGTAGAAACCCAAGGAAGCAGGACAATAGAAGCACATGGTATAGGCAAGAGAAGAAGAAGGAAATCACAGTTGAAGAACCAAGGGCTATGCTAGCCATAGATGGTATCAACTATGATTGGAGCTTCATGGCTGATGAAGTGGAAGCACCAACAAATGCTGCACTGGTGGCCACTGAGAACAGTTATAAGCTGCATTAGCCAACTTAGGTAATCATAAAAGAGGTATATCTGTTGTTGAAAAACAACTTGTACATTATCAAGAAAATGAGTCTAAGTTTGCTGATGACATGAATGCTCTTCAAAGAAAAATAGATTTTCAAGCTGAAATAATTTGTTCAGAAAGAGCAGCACTAGCTAAAGCCCTAAATAACAGTGAAAATGTTAAGATAACAGTAGATGCTTTAGCTTATGCCTCAGAGGGAATTAATAAGATTTGGGAAGCTCAAGTAATCAATAAAGCTAAGTCTGGTTTAGGATACAAATCTGTTCCTCCACCATACAGAGGTGTTCCTTCACCTCCAGGTATTGACCTAGCACACACAGGTTTTGCTGAGTTTCAAGAACCAATTATGGAATATGGTTCTAAGTCTACTGAGGGTCCTAAGATAGAAAAAGTAAGTGAGAGTTTAAATAAAACTTCACTTCCTAAGGACAAGGTGTCCTTTGTTAAGAAAGGAGATGCAATAGTTGTTGAGGATAGTACAACTGATAGTGATGAAGATGAATAGGTTATGTCTAAACCTGAAAAAGTTAAGAAAGCAGGAACAAAGGTTCCTAAAGTGGTCAAAAAGGATACTGATAGCCCTAAATCAAACATTAAACATGTTAGGCAACCAGTTAGGTATTGTGAACAATACAGATCCACTAGCAAGCCTAGAGGTAACCAAAGAAATTGGAATAACCTCAAGTCTAACCAATTAGGTGATGACTTTGCTTTTTCCAACAAAGCTTGTTATACATGTGGTAGTTTTGACCATCTTGCAGCTTTCTGCAACCATTGGGTATCTGGGTATGAAAACAATAGAGTGAACTACAAAAGGCAAACACCTAAATCTCATTTTCACTCTAGTTCTAATGTTAACAGAACTAAACCCAAAATAGTCTCTGTTAAGTCTGGCTTTAATAAAGTTAATTCTGCTAGACCATATATGACTGTTTACCCAAAATCAACAGCTGAGGGTGCAAAAACATCTTACAAACATGCACCAAAGTCTGTTCAAAGACCCATTCAAACAAAAGCAGTGGTCCAAAAACAAGTTTGGAAACAAAAGGGGACAACTACAAAGTCAGCAGTTAATTCTGCTAAGCCAACAGTTAATTCTGCTAGGCAAGCAGTTAATTCTGCTAGGCATGTAGTCAATTCTGCTAATAAGGGAAATAGGAAAAATGCTGTTAAGGCCTCAGCATGTTGGGTTTGGAATTCAACTAAATCTAATGTTGCATCAACTGTTCTAAAAAGATTAAATTACATTGATGCAAGAGGCAGATCCAAGTCAGTAATGGCTTGGGTCCCCAAAAGAAACTAATACTTCTCATTTATGTGCAGGAACATTCAATTGATCAACAAGAGGATCAAGGATACTCAGATAGTGGATGTTCTAGGCACATGACAGGCAACAAGTCATATCTTTCTGATTTTCAAATATTAGATGGTGGTTATGTTACCTTTGGAGGAGGTGTTGGTGGCAAAATTTCTGGTAAAGGTACCATTAAAACTGGAAATTTAGATTTTGAAGATGTGTATTATGTACAAGAGCTAAATTATAATCTTTTTAGTGTCTCACAAATGTGTGACAAAAAGAACAAAGTTCTTTTCTGTGAGACTGAATGTCTTGTACTTTCTCCTGATTTTAAGATGCCTGATGAAAGTCAAGTACTTCTTAAAATTCCTAGAAAGGGCAATATGTACAGTGTTGACATGAAGAACATTGTTCCCAAAAAGGATTTAACTTGTCTTGTTGCAAAGGCCACATTGGATGAGTCAATGAAATGGCATAGAAGGCTTGGTCATATTAATTTCAAAACCATAAATAAAATTGTTAAGAATGGTTTGGTAAGAGGTTTACCTCACAAAAGATTTGAAAATGATCAAACATGCATTGCTTGTCTTAAAGGAAAACAACACAAAGCCACTTGTAAGCCCAAGATTTTTAACTCTGTCAATCAATCATTGTTTATGCTGCATATGGACTTATTTGGACCTGTTTCAGTAAGTAGTATAATGCATAAGAGATATTGTCTTGTTATAATTGATGACTATACCAGATTTACATGGGTTTTCTTTTTAGGTTCTAAGGATGAAACTTCTAGCATTCTTAAGACATTCATTACACAGATAGAAAACCAAGTAGACAAGAAAGTGAAAGTCATTAGATGTGATAATGGGACAGAGTTCAAGAATAGAGTTATGGATGATTTCTGCAAACAAAAAGGTATTAGGAGAGAATTTAGTGTTGCTAGAACTCCACAACAGAAGGGTGTTGTTGAGAGAAAGAATAGAACACTAATTGAAGCTGCTAGAACTATGTTAGCTGATTCTAAGCTACCTATAACTTTTTGGGCTGAAGCAGTCAACACTGCTTGCTATGTTCAAAATAGAGTTTTAGTTGTAAAGCCTCACAATAAGACATCATATGAACTTTTTAGAGGTAGAACTCCTGCAATAGGATTTCTTAGACCTTTTGGATGTCATGTGACAATTCTCAATACCTTAGACCATTTAGGAAAATTCGATGGTAAAGCAGATGAAGGATTCTTTGTTGGATATTCTCTTAATAGCAAAGCATTTAGAGTATACAACACAAGAACTAGGATTATAGAGGAAAATCTACATGTGGAGTTTTTGGAAGATAAATCCAATGTAGAAGGTCAAGGACCAAAATGGCTATTTGATCTTGAAACTCTAACCAAATCAATGAATTATGTGCCTGTTGTTGCAGAAACTAATGATTTTTCAGGTTCACAAGCAACAGATGATGCAAGGTTAGAAAAGGAGACAAACCAAGATCATTTTTGGATGCCAATATGGTCAAGTACAAGTGTGGAATCAACTTCAACAATTGGTGAATCTTCTTCTGGTAAAGCTAAAGAAGATGTTGAAGATGAAAGCAAAGAAGATGGAACAAAGGAACAAGAAAATAGTTTTGCTGTTGATAATGCTACTGAAACAGACTTAACTGAAGAAGCAGACTTAACAAAGGAAGCAGAATTAACAAACAATGAGGTGGATTTGAGTAATCTCCCACCAAACTATCATGTTCCACTTACACCACAAACCAGAATTCACAAAGTTCACTCCCTAGAAAATGTGATAGGAGATGTACAATCAGGGGTGAAGAAAAGGCAACAGCTGATGTCTTCAGACCAACAAGGGCTTCTTGATGCCCTTTATGCTTCAAAACAGCATGAGTTTTCAAACTCTTGCTTGTTTGTATGTTTTCTCTCACAAGCTGAACCAAAGAACATTCTGAAAGCCTTAGATGATTCAAGCTGGGTAGAAGCTATGCAAGAGGAACTTCTTCAGTTCAAGATTCAGAAAGTATGGGTGCTAGTTGATTTACCTAAGGATGCAAAGGTAATTGGCACTAGATGGGTTTTCAAGAATAAAAGGGATGAAAGGGGAATAGTGATTAGGAATAAGGCTAGATTAGTAGCCCAACGGTACACACAACAAGAAGGTATAAACTATGATGAAGTTTTTGCTCCAGTAGCAAGACTTAAGGCAATTAGGATTTTCTTAGCTTATGCTTCATTTTTAGGCTTCACAGTTTACCAAATGGATGTCAAAAGTGCATTTTTATATGGCACAATTGAAGAAGAGGTGTATGTCTCACAACCTCCAGGGTTCATTGATCCTGACCATCCAAATAAAGTGTACAGAGTTGTTAAAGCTCTTTATGGCCTTCATCAGGTACCTAGAGCTTGGTATGAAACACTGGCTTCGTATTTAAAAGAGAATGGATTTCAAAGAGGAAAGATTGATCAGACACTTTTCATCAAACAGTACAAGAAGGATCTTCTGTTAGTGCAGGTGTATGTGGATGACATTATCTTTGGATCTACAAGGAAGGAGATGTGTTTGGAGTTTGAGAAGCTTATGCATGATATGTTTCAGATGAGTTCCATGGGGGAACTTACATTCTTTTTGGGTTTGCAAGTTAAACAGTCATATGAAGGCATATTTATTAGTCAAGATAAATATGTTGCTGAGATACTTAGAAAGTTCAACTTTGCTGATTCAAAAATGGCAAGCACACCAATGGATTCTGAGAAACAACTTCCAAAAGATTTAGATGGAGAAAATGTGGATGTACACACATACAGATCTATGATAGGATCTTTGATGTATCTCACATCATCAAGACCTGACATCATGTTCTCTGTTTGTGCTTGTGCAAGATTTCAAGTAACTCCAAAGGTTTCTCATTCAACAGCAGTCAAGAGGATTTTTAGATATCTCAAGGGTCAACCTAGGTTGGGTCTATGGTATTCAAGGGAATCACCTTTTGATTTGGTAGCATTTTCGGATAGTGATTATGCTGGTGCTAGCTTGGACAGAAAGTCAACAACTGGAGGATGTCAATTCCTTGGTTGTAGACTTATCTCATGGCAGTGTAAGAAGCAAACAATTGTGGCTAATTCAACAACTAAAGCTGAATATGTAGCTGCTGCAAGTTGCTGTGCTCAAGTCCTATGGCTTCAAAACTAACTTCTTGACTATAGGTACAATTTCATGAACACTGTCATTCATATTGATAATAGTAGTACAATTTGCATTATTAAAAATCCGGTACAACATTCTAAAACAAAACACATTGAAATTAGACATCATTTTATTAGAGATTGCAATGAGAAAAAGTTAATTCAAGTAATGAAAATTGCTTCAGAACATAATTTTGCAGATCTGCTAACAAAAGCTTTTGATGTTGGAAGGTTTCAGTACTTGGTAGCAAGTATTGGAATGCTTAATACTTAAATTTTTCAATCTATGTGTTTTTATATACCAGTGTGGTTAATTCTGGTGATTACTCAGTTAATTCTGGTGGTTACTCAATTAAGTCTGGTAGTTAAATTTTTGTTTGTGCTGTTGTCTTTGTAAATTTGTACTAGCTATTACTTTAAAATTGTGTTATTTCATACAGTTAGTCATATTTTTATTCTAATATAAGACAAGTACTTTGTACATTGTTCTTTTGGTTTTAGACTAACAATTTCAGGTATGAACTTTTGAGCACAAAAGAAGTTTTCAAGTGAAATGGAAGCAGCAGAATGTTATATCAGTTGCTTACATAACAGGTTTATGATGGACTGTGTGGAAAACTAGAAGGGGGGTTGAATAGTTTTACGTCTTTTTAAATTTTATTTTGAAAACTTTTGTTTACTTTTAAAAACTTCGATTCGATATTATGTGACTTCAATTCTTAAACAATATGAACAAGTGTAGATAAATATAAGTAAGTAATGCAAGTAAAGTAAAGTAAATCAAATGAAAGATAGAGATGGAAAGATCTAACCGAGACACAAGAGATTTATAGTGGTTCGGCTACAAGGTCACCTTCCTTGCACTACTCCACTCCCCGAGCACCTAACTCGAGAGTTTTCTTCACTATGTCAACAAGCTCCCTTATGGCGGAGAAAACCTTACACAACTTTAGCTTACACCAGCTTAACGACACAAAGCTAGATGTCGGGTTCTAATCGTAGCTAGAACCAATCTCACAACTTGTACACAACTTAATCACACCTTCTTCACAACTTCTTCTTCATGACTTCTTCTTCACGACTACTTCACGACTTCTTCTTCACGACTACTTCCTCACGACTACTTCTTCAAGACTACTTCATGACTTATTCACAACTTCTTCACAACTTATATACTACGGCTTCACACCTTCTTCACAACTTAGCACAACCTATGTACACTTCTACTTCTTCACACCTTCACTACTTACACACCTTAACTACACAACTTCACTACTTACACACTAACCTATCCCAAATAATTATACACACAACTATCTAACAAATATACAACTTATATACAAATGAATGATGACACACACAACTTAGATAGCTAAGTTGCAATACTTCTTCTCTAGATGTTGAAGGAGTATTCTTCTTTTGCACTTGAATGTAGGAAGCTTGGATCACTTAGAAACCAATGCTTAATAAGATATGATCAAAGGATTTTGAAATGTATATACAAGGATTTAAAACAGAAAGTTTTAGTGTGCAAAAGGTAAGTAAAAATCCAGGGGAAGGCATGTATTTATAGGGAGAAAAACTGGACAGCTGGAGCCTACTGGAGCGGGGGCGGTCCCCTTAATTTTAAGGGGGCCGCCTAGCAAAATTCAGGGGGCCGCCCCTACTGAACGTTGGCCAATTTTGTCCTTTTGTGGGGAAGGTTTTTCTGGAACATTTTAACTGATTTTGGTTAAAATTTTGAATTCATATTTTTATAAAAGATTAAACATTTTTATTTAATACCAAAAATGTTTTTTCAAAAATATATAAAATATTTTTGATGTTTTATAAAAAATCTAGTTTTTAAGGAAATGTTCCTTTGATCATATAATGCATTAAGCATTAGTTCATTCATACCTTAAGTGATTTTAGTTGTAGAAGTGAATATTTACAACTAAGTACTTGTTTAATTTATAAGTTTATGTTTTAATGAGTTTACATTTTGTGATCATCAAAACATAGAGATATGAATAAATATTGATAATGTTTTTAGGCATTTATTTATGTCAACAATCTCCCCCTTTTTGATGATTACAAAACCTAAACTCATTAAACCAAAAAGTTTATTTTTGGACAAGTATTTAGTGAGTTTACATTCACTTCTCCCCCTTTTTGTAGAATCAAAAAGGTTAAGCCGACAAAATTCAAACGTGAAATTTGTCGGGACGAAAACTCCCCCTTGATGTATACTCCCCCTCGTTTGGGGGCACCAAGGAAACGAGCTATGGAACGCTTGCAAGAAAAATATTAGAAGCACAAGTATATGCAACATAAGGCATGCAAACATTCAAACAAAACAACTAATGATACTACAAGTATATGTAACATAAGGCATGCAAACATTCAAACAATAAGCAAGCATATAGAATGAGATCATGCATTTAATAAAGTGTTGTGTATAAATACACAACCAAGTGAATTACAACATAAGGCATGCAAACATTCAAACAAAACAACTAATGATACTACATAATCATCCCAAAAGCACATGATTCCCATAAAGCTTGCAACCAAAAAGAAGAGGTGGTGGTAATGGAGTGGTGTTGTCTTCTTTAGTGAGGTCAATGAGAAGGTGTTTGTTGAAGTGGTCATTTATGGGTGATATGATGACTATTTTGTGTTTCTTGGAGGAATTGGAAATGGAGGATTTTGGTGATAGCATGGTGTCTTGGGTTTTAAATTTGGAGGGAATTTTTGTTATGAAAGTGTGGTTGTTTTGGGTAAGGTTTTGAGGTTTAGTGATAATATTCCAAACTCAGATGGGTTTAATAAAGGTAAGTGTAGGGGTCAATTTTTGAGTTGTGTTTGCAGCAAGCTTTATTTGAATCATGTTCATTTGGAATGGTTTAATAGTAGCAATAACATGTTAAGAGGAACAATGTTTATATGTAGACTACTAAGATCATATTTTAAGCATGTCATAGGCATATATACATATATATATATCACAATGAAACAAAAAGATGAAACAAGACATCTATAGCAAACTATGGAATATAAAGACAACAATCATGGCAAACAACAATCATGGCAAACACATAGCAAGACATATATATGCATAGCAGAAATATTTAAAACAAGCGAATAATCTATTCATGCATTCAAGATAATCATGTATAACACATGAATCATCATTATATCACACAAAATGCTTAAAACATAAGAATTACAACATAAGTAAAGATACTAATAGTCTTAATATTGCCAAAGAGGGTGATTGGGCTTGCTTGCGACAAAAAAAATTTGTTTTGGGGCGGAACGCATGTGGATAGGGCTTAGTTATTTGATGGTGAGGGAAAGTTTGATGGTTGACCAAAATGATGAGGATTTTCGAAGGTTTCATGGGAGTTGGTTTGAGGTTGAGATGTGTTGATTGGAATGAAGGCGAAGGTTGAGGTTGTTATTTGGGATGGATGTTTGGTCATGCAACATAGGAGTAACATGTGAGTTGGTAGGATGTGGTGGTGATACTCTTGGTGGTTTAGACATCTATGGTGTTGATGGGTGTGAAGATATGGAGGATGAAGGTGTATTTTTGGGAGTAAAGGTGAATGGTTGGTTGTTATGATGAGGTTTGTGAAAGGGTTCATTGGAATGAGCTTGAGGATTAGGAGTATAGTTGGGAACAAATGTGGGTGGAGGTGTTGGTTGTTTAGCCACATCATTTGTTGTGATGGACTTGTTTTGGGGGTTTGGTTTTCTTCTCCAACTGAGTTTTATGGTCATCCTTGTTAGCTTTGAGGTTTTTGGTTTTGGTTTGATGGGAGAAGACATGATGGGGTGAGTTAAAAATGGTGATGAAAGGGATTATTTATAGTGGAGGTTTGAGGTTGTTTAAGGATGGATAAAGGTGTTTAGATGATAGGGACAAAGTGTGTTTTTGAATTTGGGAAAGTGCAGGATGAAATGGGCTAAAAAGCAGAAAAAAAAATTTCTATGAACCCGTCCAGCAGATGGCCGGTCCCCTTAATTGGGGTCGGTCCCCTTAATAATTAAGGGGGCCGCCTTATCAATTAAGGGGGCCTCCCATCTGGTGTCTTTCTGAGTTCCAGAAATGAGTTTTTCTGCAGAGATGGGTAATGAGGGCTATGTTTTGAGCTTTTGGTTTCAGGTAAGTCCCACTCTTTGAGGCAATAAAGTATGTATTATGCATGCAAGTCATATTAATTAAAGGGATTAAGCAAACAAGTAATTTCATATATCATGCAAACATACTCATCAAGCAAGTAATATCATCTATCATGTAATATCATCAAGCAAGTAATATCATCTAGCATGTAAACATACTCATCAAGCAAGTAATATATATGAACTAGGAAACAATAAACTACACCAAGTATTTTCTTAATTATATGTGCCTATGTGAGGGATCCTAATGAAACAATAAACTACACCAATTAATGAACTATTAGAGGGATCCTAAAGTGTGCCTATGTGCAATAAATGGGAACTTAAGATAGCATGGACTTCTAGATTTGTTACAAACAAAATCTTAATAGACAAACCATGGTCCGCTTGATTTGCCTTAGTTCACTTTTAAATGTCATGTATATAAATATAGATGACAAATATGAGATCACCATGCATGATTTAAAAAAAATGTTTTTAGCATTATTCAACAATGTTTGAAAGTGGGTTTTTATGTAGATGTTAAAGTTATTTGAATAAAATAGATTGGGTTTTATTTAAAATATGTTTATGAAGAATGAGTAAAAAGAAATTCCCAATCTTTGACTTTGATCAAAATAGGATTATGGAAAAAAAAATGAGATAGTAAAACATGTTAATAGAAAGATGACATAATCTTTTGAAAAATCATTTTTCCAAAATGTGAAATTTTTGCATATTTTGAAAACAAATAACATTAATGAAAAAATGGTTGTTAATGATATCATGCTCAAGGGAATTGGTTAAGGCTATTGTCACATGCTACCCTTTTCTACATATCCTATGTTCATAAGGAAGTGACGACTAAATTCTATAGGTTTGATGTGAGAGTGTTGAATGGGGTATAACCTAACATCTATAGCTCCTTTGTTGTCGCACACTTATCTAACTTAATGCCATAATCTCCGAGAGCTTGTTTCATCCATAGTTTTCTAATCCTACTTCTATGTTAATGATTAATCCACTCAACTCATTTCACTTCATCACCATGAGTTTTCTAAAAGTGGACATAGAAGATTTCCATTTTAAAAGGTATTGCTAAAGAGGGCCAAAGGGAAAATAACTAGTGACTCTAGGTTATTCATATAAGCTATTATGTATATATATATATATATATATATATATATATATATAACTAGGCATTACGAGCTAAATAGGCATGAAATAACTAGTCATTAATCTAAGCATATATTATAACACCAAACTTAAAAAGAAAGCGTACCTTTTAGTCTTCAGTAGATTATTCTTCAAACGCTTCAAAGTGTTTAGGTTGACTTGTAGAAGTCAATCAAAGAGGAGATGCCGATTTCCCAATGAGTTAGCAATTTAGCCACTCGGTCCCCATTGTCTCATTGATCCAAAGTTGTTTGAACCAAACATGGGTTGCAATTGACTAGGATTCATATATGGTGGAAGTATTCCCCAAGTATTGAAGCTTGGTGGATTTGGATAATTTCACATTGGGTAATTATAATTATTATGAGGGTTTTGTCTATTTTTATTTCTTCTAGGTTGAGGAGATTTAGGTCGAGGGTGAGGATTATGTAGTCTTCTTAAGGGAGGTGTTTTTTATCTTAATTTCGGTTTAGAAAATCCGGTTTTGGCTTTTAATGATGGTTTATAAAAACTTTTTACTTCCTCATCACTCGAAATAGGTATTTTTCTATCTTTTATAAGTATATACTTAGGTTTTGACTCTAATGGTTTTTGTTCACTAGATTGACATTCAAACTTAACATTTTTATTTTCACTTGTTGAAACATTATTTGAATTAAATCCTAGTATGGTTTTATCTCCCGATGCTCTTTGAATGCTTATTATTTCCCTAAGTGAATTACTACTATTTTCAATTTTTTTAAGTTTACAAATTTCTTCCTTAAGTATTTCGTTTTTATTTTTAGTTTCTTGACATGTTTTACATTCAAAAACTTCTTTACCTTTTTCTAAGTTATGTAGTTTAATTTTTAATTCTAGTATTTCTTTTTCTAATTTGTTATTTATGAGTTTTAGTGATTTATTTTTACTCATTACTTTTTGACCTAATATGCATAACCTATTATATTCGTTATCTAGGTCTTTTTCATCTAATGATAAATTTTCATCACTAAAGTATTCGGTTTTGGAACGTACCTCATTCGATGTCTTAGCCATAAGACATTTCTCCTCCTTTGTAGTTTCTTTTTCATCTTCATCACTATCACTCCATGCTCCTCCAATGAACCCCTTTTGATTTTGCTCCTTTGACATCATTGGACATCTTCCAATGAGATGATTTGGATCACCGCACTTAAAACACTTCCTCTCACTCTTGCTACCTTTGTCGTCTTTGTTTCTTTGGAATGTCTTTCTTTCGTCATATGGTTGTCTAACGAATCTTCCTCGTCTTTTGAAGAACTTCTTGAAGTCTCTTACAGCCATGGCATATTCTTCATCATCACTTTCGGAGGTTGAGCTATCCTCGTCACTTGATGCTTTCCTAGCTTTCAACGCGATTGACTTGCTTTGTTCTTTCTTTCCTTTGATCATCTCGGAGTCTTTCTTGATTATTGCTTCGTGGACCTTCAAGTTGCCAATCAACTCGTCAAGTTGAAGAGTTGACAAGTTCTTCGATTCTTCAATCGCCGTAACTTTAGCTCACCATTTTGGATGAAGAGCTGTGGAACGCTTGTTGTTCTTGAAGTTCAAACACTTGGGATATGAATCTTAGTAATGTGTTTGAGAGATATTTATGTATTGAATGTGTTTAGCATGCGGAATCTACTACAACACACTTTAAAAGAACACAAGGTGGTGAGTTTAAGTAAATGTGTGAATGCAATGAACAAATAACACAACTTTGGTTAACACAAAACGATTCAATATTATTGATGAAATAATACGGATGATCTAAGTATCACCGGGATTACAAAGTAATCTTGAATCTAAGATTGTAAAAGGATTTGTGATTCGAAGTAACTAAGTTACTTGAGAGATAGTTTGTTTTTGGTTATTGGTTGTGAAAGATGCATGCATGAAGAAGTGACTAAGATATCCTTTTATAAGATAAGGATATCTTATTACATGTTGTCAAGTAGATGAATATAATACTATACTTTGACTATATTGGCGCCTACAATTAAATACAACTACCCATGTACACTCTGATATATTCTTCTGTCACCACAGAAGACTATTCTACTTCTACATAACGTATAACAATGTACAAAGACTAATAATTCAACTAAATATCTATTACAAAATATCTAATCGACTTGACATAAGCTTGGCAGGCTCTTCATTAGCTAGCAGTACCTTCTACCCAGAAGGTACTGGTAGAACATCTTCGTACATAACAAAATCAACTAGCAGGCTCTTCATCGACTTGGCAGGCTCTTTGACTTTGATCATTTTATTCCCAACAATCCTCCCCTAAACTTGTTATTTCCATTAAAATACACAAGTTTCTGATGAATAAAATACATACCTTGAGGATTTGAGAACTCTTCCAAAAACCTTTACTTCCTATCCTTCCTTTTTCTTTCAGATTGTTCAAATATGCTCCTTAGCAAACTTTGAACAATTTCTGAGTTTTCATCATCTTTGTCACATCTTAATCTCTTGGAGATCATAGTTGAGAGCACTTCATAGCTAAGTGGATACTCTTTCTCAGCCAACATAAAGAGTTCAATCCCACTTGATGTGTACAAATGATGAACACTGCAATGACTTAGGAATTCCCAGGTTGTAGATGGATCATAATATGGAAACTTCCAATAATCATCTTTGGGATCAGGATCAAACATCCTATTGAATTCAACCCATAATTCCTGTTCCTTAACATCATTGCTAGAATTTGTGGCTAGCCTAATCTGCACTAGATTCCACAATTCCTCTAAATCTGCTCTGTCTGATGCTCTAACTAGATTTTCAAAATTCTTGAAGATAGCAGACTGTCCCCCAACCCTTGATATTTTCCATGACTTACCAAATCTATCATGGTGTATTTCCCAATCAATTATAGGGTGTCTAGACCTAATTGGATCAGCATGAATGATAGTAGGCAAAGTAATCAACATTTTACTTACTTGCTCTGTGTCCAATTTTGCTACTTCTTTCTTCTGAGCATCTTCCTTCTTCTTTGAAGACCTTTCTTGTGTGTGTTCAGGAGGAGTGCAATGGATCTTCTTGTAGGCTTCAATGTATAGATGCTGTAACTCATCAAATGATTTTCTTTTGAGTTGATGATCCTTCCAATTTGCTGACCTTTTCAGATATAACTTGAAGAATTTCATCTGCTCTTTCTGATCATGTGGCAATTTAAACCCTTTCTCCTTATACTGCATGATCTGCTGAAATACATCATTTAAGGCTTCTTCTCTATACTTTTTGGTGATGAATTCTTCTAGCTTGGCTGTCTTCTCTTCTACACTGAGAGACTCATCATCCATATACACAGAAGCTTGACCTCTTACAATTGGATCAATAGAGATAATCCATTGTAGTTGTGCATCAAATATTTGTGCAGCTTGAGAATCAATAAGAGCTTGAGCAGCTTCTTCAGCATCTTTCTGCTCTTTCATTGCTTCAAGCATTCTTGAAGCTTCATTAGCTTTTAGCTCTTCTTCTTGAACTCTTTTGGCCTCTTCTTCTCCTAAAACCATCTGAATTTGCTGAGTTCTCTTCAACTTCTTGGACTTTGGCTCATCTTCAATCATAATACCTTTGCCCTTATCCTTTGGAGGTGAATCTTGTGATGGAGCAGAAGATTGCTCATCAGCAATAAAAACCCTCTTTCTCTTGTACACTCTCTCAGCAGACCCTTTATATCCCATAGCTAATAGCCTTTCTCTCCTAGCAGACTCTTCTTCTGCCCTAGCAGGCTCTTGCCCTGCTCCAACAGGCTCTTCATCATAAACTTGAGTTCCATCATGGAATTCAAATTGAGCCTGTTCCTCCTCTTCATCCTCATCTTCAGACCTATCCTTCCTCCCCTTTTTGGAAGAGTGATCTATCCTATCAGCATCTGACTGTGAAGAACTAGATAAAACAACCTTTGCAGACTTTTTACCCTTTAGCTTCTTCACTTCACCCTCCAATCTCTTTACCCTCTTGACCAATTTGATGTTGATCTTAGAAAACTTTTCATTTTGACTTTTAAGAGCATTCTCTAAGAACTTCACCTTGTCTTTCAATTCTTGCATTGTCTGAGGTGATTGGGTTTGTGATATATGATGTGGTGATGGTGGTGGTGTTGCTGATGGTACTGGAGATGGTATTGGTGTTGTTTGTTGTGTTGGTGAAATGTAACCATGTGAAGAACTGGATGATTGTGTATCATCAGATGGTGTGGGTTCTTCTGGATGTTGTGGTACCATTTCATCAAAAAGTGGAACTTCCTCCCCTCTAAAACCAATTCTCATATTTGAAAACACTTTGTGAGAAAGTTTTGGTGTTTCATAAATTGAGTCTGTGGGAAGCAACACATGTTGTAGTTTTCCAATGATGCATCCAATAAATCTTGGATACATCAAAAACTTTGTTTTACTTTTCACATTGTTTATCAATCCTTCAAAAATATATTTTGAAAAGTTGTATTTTCTGTTTGTTGCTAAGCAAATGAGAGCAGAGGCCATGTTGCCACTAAATTGCTCCCAAGAGGTTTTCTTCTGGCTCAAACAGTGAAGGATTGTGTGAATCAAAAATCTCCATTGTGGAGTAAGATGCTTTTTCAGAAAAGTGAGTTTGTTGGACTCAGCATGATACCCCATTCTTGTTAAATTTTCAAAAATTTCAGTATCTGGTAACTGACTAATACCATCAGAATCATCCAAATGAAGATGTCTTCTTATGGATGACTCAGTAAGAGTCAAATGTTTACCATCCACTTTGGCTTTTATTCTTTGGTCCCCATTTTCAGAAGTTTTAATTTTAGCAGATTGCCAAAATTGTAAAATTTGATTTTCATAAATAGTGGGATTGACTAGCAAAGCTAACCTGATGTAGGAGTTGTTTAAAAAGTCCACTACTTGATGAAATGAGGCATTATCCTCTGACTTTTCCAAAAATGCTAACTGATTGTGACGTTGGACAAAATCTAGAACAACTGTGGAAGCCATAATGAAAATTTTGAATATGATGGTGGGATTTGTTGGTAGTACTGGTAGAAGATGAAAGGTGTATGTGAATTATGATAATGACTGATGAAAGAAGATATGAGAGAATTACTTTTAACCGACAATAAGAAAGATTAAAATAAGTAAATGAAAAGGCGGTTTAAAAAGATCTTTTATATGTAAAATATAATATAATATAATCATCAGTGAATTACATAACTACCCCAACGGCTAATTTTAACTACCAGGCCAAATGGCTAAAACTTTTTCTGACAGGCTCAACGGCTATCTAGCAGTACCTTTTTATACTAGCAGTACCAATTTTGAACTACCAGTACCTTTGAAAGTTTTATAAAAATCCCTTATAGTTTTTAGCAAACTACCAGCTATCAACGGATTTGAGTTGTCTTTACCAAAAGCCGTTTGCTTAAGGACTAGCTAACTATTTTCAATTAAGTATGGTTAGTTAACAACCATATAGTTTTTGGTAAACTATCAACCATCAACGGATTTGATTTGTCTTTACCAAAAGCCGTTTGCTTAAGGACTAGCCAACTCTTAAGTTTATGAAAACTTGGTGAGCTGAATACCAAAAGCCATGATGGCCCAAAGATGGTGCAATTTCCTTGGATGGAGGAAATTTAGAAAGGCAATGATGCTGTGTATCTTGGATGATTGGTTCAACAAGTGAAATCATCTAATGTCATGCCTTTGAGTTGAAACCTTTCTTAGTTTGATCTAGATAGAACTTTCTCCTTTGAGAAATGCTTCATCCCTTCTAGATATGTGATCTAACTCTATCTTTTTCAACTCTGCATCATCTTGTATGCTCTTGTCTTTCTTTCACTAATTGGTTTTTCTTCCATTCTGGGCTATTAATTCCTCCCCTGAGATTGTTATCTCTCCTGAAATGAATTTAACTTTTGTTGCTCCTTTCTGTTTGGAAGAGCTCTTGTTTTGTTATCAACCTGAAATGTGTTAGTTGCAAACCAAAAGAACAAAGTGCAAAGCACTTGATCTATAGCATTTTAAACATTCAAGCCTTTAAATGAACAAAACATAGCAATTTTGTATCAGCAGGACCAATTATGAACTAACAGGACCTTTTGACTAACTAGCAGTACCATGTTTAAAATCCAATACCAGTTAATTTTATGAACAAAAACACATGTTTTTCAAAGATTTATCATTCCAATACCTCCTACAAGATATTTGAATCTACCTAAATCAAAAGCTTTGGTGAGAAGGTCTGCATAATTCTTTTCAGAATCAATTTTAACAACTTGAATTAACCTTTTCTCATTGCAATCCCTTATGAAATGGTGTCTGATTTCAATATGTTTTGTTTTTGAGTGTTGAACTGGGTTTTTAATGATACAAATAGTACTGCTATTGTCAATATAAATAATGGTGTTAAGAAAATTGTACCCATAGTCAAGCATTTGATTTTGGATCCAAAGAACTTGCCCACAACAACTTGCACCAGCAACATATTCTGCTTCAGTTGTAGAATTGGCCACCATTGTTTGTTTCTTGCATTGCCAAGAGATTAGTCTGCAACCAAGAAATTGGCATCCACCAGTTGTGGATTTTCTGTCTAGAGTTGCACCAGCATAGTCACTATCCGAATAAGCCACCAATTCAAAAGATGATTCCCTTGGATACCAAAGACCTAACCTAGGTTGACCCTTAAGATATCTAAAGATTCTTTTGACTGCTGTGAGATGAGAGATCTTGGGATGTATTTGAAACCTTGCACACACACATACTGAGAACATGATATCTGGTCTTGATGATGTAAGATACATCAAGGACCCAATCATTGACCTATAATTGTGCAAATCCATATCTTCTCCTTCAGCATCCTTGAGTAGCCCTTTGTCTGGATCCATTGGTGTACTTGCAACCTTAGAATCAGCAAAATTGAATTTCCTTAGGATCTCTGCTACATACTTATCTTGACTGATAAATATGCCTTCTTTTGATTGTTGCACTTGGAGACCTAAAAAGAAAGTAAGTTCCCCCATGGAACTCATCTCAAACTTACTGTGCATAAGTTTTTCAAATTCTACACACAAGTCTTGGTTTGTTGATCCAAAGATTATGTCATCAACATAAATCTGTACTAACAAGATGTCTTTCTTTGTCCTTTTGATGAACAAAGTTGGATCAATCCTGCCTCTTTGGAATCCACTTTTTAGTAGGAAACAAGCCAATGTTTCATACCATGCCCTTGGAGCTTGGTGTAGGCCATACAAAGCCTTGGTAACCTTGTAAACTTTATCTGGATACTCAGCATCAATGAAGCCTGGAGGTTGAGATACATATACTGGTTCTTCAATTTCACCATACAAAAATGCACTCTTAACATCCATTTGATAGACAGTGAAGCCTATGAATGAAGCATAGGCTAAGAAAAGCCTAATTGCTTCAAGTCTTGCAACTGGAGCAAACACTTCTTCATAATCTACCCCTTCCTCTTGAGTATATCCTTGTGCTACCAATCTAGCCTTGTTTCTGATCACAATACCCCTTTCATCTTTCTTGTTTCTGAACACCCATTTGGTTCCAATTGCCCTATGACCTCTAGGCAAATCAACCAATATCCAAACCTTCTGAATCTTGAATTGGAGAAGCTCTTCTTGCATAGCTTCCACCCAACTTGCATCATCTAAAGCTTTGTTTATGTTTTTGGGTTCAGCCTGAGATAGAAAACATGAAAACAAGCATATATTGGAACTATCATTATTCTTTTCTTCATAAATAGAGGAGATAAACCCTTCTTCATCTGGAGATAAGACTTGAGATAAACCAACTTGAGATCTTGTTCTAACACCAGAAGTTATGCTTCCAATCACATCATCAGTTGAGTGATCTTTGAGAATTCTAGTGTTTGGTGTTTTAGGAACTTCATATGTAGTTGGAAGATTGCTAATCCCAACTTCTTCTTGAAAAGAATCATTTATTTGAACATTCAATGGCTCAGCAGTACCAATACTTGAACTGGCAGGACCATCTGAAGAACTAGCAGTACCATTGTCATTAGCACCACTTTCTTGATTCTCTTGATTCTGAGTTCCTTGATCTTCTTCATTGCCTTCATTTCTTGTGTTTGAAGGTCCTTCTTGACTTGAAGATAGATCCATACTTTTCCAAATTGGCATCCAGATGTAATCTTGATCTTTAGGAGTTTCAACATTGTCTTCAGAACCTGTATTATCATTAGTATTTGTACCTGAAACAGGCACATAATTCATAGATTCTGAAAGCCTATCAACATCAAACATCCAATCTGGTCCAACTCCTTTCACATTTGTTAGTTTCTCTTGAAACTCTATGTGAAGATTCTCTTCTACTAGCCTAGTGCAAGTGTTAAACACTCTATAGGCCTTACTCTGCAAGGAATACCCTATCAAAAAGCCAACATCTGCTTTTCCATCAAATTTGCCTAAATGATCTTTGGTATTGAGAATAGTGACATGACAACCAAAAGGTCTCATAAAACTTAAAGATGGTTTTCTACCAAAGAAAAGTTCATAAGGTGTTTTTCTATGTGGTTTTGTCATAAGAACCCTGTTTTGTACATAACAAGCAGTACCAACTGCTTCAGCCCAAAATGAAATAGGCAACTTAGAGTCTACTAACATAGTTCTAGCAGCCTCTATAAGTGTTCTATTCTTTCTTTCTGCTACTCCATTTTGCTGAGGTGTTCTAGCTACACTAAACTCTCTTTTTATGCCTTTTTCCTTGCAAAAGTCATCCATAACTCTATTCTTGAACTCTGTCCCATTGTCACACCTGATGATTTTGACTTTCTTATCAGATTGGTTTTCTACCTCAGTGATATAGGTTTTAAGTATCTCACTAGTTTCATGTTTAGATCTTAAGAAGAAAACCCATGAAAATCTGCTATAGTCATCAGTAACAACCAGACAATATTTCTTTCCATTCAAGCTGCACACATTAGTAGGACCAAAGAGATCCATATGAAGCATATGTAAAGCCTGAGAAATAGAGTTTTGGGTCTTGGTCTTACAAGAAGCTCTATGTTGTTTGCCTTTTAGACAGTCAACACAAGTTTGGTCGTTTTGGAAAATCTTTTTGGGTAAACCTCTTACTAAATCATATTTTGCAATAGTGTTGATTGTTTTAAAGTTTACATGACCAAGCCTTCTGATGAAGCAAAAAGTGTACCGCTTTTAAGGGGTCATTTAAGCCCTAAATCGTATTTATTTGATCAAATATTGCCCTAAATCGTTCCTTTTGTCATTTTAGGTACTTTTGAGGAGAAATCTGGAAAAGGAGGCATTTTGGACGTTTTTGGAGCATAAAAGTGAAGAAAACAACAAAGTCTCAAAATTGTGCTGAAAGTTACCTTTGACGGCGTCACATTTTACTCTGGACGGCGTCATGGCTTGGCAAGAAAAGGTGGACGTGAAATTTACTCATGATAAGCCAGTGAAAATAGCATGTGAATTCTGACGGCGTCACGCTTTAACCTGATCAAGGGCGTCACGGCTTAAATCAAAGAGGGACGGCGTCACGTTCAATAGCTGACGGCGTCAAGCCTTGATAAGCCAGAACGGATTTTGGAGAGCTAAAGAGGGACGGCGTCAAGAAGGTCATCCGGGAACCCTAGAAGCGGCGAGGTGACGGCGTCACACTCCATAAGGTGACGCCGTCAGATGTAAAAATCTATATATAGTTTTCTAATTTTTTGTCATGAAGGGAGAGCTTAGTGTGGAATTTTTGGGAGAAAACCCTAGGACGAGTTTAGCATCTTTTTCAAGGCTTTTTGCCTTGAGATCTTCCATGTTACATTGAAAGATAAGTTATCAATTAATCATTCAATATGTCTATGTGTTGTTTGATTTTATCTTGTTCTTGTCTTTTGTTTAACATGTTAGGCTAGATTTATCTTGTGTTTGCTTAGATCTAATGAAACCTAGCTATTGATTATTGGTTATTAGTGTGTTATTAGTTGTATTGGATGATTGTTTATCTATGTTAGGCTTAAGAAAACTAGCTAACTTCCTATTCGGTAACTTGCTTGAACGTCTTAAGAAACATGAACCAAATGCGTACTAAAGGTTTTTATGGTTGTATTTAATGCACAAGCGAATTCTAGTGATCCCATGTTAGGAGCTTCCTAGCCGGCTCGACATAGGAGTGAAGTAGGAGCTTGTAGAGTTGGGGAAGTACGTACGCCACCCCACGATTGATATTAAGGAATACACCCGTCATCCACGCGACTAATACACACTAATCAACCGGTAAAAGATAGTTAGGGAGTAAGGAAATCTAAGTAAACACATTTCTCTACACATAAGTTTCTCACCAACATTTTATTTTCAGTTATTTACTTTATTTGCATTTGTAGTTATTTGGGTTAGTTGACTAGCAACTAATTCCGCCCACTCCTTCAAAACCGAGATTTTACTTGCTTTCATAAAAAAATATAAAAACAAAAAAAGAATCTTCCTCAACCTTTAGACCTATTAGAGTAGTTTTTCATACCTAACGAACACTATTCCCTGTGGAGAACGATCAATCCCCCGTACTTACCACGACACTATACTACATCGGTCAGGTACACTGCCTGGTGGGGTTGTAAGCCTCTTGAGATCCCTCGAGAGGTAAAACCTGTTGTAAGGTTACAAAACCACGCATCAAGTTTTTGGCGCCGCTGCCGGGGAATAGTTATTGTTTAGGTTGAATTTTTATTTTATAGGTCTACTCACTAGATTCCTTTCTAGTGAGATTTTTGTTTTATTTCTAGGTTTTCTTTAGTCTATCTATTTTCTTCGTGTCTTTGTTCGTAACCATACCATCCGACATCATGGAAGATGGTAATATCCTTAATCCCAACAACCCACCACCACAACAACCACCACCTCCTAGAGCCCGTACCTTAGGAGAGTATTCCCGTCCTAGCCACCATGGCTATCGAAACACCATTGAGCTCACTCAAGGAGCCAATATCACACCCTTGCGATCCGACACCATCCGGTTGGTGCAAAGCGGATGCGCATTCCATGGACTTCGTTCTGAAGATCCTAATCAACACCTCAAGGACTTTCTTAAAATCGTTGATTCTATAGACCTTGATGTTGCCACTCGAGAGACGACCCGATTGCGTCTCTTTCAATTCTCTCTGCGGGATCAAGCTAGTCAGTGGCTAGAACATCAACCCGCAGGATCCATCACCTCTTGGGATGATCTCACTACTCGTTTCCTTGCTCAGTTTTTCCCACCGGGAAGAACTACCAAGCTAAGGAATGATATCTTGATGTTCCAACAACGTCAAGGCGAAACTCTCTACGAGGCATGGACTCGATTCAAGGACTTACTCCAAAAAGTCCCTCACCATGGCATAGAACTTTGGCTCCAAGTCCAAATCTTCTATGACCATATCAATCTCTCCACGAGGCAAACCATTGACCAATCGGCCGGTGGTAAGCTACGTGATCTAAGTGCGGAACAATCATGGGCTCTCCTAGAGGATCTTGCTCTTTATGACAACGAAAGTTGGAGTGATCCCCATGATTTGAATAAAACGGTCAAGGCAATATCTTTGCCTTCGAACAATTCAAGCACTTCCGACCGTAGGATCATAGAACTTGAAGACCAAGTCAAGTTTCTCATGAAATCCTACGAGACTCCTAAACCTTCAAGCCAAGTGAACAAAATCACTTCTTCGTGTGAATTATGTAGTGGTCCCCACGACACTCGTGATTGCATGGAACTCCCCGAACAAGCTTTTGTGGACTACGCATCCTCGCGTACCGACGGAGCGGGAGATAAGTGGTACACTTTTAAACCAGAGCCAAACCCTTATGGTGATTCATACAACCCCTCATGGAAAAATCACCCGAACCTTAGGTGGAAACAAAACCAAAACGCACAACAAACCAATTCTTCCAACCCACCTAATCGTTTCCAATCAAGCGGTTCCAACTCGAACCGTACTTTCAACAACAATCCTTCCGGCAATGGTAGTACCAATAACTTTGAAGGACTGATGTCTCAATTTATGGCATCTCAAGAAGCTCGTTTAGCCAAGTTTGAAGCCGATTTCAAACAAAAACAAAGCGAGATGACCAATAAGATTGACACATTGTTGAAAGCCCTCAATGACCGAGAAATGGGAGCACTCCCTAGCAACACGGTCAAGAACCCGAGACTAAACGTCAACGCTATTTCATCGGTTTCGTCCCCTAGTTCTTGTCCACAATATTATTCGGTCAATTCCATGAGCACGTGTTTCAAACAAACCCAAGTCGTTCCAAATGACCAAGAAGTTATGACATCCAAATTGGTCAACAACATAGTTGAAACACCTCCCACTCAAAACCTTGACGAAGAGTTCAAGGAGCTCCACCTTGAAAGTCCGGTTGTTGATGAGTTGGATGAAAAGAAGCTCAAGTTAGGCGAAAAAGGGACCGCCTTCGTTCAAAACAAACTACCTAAGAAGTTAGATGACCCGGGCTTATTCGTTCTACCTTGCAAGATCGATAATTCGGAGGCCTATGACACATTAGCCGATCTTGGATCAAGCCTTAACCTACTTCCGTTACCTCTCTACACCTCTCTAAAACTAGGAAAACTTGAAGAAACCGAGGTGATAATAGGTTTAGCGGATGGGAGTGTTGCTTACCCGGTTGGAGTAGTTAAGGACGTGTTAGTGCACATTGGAAAACTAACCATTTTAGCCGATTTCCACGTCCTTGATATGGTTAGCGACCCTACATGCCCCTTGTTGATAGGTAGAGGATTTTTGGCGACCGCTAGTGCTATGATTGATTGTAAGGAATCTAAGATAGCGGTAGGAGAAGGAGATACTTGGTCAGTCTATGATGTTAAGAAACATGCCTATGATACTAGTGATGAACCGACACCCCATTGGTTAGAATTAAATAGGAGACCATCTAGATATGGACCTTGGATAGATAGAGGCTTCATAGGACCCCAACGCCCATTTTACCTAGAAGAGGACTTTGTGAACCGAACACATACGGTAGAACAACTCTTGGCTAGGGACACCGAATTGGATCCATTTGAAGACCCTCTAGTTTTTAGAAGGATGATTGAGTTCCTAGGAGTTTTGCCAATTAACCTAGGGATGAATAAGTGGACTGGTGAGGAGGATGATCACAAGTGGGATTGGGACAAACCACCCAAAGATGGAGATGGGTCATGGCATATTAAGATGACATTGTATGACCCGGATGGAGAGAAGTTTGAAAAGATATATCGTACTAAGCGGACCAATAGGAAACTTCAATCCAAGCATAACCCTAAAGACGTCCTCGATGACGAGCTCACTTATATAGGGTAGAGTGACTTTGAGTCTAGCTACAAGACTCGTTAATAAAGAAAAGCGCTTCTTGGGAGGCAACCCAAGCTTTATTTTATTTATTTGCTTTGTGTGTTTATTTGTTTGTTTGTTTGTTTTTATTTGTTTCCGTATGTGTGCTTAATTTTTATTATTATTGATTCATGTTCAAAACTAAAATTGTGAAAATGCTTTATTTTGTTTTTAACTTCGTCTTAACTACATATAAAGGTATTTTGCAAAAGTTAAGTGTAAGGGAAATCTAAATCGGTTTATTAGAACACAAATTAACATGAATCATAATAATAATAAATTAACATACATATTAGTGTGTGTTTGAGTCAAATGCTTGTATCGAGTCATAATGATGTTTTGCAGGATTTCCAGGAAGTAAGGTAAAGGTTTTTCCAGAAATTTTCCGGAAACTTAAAATGAAAATTTTTTGTCAGGTCATTTCTGACGGCGTCAGATTTAATTTTCAGAAATTTTTGAAAGTTTTGTTTTTAAAAAAAGTTTTTATTAAAATCTCCAACTTATAATCTCCAGGAATCTGCAAAGTTATCATTCCACAAGCATTATATCCTTATATATAGATTTTATCCCGCCGATGTTATGCAGGTTTTCGTGTTTGTTTTCTCAGGTTTAACAGGTTATTTTGGACAAGGAAATGTTTTGAATCAAGCTTATGGCGATGCATTAGTCATGGAGCTTCAACATTCTCTTTGGAGGAAGATTTAACCGTGTAATTTCATTATCCACCGAGCGAATCAGGGGAGTATTTGATTTCATTCTTTTACTTTTTTCTTTTACATTTTGTTATTTGAACATTGGGGACAATGTTCATCTTAAGTGTAAGGGGAGGGTAAAAGTACAATTAGAGAATACTATTACGCTTGATTTTTGTTTGTTTGATAGTAGATGTGTAATAAAACTGAGAGAAATACTAGATGTGTAATAAAACTGAGAGAAATACTTGTTAAGGTAATTTTAGTGCCAAATTTAAAATTTTTTACAACATATAGGAGTGAAACTTTGATCTTAATGAGCGTCTCACGGATAGGAGTTATATGACTAGCACAAAAACCGTACCACTAAAAAAAATTTTCCACCCCCAAATATGTGAGGTTCACCCCTAGAATTGGTAGGAAAAGCATTTATGCTATGATGTGTGTACCGGTAGCACTTAGATTCTAGAACTTGCGTTAGGACCATTCCGAGGCCACAAGTGAGACTACATTCGTGTAGTTAGATTTACTACATGATAAGAGGCATTAGGATTAACCCATTGTTTTACACCTGTGTTTTTGTTATAATTACATTGGCTACATTGGTCAAGTAATTCTCCCACACCCTTTGCGTTGTACTCATTTTTAGTACACGATACCCCTAGTACACCCCTCAGAGCCTATCTTTTCGTTTCGACCTTTAAGCATTTTACTTAAAGGAAGAATTTGTTTACACCCCACCTAAATGTACACCCAAATCGCCTTAGCCTACCTTGTATGCACTCATTTTTAGTGCATTATTGTGTCAACATTTGTTTAAACCCAAGTTAATTATCTAATTGATTACATGGTTGCTAAGTCGAGTCATATCCTTGTACATATTGTTTTGGGACGATTGGGACTCATGGGTAAAGTACTAGTGTAATGGAGTAATGGAGAAGAACAACATTATTACCCCCATATGTGCTAATGTTTTAAAAAGTACTCCAAGTTTTTCGATTATCTTAATTCGAGTCATTAGAATAGTTATTTGTAAAGTTATGTAAAAATTCAAGTGTAAGGGGAATGCAATGCCCCTATGATGTATTATTTTGGATGGTAGGGCAAGAGTGTATGAAAAAAAAAAAAAAAAAAAAAAAAAAAAAAAAAAAAAAAAAAAATCGAAAAAATCAAGAAAAATACAAAAAAATGAGAAAAAGAAAAGTAGAAAAAACATACGGACTACCATCCCGTTTCATTTTATGTTTATTTTTATGTTTTTGTTATTTTGTTATTTTGTTTCTAGCTTAAGATCGAGTCGAGTATTGGCTTAGCAACATTGTATAGTACATGTAATTGATCAAGATCTTTAACTCGCCACCAGTAAAATATCCTTTATCCAACAAAACCGTGTTTTCCTTTTCCCTACACCTAACGTTATAACCCATTTAAAAGCCCTCTTTGATAGTTTATCTTAGGTGCTTACGCCTAGTGGAGGAGGTTTTCGATCCTTTCCCAAGCCTATGGTAATCTATTTGCTATGACAGGTAGTGAGAGATATTATCCGTTTTCATTTATGAGATTTATTTTGATGACACTTGAGAGATGTGAGTATCTAAACACTACTTGTGAGGTGCTAGTTCATAATCTCCGTGCTTATTATGATTGAAGTGGAACGATTATTTGTTGTAATTACTTTTATGTTTGCATTAAATGACCCCTAACTTGTATTTTGATTAGAATAAAAGCGCATTTGCTTGAGGACAAGCAAATCTCAAGTGTAAGGGTATTTGATGAAGCGAAAAGTGTACCGCTTTTAAGGGGTCATTTAAGCCCTAAATCGTATTTATTTGATCAAATATTGCCCTAAATCGTTCCTTTTGTCATTTTAGGTACTTTTGAGGAGAAATCTGGAAAAGGAGGCATTTTGGACGTTTTTGGAGCATAAAGTGAAGAAAACGACAAAGTCTCAAAATTGTGCTGAAAGTTACCTTTGACGGCGTCACATTTTACTCTGGACGGCGTCATGGCTTGGCAAGAAAAGGTGGACGTGAAATTTACTCATGATAAGCCAGTGAAAATAGCATGTGAATTCTGACGGCGTCACGCTTTAACCTGATCAAGGGCGTCACGGCTTAAATCAAAGAGGGACGGCGTCACGTTCAATAGCTGACGGCGTCAAGCCTTGATAAGCCAGAACGTATTTTGGAGAGCTAAAGAGGGACGGCGTCAAGAAGGTCATCCGGGAACCCTAGAAGCGGCGAGGTGACGGCGTCACACTCCATAAGGTGACGCCGTCAGATGTAAAAATCTATATATAGTTTTCTAATTTTTTGTCATGAAGGGAGAGCTTAGTGTGGAATTTTTGGGGGAAAACCCTAGGACGATTTTAGCATCTTTTTCAAGGCTTTTTGCCTTGAGATCTTCCATGTTACATTGAAAGATAAGTTATCAATTAATCATTCAATATGTCTATGTGTTGTTTGATTTTATCTTGTTCTTGTCTTTTGTTTAACATGTTAGGCTAGATTTATCTTGTGTTTGCTTAGATCTAATGAAACCTAGCTATTGATTATTGGTTATTAGTGTGTTATTAGTTGTATTGGATGATTGTTTATCTATGTTAGGCTTAAGAAAACTGGCTAACTTCCTATTCGGTAACTTGCTTGAACGTCTTAAGAAACATGAACCAAATGCGTACTAAAGATTTTTATGGTTGTATTTAATGCACAAGAGAATTCTAGTGATCCCATGTTAGGAGCTTCCTAGCCGGCTCGACATAGGAGTGAAGTAGGAGCTTGTAGAGTTGGGGAAGTACTTACGCCACCCCACGATTGATATTAAGGAATACACCCGTCATCCACGCGACTAATACACACTAATCAACCGGTAAAAGATAGTTAGGGAGTAAGGAAATCTAAGTAAACACATTTCTCTACACATAAGTTTCTCACCAACATTTTATTTTCAGTTATTTACTTTATTTGCATTTGTAGTTATTTGGGTTAGTTGACTAGCAACTAATTCCGCCCACTCCTTCAAAACCGAGATTTTACTTGCTTTCATAAAAAAATATAAAAACAAAAAAAGAATCTTCCTCAACCTTTAGACCTATTAGAGTAGTTTTTCATACCTAACGAACACTATTCCCTGTGGAGAACGATCAATCCCCCGTACTTACCACTACACTATACTACATCGGTCAGGTACACTGCCTGGTGGGGTTGTAAGCCTCTTGAGATCCCTCGAGAGGTAAAACCTGTTGTAAGGTTACAAAACCACGCATCACCTTCTATGCCAAAGCATAGATTCATCCAATGAGGCCTTTGCTACCAAACAAGTTAAACCTTCCTTGGGATCAATATTCTTTAAATTGACACTATACATATTGTTCCTTTTTGGAATTTTAAGAAGGATCTGACTCTCATCAGGCATCTTAAAATCAGAAGAAAGAACCATACATTCATTGTCAGTAAATAGAACATTGTTCTTTTTGTCACACATTTGTGAGACACTAAAAGATTAAACTGAAGTTCTTTCACAAAATACACATTTTCAAAATCTAGTTTACTGGTTTTGATAGTACCTTTACCAGTGATCTTTCCTTTTATTCCACCCCCAAAGGTAACATATCCTCCATCAAATGTTTTGAAATCTGAGAGGAATGACATGTTGCCTGTCATGTGCCTTGAACACCCACTATCAACATATCCTTGATCTTCAATATCAGATGAATGTTCCTGCACATGAATAAACATATTAGTTTCCTTGGGGTACCCAAGCCATGACAGACTTGGGTTTGCCTCTTGCATCAATGAAGTCAAACCTTTTCAGGATTGTTGATGCACCTTTTGATTGGATTGGTTTCCAAATCCAACATGCTGAGGCCTTAACAGCACTTTCCCTTCTAATCCATTGTGTGGTCTTTGGTCTATTAGAACCAATTTTGGCAATACCAAATTTGGCAGTACCATATGGTCTAGCAGGACCTTTTGGTCTAGCAGGACCTTTGGTTTTTGGACTCCAAACTTTTGTTTTGACCACATTTATCTTTTGAATAGGACTCTTCTCAACTTTTGGTACACTTTTGAAAGTGTTTCTTGTACCCTTTTCAGTTGGTTTTGTAATAACAGGCTTATGTTGTCTAACAGTATGATTATCTTTTGTAGTGTTAGACTTAACAAAACATTTTCTGGGGTGAGTAATATTTGTTTTAGACTTTGATTTACTCCCAGAAACCCATTTATTACAGTAAGCATGAAGATGATTAAAGCTACCACAATAATAACAAGCTTTATTAAACATAACAAAGTCATCACCTAGTTGTTGTGACTTTAGGTTGTTCCAATTTCTTTGGCTTCCCCTAGGTTTGTTATTACATTTTTCACAACTTTCAACTGTCTTCAAAACAGCTTTAGTCTTAGCTTTAACTTCTACTTTCTTAGGACTAATTGGTCCTACTTTGATTCCTTTCTTAGGAATAGTCTCATCTTCATCATCATCAGATACCCAATCCTCAATAATTAGGACATCTGGTCTCTTATCAGTGAGCACCTTAGAGAGTGAGACATTCTTAGCACTCTCAGAAGGTTCACTTATCACTACAGGTTTATCTAATGGTTTGTTAACAAATTCATGTAAACCTGATGCAGCAAGATCACTACCTTGAGGACAAGGAATTCCTCTATAAGGAGGTGGACATTTATTGTATCCTATCCCTGATTTTATTCTCTTATTCATCTGATTCTCTACTATGCTCTTAGTACACTCAGAAGCATTTTCCAATTTAGTAACAGTCAGTTGAATATTGTCTCTAGCTAATGTCACTTTAGTGCACTCAGTCCTTAACATTTTCTCTATAGTGAATGAGTTGTTTTTCCAGTTTGGCCAGACCACACTGATGGTTAAATAAGGTTTGTTGGGTTTTTCTGTGTTCTAATACTTCTGTATCATAAGCTTTACTTATGATTTCTAATTCTTTAAGAGATTCACAATTATTAGAACATTTGATAGTTTGTACCTCAGGGGTGGAGAATGCCATCAAAGCCAATTCATCAGAAGTTGACTCATCTTCACCCATGAAACTCCAATCAAAACCCATGCCATCAATAGCAACCATTGCTTTTGGCTCTGCAACTTCAACAACCTTACTCTTGCTTTCAAAGCTTCCTTTCTTCTCAAAGCTTCCTTTATTCCTGTTGTCAAACCCTCTACCCTTGTCATCCTGCTTCTTAGGTCTTCTACACTCTCTAGAGTAGTGACCTTTCATGTGGCAGTTGTAACACTCCACCTTTGACTTATCATAGCCAGCAGGCTCATTTCCATCTATCAGTATCTTCTTGCCAGTCCTCATCATCAACTTCTTAGCTCTAATGCTTAAAAGTGAAAGTTGCCACTTTATGTCCATTTCTTCAAGATCATCAGGATGAATCTCTTGAAGGTCTTCAAATGATAATACGGACCCATTGTGCTGAGATGTAAGAAAAGCACACCCAATTGTTTCATCTAATATGGATTTGGTACTACCAGAAGTACTAGCAGTACCAAAGGTTGTATTAGCAGTACCCTCTTCTCTGCTACCTTGTTCTTCATTATCAACCTTTGAGATGCTTGGGGATGAAACAAAAGCCATATTTCCAGAACTTGACCCAGTAGTCTTCTTTACTTCATGTTCTACAATTTTGAAATTGTTGTAGAGATCATTGAGACTCATCTGGTCAATATCTGACTTGTTCTTCCATACAATGACATGCATAGACCATTCTGAAGGTAAACTCCTAAGAAATTTAGAGTTTAGGTCTTCTTGAGTTATCATCACTTCATGGATGGCTAACTGACTTGCAAGCTTCTGAAGTCTATTGAACATATTGTCCAAAGACTCATTGGTTGTGGCTGTGAAATTCTCAAATTGTTGTTTGAGAAGGGTTTTCTGTGTTTTCTTGGTAGCATCATTACCACCAAACCTTGCCACAATTGCTTCAAAAAGGGTTTTGGCATCTTTGTATTTGTTGAAGATCAGAAGTTGATCATTTGGAATAGTCATCAGTAACATACTCCTTGCCTTTAGATCATTCCTCTTCTGAACTTTTTCATCTGCATTTGATGGTTGATCTTGTATTCTTGTTACAAGAGCATCATTTACTGTTGTAGTGGTGATTTGGGGTTTAAATGAATTGCCTTGTTCAATGATCTCCCAAAGTGCATAGTCCTGCACTTGAAAGTATTGTTCAACCCTTAGTCTCCACATTTCAAACTCGTTTTGCTTGAGTAATGGAAGTTTAGCTGCAACATTTGTTTGAATATGTTCAACATCCATTTTTCTTTTAAATTAGTAAATATCAAGCCTAGCTCTGATACCACTTGTGGAACGCTTGTTGTTCTTGAAGTTCAAACACTTGGGATATGAATCTTAGTAATGTGTTTGAGAGATATTTATGTATTGAATGTGTTTAGCATGCGGAATCTACTACAACACACTTTAAAAGAACACAAGGTGGTGAGTTTGAGTAAATGAGTGAATGCAATGAACAAATAACACAACTTTGGTTAATACAAAACGATTCAATATTATTGATGAAATAATACGGATGATCTAAGTATCACCGGGATTACAAAGTAATCTTGAATCTAAGATTGTAAAAGGATTTGTGATTCGAAGTAACTAAGTTACTTGAGAGATAGTTTGTTTTTGGTTATTAAAGATGCATGCATGAAGAAGTGACTAAGATATCCTTTTATAAGATAAGGATATCTTATTACATGTTGTCAAGTAGATGAATATAATACTATACTTTGACTATATTGGCGCCTACAATTAAATACAACTACCCATGTACACTCTGATATATTCTTCTGTCACCACAGAAGACTATTCTACTTCTACATAACGTATAACAATGTACAAAGACTAATAATTCAACTAAATATCTATTACAAAATATCTAATCGACTTGACATAAGCTTGGCAGGCTCTTCATTAGCTAGCAGTACCTTCTACCCAGAAGGTACTGGTAGAACATCTTCGTACATAACAAAATCAACTAGCAGGCTCTTCATCGACTTGGCAGGCTCTTTGACTTTGATCATTTTATTCCCAACAAGAGCCCTAAGAAATTTCCTGACAAAATTCTTACTAGAAAAACTCTCATCAAGTGCCTTTAAACTTGTGATGATTGTGTTAAACCTAGCAAACGCATTATCAATTGATTCCTCTTCCGGAATCGTGAATTGTTCATATTGTTGAACAAGAAGATCTATTTTATTATCTTTGACTTGACTATTACCTTGGTGAGTTATTAGTAAAGAGTTCCAAATTTCTTTTGCGGTTTCGCACATAAAAATTCTTTTGTATTTTTTACGTGGTAACGCATTATAAATAACCATTTTAGCCTCATTATTTTTAGAAAGTTTTCTTTTTAAATCATCATTTTGTTTTTCAAAAGATACTACTTCATCCTTTTTAGTTTCTAAATTATATTGAATAGGTAAAAAATCACCATTAGTAATAACATGCCAAAGATCTAGATCTTTTGACTTCACATAAGTTTCGAATCGATTTTTCCAATATAAAAATCCATCACTTTCAAATAGTGGTGGTCTTTGCATAGATTGCCCTTCAAAATATTTTTCAGATTCCATAGATCGTTTCAAGTTTTAAAATACAGTTTATTTTAAAAATCTTGTTTGACGTGGCTCTTGATACCAATTGTGAAAAACTAGAAGGGGGGTTGAATAGTTTTACGTCTTTTTAAATTTTATTTTGAAAACTTTTGTTTACTTTTAAAAACTTCGATTCGATATTATGTGACTTCAATTCTTAAACAATATGAACAAGTGTAGATAAATATAAGTAAGTAATGCAAGTAAAGTAAAGTAAATCAAATGAAAGATAGAGATGGAAAGATCTAACCGAGACACAAGAGATTTATAGTGGTTCGGCTACAAGGTCACCTTCCTTGCCCTACTCCACTCCCCGAGCACCTAACTCGAGAGTTTTCTTCACTATGTCAACAAGCTCCCTTATGACGGAGAAAACCTTACACAACTTTAGCTTACACCGGCTTAATGACACAAAGCTAGATGTCGGGTTCTAATCGTAGCTAGAACCAATCTCACAACTTGTACACAACTTAATCACACCTTCTTCACAACTTCTTCTTCACGACTTCTTCTTCACGACTACTTCACGACTTCTTCTTCACGACTACTTCCTCACGACTACTTCTTCAAGACTACTTCACGACTTATTCACAACTTCTTCACAACTTATATACTACGGCTTCACACCTTCTTCACAACTTAGCACAACCTATGTACACTTCTACTTCTTCACACCTTCACTACTTACACACCTTAACTACACAACTTCACTACTTACACACTAACCTATCCCAAATAATTATACACACAACTATCTAACAAATATACAACTTATATACAAATGAATGGTGACACACACAACTTAGATAGCTAAGTTGCAATACTTCTTCTCTAGATGTTGAAGGAGTATTCTTCTTTTGCACTTGAATGTAGGAAGCTTGGATCACTTAGAAACCAATGCTTAATAAGATATGATCAAAGGATTTTGAAATGTATATACAAGGATTTAAAACAGAAAGTTTTAGTGTGCAAAAGGTAAGTAAAAATCCAGGGGAAGGCATGTATTTATAGGGAGAAAAACTGGACAGCTGGAGCCTACTGGAGCGGGGGCGGTCCCCTTAATTTTAAGGGGGCCGCCTAGCAAAATTAAGGGGGCCGCCCCTACTAAACGTTGGCCAATTTTGTCCTTTTGTGGGGAAGGTTTTTCTGGAACATTTTAACTGATTTTGGTTAAAAATTTGAATTCATATTTTTATAAAAGATTAAACATTTTTATTTAATACCAAAAATGTTTTTCAAAAATATATAAAATATTTTTGATGTTTTATAAAAAATCTAGTTTTTAAGGAAATGTTCCTTTGATCATATAATGCATTAAGCATTAGTTCATTCATACCTTAAGTGATTTTAGTTGTAGAAGTGAATATTTACAACTAAGTACTTGTTTAATTTATAAGTTTATGTTTTAATGAGTTTACATTTTGTGATCATCAAAACATAGAGATATGAATAAATATTGATAATGTTTTTAGGCATTTATTTATGTCAACATACTGAGTTTGGGAATTCTTAACAAAGGTTTATACCTAAGTTCATTAATTCTTTAAAACTACTTTCTTGAAACCTGGTTATCATATTTCACATTGAATTGATGACTTAGTTGATCAGACAGTAACTGATTCAACTCACTTTCAATCATTTTATACTTTTAAGTATAATGAGCAAGTCTAAGGACATCTGATAGAAAGAACAGCTAGTAAAAGTGAATCTAACACGTGTGTTAGAGGCAACAATTGCTATGAGCTGGAAACCTGTCAAGAAAGCCTTTTGAATAGGTTTATCTTTACACAGGCAGTTATTTATAACTGAAAACATTGGTTCTCACACAACCAGAGGTTGCTTTAAACCGAAATCTTGATTAAGTGTCTGTTATACACTTAATCCCTTCAAAATGGTTGAAAGCAGTATGATTTTTCATAATAAAATCATATGCATACTGCTAAAAGTCAAAAAATTTCTTAAAAGGATTTTTGAAATAAAAATGACTCAGACAACCATCAACTGATGGATTATGAGTTATTGCCCCATGA
This sequence comes from Artemisia tridentata subsp. tridentata, assembly GCA_021014915.2. Taxonomy (NCBI): domain Eukaryota; kingdom Viridiplantae; phylum Streptophyta; class Magnoliopsida; order Asterales; family Asteraceae; genus Artemisia; species Artemisia tridentata. The sequence continues at coordinate 320,693,764 of CP139502.1, forward strand.
ATTACCTCTCATAGGAGTTAACACACCTAGAAGTGATAAGGGCAGCAAATTAAACTCTTAAGGAATTGATGGCTACATGTACAACATTGTCTGATAACAAGTTCTAAGTGATAGCTCAGATGATGGGAAGAGAAATATTTTGGTACATTGTGAGAGATCTTCCAAACAGGGGAGGAAATTTTATTTGCATCTCAGGGGAGGAAACATCTTAGGGGAGGAAATAAAGTTGGAAGATTAACCAATGAAAGGGAGGAAAAGACAAGAGCATACAAGATGATGAGGAAGTTGAAAATGACAAGAATAGAGCTGATTCTGGAGTATTATATATATTCAGAAGGGATGAAGCATTCCAAAGGAGAAAGTTCTATCTAGGTCAAACAAAGAAAGCTTTCAGTTTCAATTTCAGTTCACTACGTTTGTTCATCACTTGCAAAGGCATGCTGATAGATGATTTCACTTGTTGAAACAAGCATCCAAGATATACAGCACCATTGCCTCTTATAATTCCTCCATCCAAGGAAATTGCACCATCTTTTAGGTCAATGTTTGAAGCCTAAAGATGTGTGTATTGATATTGTTGAAGTCAAATATCAGAAAGCAGATGAGTTACTGAGATAGATTTTAATCTTTCAGAATAGAAGAAAGTTCAGTCCAAGGGTCTGACTATGAAGTGTTTGAAAGATCTTCACAATCCATAATTTAATTCAGAAACATGTTGAAATAGATTCACATGTTTAGGGGAGGATTGTTGGGAATTAAATATTCTGAAGTTTAAGTATCGGGAAAATCTCTCAAGTGATTAAATCTGGTAGCAGTAGAGTTAAGTCTGGTGAGTTCCAAAGTTAAGTCTGCTGGTTATCTGCTGGTTAAGTCTGGTCACTGAAGTTAAGTCTGGTGGTTAAGTCAAGTGTTAATTCTGGTGACTATCTGAGTTAAGTCTGCTTGATGAAGATATTAAGTCTGGTTGACTAAAAGTCAATAATACACGGTAGATAATATCTTACCCCATGTGTTCAGTCTTTATCTTATACTCACAGAACAAGTTGTAAACATAGATACATGTTGTATCTTAGTTACTGACACACATAAGATAAGCTAGCAAGTTGTTTGACAAGACTTAACATTATTGTAAAGATCTTTCTTATGTTATAAAAGAAAGATCTTAGACTAGAGATATAAGTGTGTTAAACTTATAGTGCAAAATATATATCTCTCAAGAACATAGAACAAAAAACAATATCACAAGATATAGAAACATAAGATTCAAGGTTGTAACCCTAGTGATAACTCAAGATCACTCGTATTATTATCTTAATAATATTGAATCGTTTTGTGATAAGCTTTCATTGTTCATTGTAATATAACAAACACAACTGTTCCATTTCCATAACCATAATAACCTTCTAAGTGTGATTAAGTAGATTCCGCATACTTAATCATATTCACTCAATATATCATATACACAAAGTACAAAAGGTTTAACCACCTTATAGTGTTTCGATCAACCTAACATACGCTTTTATATACGTTTCTATATACGTTTTTATATACATTTTTATATACGTTTTATACGTTTTTACAAATTTTTATAAACGTTTATATACGTTTTTATAGGTTTTTATATACGTTTATATACCTTTTTATATACGTTTTATACCTTTTATATACGTTTTTATATACGTCTTTATATACGTTTTTATACATATTTATTCGTTTTTATACGTTTTTATATACGACGCTTTGTCACACCTAATGTGAATTTCACATAACTTCTCCTTTATCTACTATGCCCCTGAGTCATGTAGTAAGTTACAAAAAAACTAGTAGGGGTGAGCTGAAATAACTGAAACCGAATATAAAAACGTATAAAGAAGAAATTATATAAAAACGTATTTAAAAACGTATATAAAACGTATAAAGGAGAATTTATATAAAAACGTATATTAAAACGTATATAAGATGTATATAAACGTTTATAAAAACGTATATAAAATGTATATAAACGTTTATAAAAACGTATATAAGTACATATATAAAAACGTACATAAAAACGTATATACAAACGTTTATAAAAACGTATATAAAATAATAAAAACATATATAAATCATATAAAAATGTATATGTTTTTATATAACGTATATAAAAAATAAAAAACTTTAAATAAAAGTGAAAGAAGAAAGATGGCACATGGACTGTTTTTCCAATTTACTTCAAAAGTAAAGTAAATGAAAATTAAAAGGGCAGAAAGATAAAGGGTCTTTTAGTCATTTAACTTTGAGGTATGGAGGAAATATGCCCCCCAAAGGTTTCCCACAAGAATGGTATTTGTAGTTTTGAAATGGTTAGGACGAAACATGCAATTTTATCAAAGTTCAGGGACGATGTATTCAATTAACTCAAAAACAAATGAAAGGATACCTCCTCAGTCATCTTGACCAACTCATCAGCTAGAGAGTCACGAATGGATTCCATGTAGGGGCGGAGGTACATGCAAGCCAGGGGTAGCGGTCGCTACCCCTGAACTTTTACCCGGTAGTGAAATTTTTGGCGATTTTTGGCGATTTCGCTACCCCTGAAACAAATTTTCGCTACCCCTAAACAAATTTTCGTATTTCGCTACCCTGAACTTGGCTCCTAGTTCCGCCACTGATTCCATGGATGCCTAAGGTTCACATTAAACCATAAATCACGCGTTAATATTAACTGGACAAGGGTGAGCGAAAACATGTATATTTTGAGGTGAGAATTTCAACCCTTTCATTTATGAATTAATCAATTTCGAAATATATTAATTTATTTATTTTTTTACCCAAAGTTTTATTTATAAATTAATGAATTTTGGGTAAAATAAATAAAATTGTTTTAAATATATTATATAAGTTTCATAAGCCACCCTTAAACTTGGTTTGTTTTGAACATTAAGATAAAATATTTATTCTTACCCTCAGGCCTCAACTATCTAATACAAAACAATTTAAAACATAATTAGTAACCTCTGTATCAAAATAATTCTCTCTCTCTCGACAGAAAACAAACGATATAAGAAAAACATACTCCCTCCGTCCCACTATAAGTGTCCACAATGGTATCTTTGCTTGTCCCATATTAAGTGTCCAGGGAATATTTTCAACCAATAAGAAGAGACTTTAGTGGGTAATAGTGATATTTGATTGGTGGAGAGTGTAGTTGGCCCCACTTTTCTAAAACTTTGTGCAAATGAAAAGTGGACACTTATAGTGGGACGGAGGGAGTAATTGTTAGAGTAAATTACATGGTTGGTCCCTGTGGTTTGTCCAAAATAACAATTTTAGTCCCTCGAAGTTTAAAGTTGCATGGTTGGTCCCTAAGTAGGTAAACAAATAACACCACAGGTCCCTTGGTTAAACTGGTGTTAACTAGGTTAGTTAAAATTTACAGGTTAGCCCCCTTTGGTTAAATAGCGCTGCATCGTTAATCCTTTTATTTAACGGCCGTTAGCAAGGCTTACACAAATGGTCCTTGAGTCCGTTTTTCTTCCGTTTTCATACGTTTTCGTCCGTTTTTCTTACGTTTTTTCCGTTTTTGTCCGTTTTTCTTACGTTTTTGTCCGTTTAACTTACGTTTTTGTCCTTTTTTCTTACGTTTTTTCCGTTTTCATACGTTTTTGTCCGTTTTTCTTACGTTTTTTTCCGTTTTTGTCCGTTTTTCTTACGTTTTTGACCGTTTTTTACGTTTTTGTCCGTTTTTCTTACGTTTTGTCCGTTTTCTTACGTTTTTGTCCGTTTTTCTTATGTTTTTTACTTTTTTGTCCGTTTTTCTTACGTTTTGTCCGTTTTTCTTACGTTTTTTGTCCGTTTTTCTTATGTTTGTGTCCGTTTTCTTACGTTTTTGTCCGTTTTTCTTACGTTTTTGTCCGTTTTTCTTATGTTTTTTACGTTGTTTGTCCGTTTTTCTTACGTTTTGTCCTTTTTCTTACGTTTTTGTCCGTTTTTTTTCTTTACGTTTTTGTCTATTGTCCGTTTTCTTATGTTTTTTTTGTCCGTTTTTCTTCTTTTACGTTTTTTCTCGTTTTGTCCGTTATTTTCTTACGTTTTGTTTTTTCTTACTGTTTTTTTCGTTTTTTTACGTTTTTGTCCGTTTTCTTACCGTTTTTTCTGTATTTGTCCGTTTTTCTTACGTTTTTTCGTTTTTCGTTTGTTTTTCTTACGTTTTTCTGTATTTGTCCGTTTTTCTTACGTTTTTTCCGTTTTCATACGTTTTTGTCCTTTTTCTTACGTTTTTTTCCGTTTTCTACGTTTTTGTCCGTTTTTCTTACGTTTTTTCGTTTTGTCCGTTTTTCTTACGTTTTTGTGTTTTTTTTTTACCGTTTTTTCTAGTTTTTGTCCGTTTTTCTTACGTTTTTTCTGTATTTCCGTTTTTTTTAAAAATTCAAAATAATAAAAAAAAAATTGTCCGAATTTTTTAAAAAAATAAAAAAATTCAAAATTTTTTTTTGTCCGAATTTAAAGAAAAATAAATAAAAAATTAAAAAAAAAATTTTGTCCGAATTTAAAGAAAAATAAATAAAAAATTAAAAAAAAAATTTGTCTAAATTTAAAAAAAAAAATTAAAAAATTCAAAACATAAGAAAAACGGACAAAAACGTAAGAAAAACGGACAAAAACGTAAAAAAAACGTAAGAAAAACGGACAAAAACGTAAGAAAAACGGACAAAAACGGAAAAAAAAAAAAAACAAACGTAAGAAAACGGACAAAACGTAAGAAAAACGGACAAAAACGTAAAAAACATAAGAAAAACGGACAAAAAACGTAAGAAAAACAGAAAAAAACGTAAGAAAAACGGACAAAAACGTAAGAAAAAAGGACAAAAACGTAAAAAACAGGACAAAAAACGTAAAAAACGGACAAAAAACGGAAAAAAAAAGTAAGAAAAACGGACAAATACAGAAAAAAAAACGTAAGAAAAACGGACAAAAACGTATGAAAACGGACAAAAAACGTAAGAAAAACGGACAAAAACGTAAGAAAAACGGACAAAAACGAAAAAAAAAACGAAAAATAAAAAAACGGACAAAAACGTAAGAAAAAACGACAAAAACGTAAGAAAAAACGGACAAAAACGTAAGAAAAACGGACAAAAAAAACGGTCAAAAACGTAAGAAAAACGAACAAAACGTTAGAAAAAACGGACAAAAACGTAAGAAAAACGGACAAAACGTAAGAAAAAACGGACAAAAACGTAAGAAAAACGGACAAAAACGTAAAAAAACGGACAAAAACGTAAGAAAAAAACGGACAAAAACGGAAAAAAACGTAAGAAAAACGGACAAAAATGTAAGAAAAACGGACAAAAAAAAAACGGACAAAAACGTAAGAAAAACGGACAAAAACGTAAGAAAAAACGGACAAAAACGGAAAAAAACGTAAAAAAAGAAAAAAACAAAAACGTAAGAAAAACGGACAAAAACGTAAGAAACATAAAAACGGACAAAAACGTAAGAAAAACAGGACAAAACGTAAGAAAAATGGACAAAAACGTAAGAAAAACGGACAAAACGTAAGAAAAACGGACAAAAACGGAAAAAAAAAAAACGTAAGAAAACGGACAAAACGTAAGAAAAACGGACAAAAACGTAAAAAACATAAGAAAAACGAACAAAAACGTAAGAAAAACTGACAAAACGTAAGAAAAACGGACAAAAACGTAAGAAAAACGGACAAAAACGTAAAAAAACGGACAAAAACGTAAAAAAACGGACAAAAACGTAAGAAAAACGGACAAAAACAGAAAAAACGTAAGAAAAACGGAAAAAAACGTAAGAAAAACGGACGAAAACGTATGAAAACGGAAGAAAAACGGACTCAAGGACCATTTGTGTAAGCCTTGCAAACGGCCGTTAAGTAAAAGGATTAACGATGCAGCGCTATTTAACCAAAGGGGGCTAACCTGTAAATTTTAACTAACCTAGTTAACACACCAGTTTAACCAAGGGACCTGTGGTGTTATTTGTTTACCTACTTAGGGACCAACCATGCAACTTTAAACTTCGAGGGACTAAAGTTGTTATTTTGGACAAACCACAGGGACCAACCATGTAATTTACTCTAATTGTTATTACATTTTCTTTCTTATTTTATGCATAATAACAGTTTTACACTTAACCAATTAAATAATATTTTCTCTAAAATTTAAAATATTAAGTTCAAGCAAGGGTAATACCATAAACTCGATCAAACTTTCTTTCTTATTTGTAGTGCATAATTAAATTTGGACATCCCAAAAAGAAACCTTGACTACTAGTTTGCGGGGTTTTTTTTTTTTTTATTTATTTATTTATTTATTTATTTTTATTTTTTTTTAGAGTAAACTGCAAAATACATCCCTGTGGTTTACACCTTTTGGCACTTTACATCCTTGTCAGAAACTATTGGCAATATACATCCCCCGTTAGGCAAACGTTTGCCACATTACATCCAGGGTTTAGTCCTAACTTCGTTAGGGTTTAGTCCTAACTGACGCTAAGTGGGAAAAAATGAGGGGTATTAATGTTTTTTTACCTATAAGAGGGATGTATTTTGAAAATGACTTTACCTACTTCTAAGAGGGATGTATTTTGCAAATGACTTTTATACTTTACTTTTTTTTTTTAATTATTATTATTATTATTATTATTTGTTCTTATTTTATTTTCTTACGTTTTTTACGTTTTCTTCAATTTTTTTACGTTTTCTTGCATTTTTGTCCGTTTTTCTTACGTTTTTTTTTACCTTTTTCTTACGTTTTCGTCCGTTATTCTTACATTTTTTTCCGTTTTCATACGTTTTTGTCCGTTTTTATACGTTTTCATTCTTTTTTATACGTTTTCGTCCGTTTTTCTTTAGTTTTTGTCCGTTTTGGTTCATTTTTCTTACGTTTTTTCCGTTTTCGTAAGTTTAATCCGTTTTTTTTTTTTGCGAATTTAAAAAATAAATAAATAAAAAAAGTTCAAAATTTTTGTCCGAATTTAAAAAAAAAAAAAAAAAAAAAAAATCAAAATTTTTTTTTATTTTTTTGAATTAAAATTTTGAACTTTTTTTATTTTTTTGAATTCAAAAAATTTTATTTTTTTTAATTCAAATTTTTTTTTTTTTGAATTTTTAAATTCGGACAATTTTTTTTTTCTTTTTTTTTAATTCAAAATTTTTTTGAATTTGTCAAAAAAAAAAAAAAAAAAAAAAAAGATAATTCGAAATTTTTTTTTGCAAATTCGGGCAAAAAAATTAAAAAATAATTTGTCAAAAAAATTTTGAATTTTTTTTTTTTTTTTTTTTTTTAATTCGGGCAAAAATTTCGAATTTTTTTTATTTATTTTTTTTTAAATTCGGACAAAAAAAATCAGAAACAAAAACGGATAAAACTTACGAAAACGGAAAAAAAACGTAAGAAAAATGAAACGGACAAAAACGGACGAAAACGTATAAAAAAGAATGAAAACGGGCGAAAACGTATAAAAACGGACAAAAACGTATGAAAACGAAAAAAATGTAAGAATAACAGACAAAAACGTAAGAAAACGTAAAAAAACGGACAAAAATGCAAGAAAACGTAAAAAAATAGAAGAAAATGTAAAAACGTAAGAAAATAAAATAAGAACAAATAATAATAACAATAATAATAATATTAGTAGTAGTGATAATAATAATAATAATAATTAAAAAAAAAGAAGTAAAGTATAAAAGTCATTTGCAAAATACATGCCTCTTAGAAGTAGGTAAAGTTATTTGCAAAATACATCCCTCTTATAGGTAAAAAGACATTAATACCCCTCATTTTTTTCCATTTAACGTCAGTTAGGACTAAACATTAACGAAGTTAAGGACTAAGGATGTAATGTGGCAAACGTTTGCCTAACGGGGATGTATATTGCCAATAGTTTCTGAGAGAGATGTAAAGTGCTAAAAGATGTAAACCTTTTTTTTTATATATATCTTATATACATTAGTAATTAGTAAATCACAAAGTACAAGATATTACATTTTTTAATAGATATAGTGTCTTCGTTTCAAGAGAATATATAGTAAGATGGCAAGGTTTACGTTGTTTAATCCTGCCTAACAAGGTTCAGATATCATATAAATCATTTTGTACATATTTAGGTACACAATTTCATTGTCATTCAATTAATTCATTAACAAACGGGTAGTTCATTCTTAGTTTCTCTATTTATTAAACCACAAATTTAACTATCCTAATGACTCTAATTCTACAAATTGATTAAAATAATATCTATAGATATTCAAATCTATAACTTAATTTTTGTATATGCATATATATTTTTTTTAACCAACTGGGCTAGCTCGGTTGGCCACTAAAGGTGACCTTGGGGAGGTTATTACCACATGCGAGAGGTCTCAAGTTCGAGTCTCTCTATGAAGGTTTTCCTTCAAGGTGGAATCTGTGGGGTTCTGCCCCATAGATGCGTCGATTCGAGGCTGACAGAGACTACCTTCTGGGTATGTACTGTAGAATCGAATAACTAATTATTATTCGAGGTTGGCAGGGACTACCTTCTGGGTAAGTACTGTAAAATCGAATAACTAACTTAGTATTGTAATAACTCGCCGTTCAAAAAAAAAACGATTTTCATATAAACATTTACTAAATTACTGCACAAAAGAGTAAGCGTCATATATCCACAACGAAGCGCGACATAGACCATACTCGTAAGATACATTTCTCATTTATGTGTAAACTTGGATATATAACCTGGAAAACAGAGAAGTTTATACTAAGATGATTTATTAACTTAAATACACTTTCCGTCTCAAAATAAGAATTTACATTGCTATTTTAGGGGACTAGAAGTCATAAATTCAAGTAATCCATACCTCCCAAATTCAACCAATAAGCTTCAGCCAACTCATACCCATAAATTCTCATACCTCCCAACCTAAATCACTGGCGGCGCATAAATTCTCATACCTCAAAAAAAAAAAAAAAAAAAAAAAATTAATCATTAAACTAAAATCAATTTAATTAAAAACACAAACATTTGACTCATACGATACCGATGCCTAAAAAATTGTTCGCCGAACTTCGGGTCTTCGACGAAGTAGTCACGCATTAGTCTTTCATTAGCTTTTTCCCGGTGTCGCTCAATATAAGTGCGTGAATCATTAGAGCTACCCGAGTCTTCAAGGGCTTCAATCTCTCGCATATTGGGTAGCGGAGGTGGGATGATGATTTCGTCGGAAGATGAAGACATTATTTTTTTGTTGGAGTGTATATGAAAATGGGTGTGTTTTGATTGAATTGGTTAGTTGATGTATTTGAAATGGAAGTGAAAATGGGTATATGTAAGTAAAAATGGGTATGTTTAATTTTTTTTTTTTCTTTTTTTTTTTTTTTTTTTTTTTGGGTCACCCAACGTCTATTTTTTTGCCCACATGTTGATCAAATTGAATTTATGGGGAGCGGGCTTTCATACCGAGAATGATAAACTTTTGGCATAAATTCGGAACCGGCGGCGGTGTTACCGCCGGTTTGATTGACACCGCTGGCCACCCCGTTGTACGCTCCGAGTGCCCTTAGAGTGTTCTAAAATAAGTGTCAATTTTATATTTCAACAATTCAACCAGTAAAAAAAGATATTAATGGGGGACAATGATATTAGATTGTTAAAAAATGTAGTTATTGAGTTTTCTTAAACTTTGTACTTTTAAAAAATGTGCACTTATTTTAAGACGAGAGAGTAAGAGATAAGTTCATTTATCACTACTCCTTAAACATATAAAGGTGTTTTCATTAAAATTGAAATTTTCAAACAAGAAAACTATATAGTATAAGTTAATCTAATATAATCATGTAGCAAAAAAACAATGAAAAAAATGCATGAGTACAATGCATCGGTCTCTTATACCTACTAAATTAGTTTGATAGTATGCTGTCATGAATGACAATGGGTATGAGTTTGATAGTAGTGACAGGTCTCTCACTTATGAAAGATTTATTCCCACCTCTCTTGGTGTATATGGAGCATGGATAATATCTCACTTTCATAGTCATAGTGGTGGGTACTCTCATCTTAAACAAACACCCTTAATTACTTTCATAGTCATAGTTTGATTCCTTTACGGAGATACCAAACGCACCATTAACATATACAAAGAAAGAAATAAAATAATCTCCATTGAAATTTGTTTGTCTTGCATAAGAGAACATTTTCCATTTTACAATATTTGTTTTCATTTTTTTATTCTCATTCTAATAACATGCACCCCACGTTCCCTCCATCCTTCTTTCTAACAACCTTTTTTTTCAAATGTTTCATTAAACAAAACATCATTTGTTGTTGTTTTATGAATCTTTTTTGTGTCAAAATTTTGGATAGATTTTGAGAATAGTTTGAGCATTCTTGTCGTAAATATGGAGGAAGATCATTTAGATTCGATGTCGGATATGGATCCTGAACTAGAAGCAATATATGCAGGTGATGATATTATTATGCATGTGTTTAAGGTTTGTGTACATTGGTTTTGTGTTCGTTTTTTAATGTTAATTGTGTGATTTTGTTTTGTAGATATGGAAATGATGAAGGAGAGGTTTGCGAAGTTGTTGTTAGGGGAAGATATGTCGGGTGGAGGCAAAGGTGTTTCGTCCGCTTTGGCATTGTCAAATGCCATCACGAATCTAGCAGGTTAGTGGTTTCGTTTGCTTTTCTTTTTTTCTTTTTTTTTTTTGCTTATATTTGGTTTTCGTTTTCATTTGGGATGTGGAACATGTTAGAAAAGAGGGTGTTTTAGGCTTTTATCAATGAAGAAACTAAAATAGAGAATATTGTATTTGAATTGCAATGCACAATGCAAACTGTCTTGCCTATTTCGGGGTGTTTGGGATTGTGTTTTGAAGGTGATCACGCGCTTTGAGATAAGAGAAAACAAAATGTAATACAAGAGATGATGTTAATTTGAAGCCGGCCTCTACCGTTGGTATTTTAGTGTAAAATAGATTGAGTTTAATATGCAAATAAGGGTCGACACTTATTTGGATATTAACTGGACTAACGGGGGTTCCAAGGGGGCGTAGCCCCCTTGGTGGGGGTTCGGGGGCAACGCCCCTGAGAGAAGCAGGGTCCAAGGGGCGGCAGCCCCTGGCTGGGGTCGAGCTGCCAGGTCAGCTGGAAAATTTTTTATTTGGTATAACATTGCTATGTTGGAAATTCATTAGAATTTGTTTTTTCACCAAATAAAACATATTAAGTTGATGCTCGTTTCTGCTGCTAGTGCAGCAGTTCCTGCCGATGGTTCCTGCTGATAGTGCGGTTTCTGCTGATAGTGCAGTTTCTGCTGATAGCATGGTTCCTGCTGATAGTGGATCGTTCCTGCCGAACGGTTCCTGCTGAACGGTTTCTGCTGATAGAGTATAACTGTTTTACAGTTATTAGGCTTTGATAACCGCCCCTATAAACCGTCTTATATATTCTCTATTTCGAATAGAGAGAGACAAGGCTGATCAACCATATTTGATCACGTTTTTACTGCAAACATAAAATCATTCACAAACTTGAATCAATTAGATTTTATCCGGTCGTTAATTGGTATACACTCCAATTTAATCGATCTGAAAGCGTACTATTCGTGACTTCTAATTGCTATCAGGATACCAATCTCACCCCAATTACCACACATAAACAACATCTACCGTTTGGTATCACAATAATTACATAATCAACTGTACGAGTGTTTGATAATTTGAGAATTTAAGAGGTAAACTAATCAGAATTACAGTGGTAAGCCACTCTTAAAACTACTGACTACAAAGCATCGTATGCAATTTGAATTTGAAAATGTGACAACCAGATAATCAATATGCAAATGCAATCTCACACAACTATCGACAACAATCTCCTTTGGGTATGCCTCACAAAAGTTGTTGGAACATTATTTTGGCGTTGTCTGCTGCAACTTTTATTTGGATAAAAATATACTTGAAGTAGGTGGAGCTTTAGCTTGAAAGTGTAAGTGACACAAAAAAAATCTCATAGAAAACACGTTTAGCTCTTGTAGAGGGTATTTAGGCAAATTAATCAATCAAAAGGTACAGCTTGTCATAAACGCCACTGCAAGCAGCTTACTGTTTAGGAGCTTTTTTTTTTTTTAAATCGACAGTTTAAGCTGTTACATGTACTCAATACATCTTTTTGTACTGAGCTTATTTTCCTAGAAAAAACAATACAAAAGCATAGCATTTCATTAGCTGCAAAAAGCCAAAAAGGTCCTTATATATTACGACTTGGCCTAGCACACGACATGGGTAGTCCGATATCAAAGAAATAGTCATCTTTATCATCATTCATCCAACTGAACAGATTTAAATCTTTGTTTTACAGCTTCTGTGTTTGGAGAAATATCGCGTTTAGAACCCATGGCTCCTGATAGTAAAGCAAGGTGGCGGAAAGAAATCGATTGGTTGTTGTCCGTGACAGATCACATTGTTGAATTTGTGCCGTCCAAGCAAAATACTAATGGCGTGATGATGGAGGTACAAATCTCTTTTACACTTTGTCTCTGAATCTTTTGAAGCTGCTAAATCATATGACGTGTACAGATAATGGTTACAAGAAGACGAAGCGATGTGAGTTCAAATATTCCTGCCTTAAAGAAGCTTGATGGTATGCTCATGGTAAGAAATGGACGTTTTCTTGTTTTTCAGTGTTACAACTGACAATCTGATACAACTCTGCGCTATAATATACTAGTAATTGTTATAACAAAACAGGTTGCTTGAGAGAATGCTTGGATGAAATGTTGCATTTAGTGAAAACTGACATCTTTTATGTTTCCTTGTGTGAACATAGGAATGTTTAGAAAATTTTAAGGATCAAAATGAATTTACTTATGCGTCTAAAGATGACGTTGGAACAAAATCAAAGAAAAAAAGGGAAGAAGAAAAGTGGTGGTTACCAACGCCAAAGGTTCCACCAGACGGTTTATCTGATCTTACAAGGAAATGGTTGCACTTTCAGAAAGACTCAGTGAACCAAGTACTCAAAGCAGCCATGGCTATGAATTCTCACATTCTTACCGAGATGGAAATCCCTGAAAGTTACATTGAAGCCCTCCCCAAGGTAAGTATGTTACCCTTAGGGGTTAAAGTTACCATTCTTAAGAGTTTTGTTACCCTATGACCGAAAAATATAGTTTGACATAAAGTGTGTTGTTCTTCTATGCAATTTTCCCTATCAGAAACATTAATCAAATTATCTGTATACTTTGTTCATCATTGGTACATTTTGTGACAGAATGGGCGGGCCAGCTTAGGAGACTCAATCTACAAGAATATTACGGTTGATCACTTTGATCCAGACAATTTCCTTTCGGCTATGGACTTGTCTTCGGAGCATAAAATCCTTGATCTCAAGAATAGAATCGAGGCATCCGTTGTGATATGGAGGAGGAAAATGACGAATAAAGATGGTAAGTCTGGATGGGGTTCGGGTGTGAGCTTGGAAAAAAGAGAACAATTTGAAGATAGAGCAGAAACAATATTACTTATACTGAAACATCGGTACCCTGGTACTCCTCAATCTGCACTAGATGTCAGCAAAATCGAAAATAATCGAGTAAGAGACTATCATACCCTTATTTGCATACCATTCCTTTGTTTTGAGTCTATAACGAGGCACTAAGCGTTATAATTTCAACTCACTTATATCAAAAAGAACAATTCATTTAGATTTGGGTAATACTTTATCTACGTGATTTCAAACTTTATGACAAATGGGTTGAACGGGTCAAACAGGTTGAAAATCACCAAAATTGTACTTACATGCTTACACTTACAGGATATAGGACACGCGATTCTTGAGAGCTATTCAAGAATATTAGAAAGCTTAGCACACAAGGTTATGTCACGAATTGAAGATGTAATGCACGCGGATAATCTAGCACACAATCCATCAGGAGATCTAAAACGAAACTCACTTAAAACTTCATCATCAATTACATCAGGGAGATTCCCAAATGCAAAAGAAGAGTTAGAAAAACTCAACTATTCTGATGCCCCAACCTCAATGACATTATCCGATTTCATGGGTTGGGCTTTAGAGCAAGAAAAATACTCAAAAGAAGAACTATCAAATGGAAATGAACCCGGACTATTGGCAAAACAGCCATCCGCTACAAATAGCAAGAAACTTTCTTATCTTGAGAAGCTCGAGACTTTAGGGTCGAGAAGTCCATCGGGACGCCAGTAAACAAAATTCATATTAGATGTATAGAAATGAAGTTTCATGTGTAAATATTCAGACCTGCAAAAGAGTCTGTAATTTTGTCATGTGTAAATATAGGAATTACAAAAGCACTTGAAAATAAGTGCTAATCTTGTACAACATACTATGTTAACTCTCACCCTAGTTAAAATATATTGTTATCCTAAAGAATTCTTGCATTTTCAACTCTTGTTCCCACAACCCCTTAAGAAATTTTACGCATGAACTTTTCTTATCATATACTAAACTAATTTGTTCAGGAAACTAGAGCAGAATAAATACAACTTGAATATCAGTAAGCAAACAACGACTAGCACCTTTGATCCCTAAATATCGACCAACAATTGGCAACAAGAAGAACACGCACAATAATATCCCTAAATGTCAACTAGCATTTCTTATTGCTCAAATGACCGTACGCTCAAATTTAAAACATTAACTCGATAATAAACTTAAAACTCATTTCCAATGGCGGGTGAAAATTTGGTCACACGGTATGCACTACATGCTAAAATTCAATTTTTTTCATTTATAAAACGCAGACATTCAACCGATAGTGTTCAAAAGGTATGCACGTACATGCCCTCTAGCTCAAATATGTTCGCCTAGCTCAATTATGAACAATACTTCTACTCTCACTAAGATATTAAAACTAGCACTTCTATCAACCTTTGTTTATTCAAAGATTTTAGCAAAAAAAAAAAAAAAAAAGTAAAAAGTAAAAAAAAAAAAGAACGTGGAGATGCGGGGGATCGAACCCCGTGCCTCTCGCATGCAAAGCGAGCGCTCTACCATTTGAGCTACATCCCCGAACTTGTTTTATGTTTATTAATGTATCTACATATATATAAAATATAGTTAAAAAATCAATTATTGGTTTCATCGACAATAATTGTAGCCATATAAAAAGTCTCTCTCACTGTTTTTCAATCTTTGATCTTGAAGGTATATACCCTTTAATTGATTTGTTATATTTTTTGTTTTAGATATATATATGCATGCATAACTTTGTTGATATGGGTCAGTAACATATTGGATGTATGTTAAAACTCATCTAACTATAGGTTTTGATGTTATATAAATCTTTGATTTCTTTATAGTGTTAATGATGGTCATCTACTTTCTTATGTCAATTATTGTAGATTGCATGTTAGAGATATGATGGTCTGTTTTTTAAGGGGTGTTTTAGATGTAGGTTTCTAAGTGATTATTCATTATTGTAACATGAAAATTTAAGATCATGGTCAGATAACCTAAGGGTACGGTGTGTTTGTTTAAGTATATATTCTGTCTTAGGACCAAAATATGAGCTGAAAATAAACTTAAAAAATAAGTTTATGGAATAAAAACTGAAATCATATAATGTTTGACAAAAGTAAATGTTGGTGGAAGTAGAGATGATGTTGTGTAGATGGAACTTGTGGGGGGCTAAAAACTAGAAAGTACTTTTATAAGATACATGAAGTAGCATTCGAACATTAACAAATTATGAGAGATTATCCTTTAAAAAATTTGGAGTGGCCTTATAAGTTATGTCCGTCGAACAAAACTACAACATTAAGACAGCACTAAATTTATATAGGTGAATGATTCACCTTCCAAACAAAAGTATTGTAACATCTCTTTGGAATATATAATGACATCTGTAGTATCTACATCTTAATTAATGTAGATCATGTAACTTACACATCTTTTCTGTTTTAATATGTGCAATGATGGCCAAAGCTAACTTAGAGATTTTTTTCCACCAACCTTTTCTCTTTGTCTTGATATTTTGATTACAAAAGTCCTAGATATAATCGGAATACGTTATTAGCACGAGACTGTATCAAATAAGGTTTTGTAAACAACCCATGGTAATGTTCTAGTAGATTAATTAAGCACCCTTGTAATTAAGCATTTGTTTTCAAGTATTTTTGTTGCAAGTATTTTTATTTACTAACTTTGTTTGATTGAAGTTATTACCATGGCAAATCTCGTCGAACTTGAGTTTCCTGCCCTAGATGTGTCCGGAGAAAACTACTTTATGTGGGCTTCAAATGTGGAAGGCTATATCACTGCTGAAGGTCTTCAAGGAACAATTGAAGAAGGAAACTCTGCCTCCGTCCAAGACCGCGCCAAAGCAATGGTGTTTATATGTCGTCACCTTGACGAGGACCTTAGATTCCAATACATAACGGTGAGAGATCCATTAGAATTATTGAAATGTTTGGAAAAAAGATATGAATATTTGAAGCAAGTGATGCTTCCTAAAGCTCGCAATGATTGGATTCTTTTGAGTTTCCAAGACTTTGAAACTGTAAGCGAGTATAACTCCGCAATGTTTAGAATCAAAGCTGAGCTGAATATATGTGGAAAAAATATTGATGATAATGAGATGTTGGAAAAAACATTGTCCGCATTACATCCACTGAATATGCTCTTAAAGCAGCAATATCGAGAACGTGGTTTCAAAACGTATTATGAATTAATACATTGTCTTCTCATTGCTGAGCATAATAATGAACTTTTGATGAAAAACCATCAAAGAATACCCGCTGGCTACGTTGCATTCCGTGAAGTGAATGCTAGATCATTTGATCTTAAACGTGGACGTGAGCCATTACCTAAAGTAGATGCAAGTTCATGTAATAACAAGCGTGGACGAGGTCCACATGCTTCAAATAAAAATGATAATGCTTGTTATAAATGTGGCTCAAAAAACCACTGGTCGCGCACTTGTCGCACCCCTAAACATTTGTGTGAGCTTTATCAAGCATCACTCTTGAAATAATGCGAAAAAACAAATATCATCTAATACTGAAATATCAATGATGATGTGCTTATGAAAATGCATTTGGCTGTGAAATATTGAAATATCAGTAATAATGGAACTGTCCGCCTGAACCTGCAGTATTTTGGTTTGTTTTTCCCTTTCATCTAGTGGTGTGGTTTGTTTTCTTTAAATAACTGTAACGCTTGAATCTTTTCAGTGTTTAATATTAACCTTGACAATATATGGTGTTTTAAGCGTAGTTTTGTTATAATAACAAAGTTTTAGGACATATATATGAAAGACCTTTTCTGTTCGATGTTAATGTTAATCAACCTGTATTAAGTTTTAAACCTGTCTGTTCATAATTCGCCGACGTCAGGATCAAGTTTCAATATTGGTTTAGAGTTTGTTACAAGTTCAAAGTGTTCAAGTTGATACAAGTCGCAGTATTGAAAGTACTTGGTTCAGTTTCAAAGGTTCTAGTTGGTCAAGTTAAAGTTTGTTAAACATAACTGTACAAAGTTGGTTAAGATATAAAATGGGTCTTTGCCCTAGCGGCATCGAGGATGCAGCTAAGGTGTCTCTCAACCGATAAGTTGATGGTTTAAGTCATGTCATGAACGTAGGAGTGGTGTAGGTATGTGTGTGTGTGTTTGCCGTTCAACATTACCCAACTACTTTAACATTACCGGACTACTTTTCCTCTCTTATATTTTTATCATAACCACTAGCCACTTTCTGAATCAAAATGTATTACATTATCACTCGGAACATCTCGGCCATCTCTCCTACATAATGATTATTACCCAAAAACCGAAAATAGAATGAATCATTCATATTATTATTGAGTGGGTACAACCAATAAATTCTAACTAAAAAGCGATAAAAATTTTGTTCTTTCCTGAATTTCAAAGTTTAATAAATTGACATTGTACTTCTAAAAACACATTCACAGCACATTAAACCTTAAACCTTAGTAAATTTTACACATCATCTTTTTCAATGTTTTATTTAATATAAAATACCACATATTGTAGTTGTATAGTTGCCATAGATAATAAGGGTCCCCACTATCATAAGGCTTTGTGGTCTAGTGGTTAACGCTTAGTCAGTTAAGCGAGCCCGTGTGAGAGTAGTACCGATTTGGGTGACCTACCGGGAAGTCTTCACATGAGGGCCACAAAGCTCTGTTGGTATTTGTAAAGATCAAGATTCGCGTTTTAACACCTTCTGGAGGTCGAGGTTGGTGGAAATAGGCTCGATCAATGGTTGGTTTTAGAGAGAGAGTAGAGAAAAGGTGGAGATAATTGAAAACCGGATTTTATTTCTATGGATAAGATTTTCAGCCACACCCCTCAAATGGAGATTTGAGGGGTATTTATATGCCATACATGACAACTATTAGAGTATTACACAATAAGTCCTTGCACTATATGCATTCTAGTTGTCTATTTCCAATTCACGTAAATATCGCCCAGCTTCATTTCTAACAATCTCCCTCCAGCTGAAGATATACGTGAATTGGTTACAATGATTCCTAACAATTACATAACAATGATAAAAGCAATGCTGAAGTAGAGCAGTTTCCTTTTGAGGATGTCTTCACAGCTCTTGATCTTCTCGTATCTTTCTCAGCTTGCTTGACTTACTTGCAGAATCACTGTAATGACCTAATTGGGTTATTACTCCCTCCCAATTAGTGAGGCATTTTCTTTTACATGCTCCCTCCCAAATTGACAACCCGTTTGATATAGCCTTGATGCTTGTAGAAGAAGTTTCTCTGAAATCTTGCCAAATTGTCTTTAGTCTCTTGCACAGCGGAAAATGGATTATAGACTGATGACTTGTAACTTCTTCACAGGTTTGTTTGGGGAGCATCATATCGACATCTTCATCTCACTTAGAATGCTTCCAGTTCTTCAATAAACAGCCCCGATGTACACATTTCTCCCTCCAGGATGATGACGATCTTTCGGACTCATCCTACATATGTGTACATAGACATATCAACTAGAAGCAACATACAAATCAATACCCCATGAGTGGATGTCGATAACTATTCTCTCTACGATTCTCTTCAGATCAATCTCTTCTCAAACCTTTTGTATCAAAGCAACGGCCTTTTGTAGTGACTGCTGATGGAGAAACCCACTATGACGAACTTGAGACTGAAGTAAAATAACCCAGACTTGTGACTTAAACTTGCAAGAACGTGTGACTAAGAACCTATACTGAGCACTACAATGTAACTCCTTAAAGCATATAGGTCGTTTCATATACCCATCCATCATTCCTTAACTGTATATGAACCTCTCTTGAATTATCCACATCTTTGTGTGACACTGAGTACTACAACGTATCTCCTTTAAGTGATAGTTAACTAGGTCTTCGTCCATCCTCCCCTTGACCTATGAAAACTAGATAACCCAAGACTTAATCACTATTCTATAAATGCTCAAACAAGGATCTCGAAGAATCATGCATCCAACCAACCCCGATATCTTCAAGATACTAAGTACACGTACCCGTGATATTCCACTTCAACTTCAAATAAGTAATAATGAATCATCCTTGTAGTCACAGTTGATAATTTAGCCATTGTCATTTGATTGCGATTCTTGATCAGGATCTTTTAAGCGATACGTGGTGTTTTGAGGATGTAGGCCAATAATATTTTTGTGATTTTGGTGTGGTGCGAGTTTGAAATATGCCTTATTTTCAATTCTAAACATGCTAGGAAAATTTGAGTTTAAGAAATTTTTACGCCAAATTTTGCCGAAAAAAATTCGAATTTTGACCTAAAAATTTGAATTTTTGGTCAAAATTTTCATCGTTGTAACATAATTTGAATTTAGCGTAAAAATGGACCGTTTAGTCTCTCCTCCGAATTAAATTCTTTTTTTTGGCATACTCGTTCGACTAGACTAGGTTCGTTCGACTAGTCACTTGGTTCGATCAGCTTAAACTCGTTCGACTAATCTGCTCGTTCGACAAATCTGCTCGTTCGACCAACCTACCTCGTTCGATCAACCTAGTTCCTTCGAGCACAGAAGCTTCTTCGACTAAATACTCCTTCGATCATACCCTAGCTCCTTCGATCATTCTGCTCGTTCGACTATGTCGTTCAACTAAGTCGTTCGACTATGTCGTTCGACTATGTCGTTCGACAATGTCGTTCGACTATGTCGTTCGACTAGCTCGTTCGACTAGCTCGTTCGATCAACACGTTCGACTATTTGGTCGTTCGACTATTTAGTTCGTTCGATCAATTTGGAAGAGTAAGTCTAGCTCGACTACCCTTGTCTCGTTCGATGAATGCTCCTTCGATGACAAACCTCGTTCGATCAATGTTGGTCGTTCGATTATGTGAAGTCGTTCGACTATGTCGTTCGATAAAGTTGCCTCAGAAACCCAGAAACTCGATCAGAAGCAGCAGAAATTCGATTAGGATTGCTGATGAACAGTAACGTGCCCTAATCCTAAATCTTTAACCTTTTGCTCTTGATACCACTTGTTAAGATCAAGATTCGCGTTTTAACACCTTCTGGAGGTCGAGGTTGGTGGAAATAGGCTCGATCCATGGTTGGTTTTAGAGAGAGAGTAGAAAGAAGGTGGAGATAATTGAAAACCGGATTAAATTTCTATGGATAAGATTTTCAGCCACACCCCTCAAATGGAGATTTGAGGGGTATTTATATGCCATACATGACAACTATTAGAGTATTACACAATAAGTCCTTGCACTATATGCATTCTAGTTGTCTATTTCCAATTCACGTAAATATCGCCCAGCTTCATTTCTAACAGTATTAGGCAATGAAGAGAAGAGTCTGTGAGCCAATGTTGCGCAGGTTCGAATACGAGCCAGCCCCGGTTTTCATCCGGCCATTACTCCAGCGAGAAAACTCGTGTGGAGGCGGTACGGTTTCCGGGCGGAAGCCGTTAAAAATCCCCACTACGCCAGCGTGGACCCGATTCAGACAACATAATCTGGGTATGTGGTGGATGAGGGCCTGCCAATATGACGGGTGCGACTCTAAACCAAAAAATGAAAGTCGCCTTCCAAAAAAAATAAGGGTCCCCACTTTTATTGTATAATGAAGGTGTGTTTATTAAATCAACTTGCCATCTAAACCATCCCCAATGGATTAAGCATTTAATGTGAAAACTTTTTGGCTATTGAGTGATGCCATGGAGCATTGTGCCCATACCTTTTAAGAAAAGGTTAAGAAGAGTGGATGTCAATACTTACACCAACAAACGAATACCTTATGCTTTGTTTTATTTTTTTTCTTTGAACTACATAGATTTTATTAAAAATACAGACCTTATGCTCCAAAAAAATTAGAAGATTAACAAAAAATGTTATTAGAATAGAAAATACTACTCGAGAACCGAACCGACCTGTCGAAATCGACTGAATCAAACCGATTGCCAAACCAACCCATTTTTTTAACACCTCTAAGCCACATCATATTCGTTCCTTTTATGACTTAGGCCCTGTTTCTTTTCTTTAGTGGCACTAAGGAATTGGCCTCACTAAACTATTTAATATTATCTTTTTTTAAAGTGGGGTTCATTTATTCATTTGTTTCATTTGTATAATAAGAGGAAGAAAAATAAAATCCTCCCCATCCGCTGATACTAATAGATATGGGACCCACATGAACCAACTTACCACTTAATCTGAGGAAAAAAAAAAAAAAAACCCTTAGATAAATATTACTTTCTTGGGTTTTCAATAATTAAAAAGAGTAAATTGCAAAAGTCATCTTTGTGATTTGGCCAAATTTCATATTTTTTCGAAAGTGTAGTCACCGTTTGAACTTACAAGTGTAATTTTCATCCTTCACCAACGTGAAATGACTAAATTACCCTTATATCCTTTCTAATTACTCGTAATAAATAAAGAGGATGAACATTTTAGTCATTTTATTTCGGCTACGGACTAAATGCACACTCATAAGTTTCTCACAAGAATGATGCATGCACTTACGAAAAGACAGGGACGGAACATGCAATTTGGATAAATCACAAGGACAATTTTTGCAATTTACGCAAAACAAAAAACTTTAAAAGAAAACATGGAGATGCGGGGGATCGAACCCCGTGCCTCCCGCATGCAAAGCGGGCGCTCTACCATTTGAGCTACATCCCCTTTTCTGTTATCTCACTCTACAAAATACTACTAATACAAAATATCACTTCATTTCTGCAGATCATTTTGTGGCTGTGGATAGTCTTTGAATTTCATTCATACCCTTTTTTCTCGATCATCTTCAACATAGTAACATACCACCAACTTTTAAAATCCAATCTTAAAAAAGTTTGATATACAATGTCTTGTTTAATGTCAACTTTGCCTTTTGCACCACTTTTTGCTATTGAGAATAGACCCTTTTGTGCACCTTTGCATAAACACTTTGTTTCCACTATTAAAGGTAACATTTTCAGCTAGGATTATTAGTATTTGGTTTGTTAATGTGGGATACTTATTATGTTTTAGCCTATTGTCTTATATGATTCTTTGTTTCAAGTTATGATAATAACTTAATTAGATAACAATCAGCTTTTGAGAACTAATGATTATTAACTGACTGTAACAACCCGTCCCACATCGGTAGGAGATAAGACATTTGAGTCCCTTATAAGCTTGAAGTAGTGGCCTACTAGTAGTATCCTTCTACCACGGTTTTAGTAAAAAAAAACCTGATACCCGGTAGTGGGTAGTCCATTGCTTTCCGCTTTAAGGGCGTTAGAACTACCAACGCCGAATAACTGGAATCAGTTTACTGTTCATTATTAATAGAGACTGATTATCTGTCACTTGAAAATGATAATCGGATAATCATTTTCAAACTGTTTGAATGATCATTTCAAACAGGGATAAGCGGTCATAATAGGCAATTGCAAACACACCATTGACGTCCGAATGACAATCGGATTGAAGTTAGGGAATATTAGAAACTGTTGCGCGTATCTTTGTGATCATACTAGTTTTTTTACCCAAAGACTCTGAACTGAACCTTTACTCTTATCTTACAAGAGACTATTTTTTTTAAGATTCAAATCTGGCATGTTTCATTTTAGAATTTGGAATAGGCTCATTAGTCGTTTTATCTCCAAGATGTCTTCAGTTGTGATGCTTTTATATTGTTTACTGTCGCTGTTAAACTTACAACATGAACTGACATGATCTTTGTTAGTTTAAGAATTCAATAGTGATCTATTTAACCTTTTAAAGTCAAATGTAGGAAGTAATCCAATTTTTACCATCACTTGAGTGCAGGACAACAAGGTCGTGTTACAGTTATTGCAAAGGCTAGTGGCAGCTCTGAGTCTTCTACTTCTTTGAACATCATTGAGTCCGTCCAAAGTGTTGTAAGTCATCCACGAGTGTGTGTCTTGCATGTAGATGTGGAAAAATGGGCGGGTCAGACGGGCTGTGTCTTTTAGTGTGTATTCTAAAATAATTACTCCGTAATTTGGTAGATTTATGCATTTAAGTTACATTATCACCTTATCGGCAATGTACAGATAAAGTGCAACCCATACCGACCCATTTATGAGTAAACGGATCGAAATCACCACCTATGCATGGTAATAAAATCTTGTATATGCGTTCCATTTTACAGTGGGATAAACCTGAAGATCGAGTTGCTCTCTTTGGATTGGGATTTGCATCAGTTGTCGCTTTGTGGGCTTCACTTAATCTAGTCACGGTATACTCTTTTCTCTTCGTATCTTTTTTTAATTTTAAATCTTAAACAAATTATACTGTATTACATATGCATAATGCATACCAACACCTTTTTATAAATATTCTGAGTTGCAATCTTTTATGTCAGTAGGCTATCGACAAGCTTCCTGTTGTCCCAGGCGTATTTGAGCTCATTGGCATTTGGTTTTCAACTGTAAGTAATGTTGATATGGACTATAGAGTTCACTCTCGTAATTTGCTGTTCAGTAGTATAACATTAACATTGTTTACTTTACTTCCAGTGGTTCGTATATCGCTATCTCTTATTCAAACCCGACAGGTAAAGCATTCTATCTTCTGTTGCATTATTATCAGAATCTAGATTATTTCTGCTAATATTTATAAAAATTGAGAGTTTTGGATATAAAGCGTGTGCGGTCAACCCAAATGTTAGCCCTGTGCAGTGTACCTGACATAAAAAGACCATCTTTTTAAAGGGGTTTTCTGATAAAAACATTTATTGCCTAGACTTATTGAACGGATATTAGGATTAATGTTATAGTATATCTTTAATACGACAGGATTCTTAAGGTTTGGACATGTATAAATAAGGATTACGGGATTTAGTTTGTTATGCGGTTGAAAGAATAAATTTTGCATCAATGGAGAGCCGATAGACCTGACCCGTACAAAATTTCCTGTTTTGACCCGTTGCTTAAACTGTCCGTTTTGTTTGCTTTAATCATGTGTGACTGCAGGAAAGAGCTTGTCCAGATCATCAACAAGTCATTAGCTGATGTTATCGGCCAATAATTTGCAATGCACAAGAATAAGAGTTGATAAAGCAAATGATCCACTTTTTGTACTATGGTTTCGCTTCCTTTGTGTTGTAGTGTTGTGGTGATCAATCTCAAACTCTTGAAACTTGTAATATTATCAAGTTCAACTCTAGATGTTGATCCCTTTTTTGTAACGGCAATATATGCTTTGTGTCTGTTGTGAATAAACTTAGAGTGGTTTTCTTCTACATATTAACAAAAACGTGTCGGATTGTCACTTTTACAAATCCAGGTCCCAATGGAGCAGGAATCCTTGGGTCAAGACAGGGAATTTCAAGATCCCATTAATGATGGAACATAAAAAATAATTTAGAATAAGAATCCTTTGCATTTTGCAAACCAAAGATACATGTACAAGTGCTGAACATGCATATAACAGGTCCAGCTGAGCATATGGATGAAGAATACTTATGTCAAAAAGACCCCAAGCATCACTATCACAAGTTGAATATAAAAAAACCAAAACGAAAAAACAACTAGTTAAATGCAGAGGAGCCATATAAGAGATAAAATCACTATTACAAGGCGAGTGTCCAAGAGTCTTTACAACTTTTAGTAAACGTTTTTTTATCATCATAAACAGTCACATACATTTGATAGATAAAAATTCCCATATATGTCGAGTCACTTTCCTCTACTGCAGGTAGCTTCATGTTTAGAACCTGAAATGCAGGTTAATCAGTAAGCTTAGTACATATTGAGTTCTTAACAAGTATACACATGTAACAAATTTACAAACCCCGTATGATTCTTAAGTCTACTAACAAATTTTGACATGTTTTTCAATTGATTTGAAGGTGTTATCAGATAAACTTGCTGTTAACGGCATAAGGTGTTGCAACACCAACGAATTAAAACTTGCATCAGAAACATGTAAATCTGAACAGACACGAATTCCTTGAGCAATACAGCAAACAACACATGTTTGGAACAATGATAAAAAGTTTTCAGCAATGTGTAGGGTACTTTTGTCCGGATTTATGCTATTACAAATTCTGATCCACAAACACGTTATAGATATTTAAAACATCCTTAAGTAGAGGCAAGGAATTTAAAAATCTAACTTATCATGGAATTAGGGTTCTACAGTTAGAAGGGCATACATTACCAGCTGAGAAAGCAGATATAATAATTCAAACCGACAAGGACGATGAAGAATGTCTTGGTCTAAAAAGAATCAATATGACAAATATAATCACTGTTACTAGAACTAAGCAATAGCTAAGCAATCAGAACGTACCAACAAAAAGAACTTGAGCATATAACCTTTTGCAGTGACATTAAAACATAGCATATTAAGACCATACCGGAAATTGATCACACACCAGCAAAAGATGCGATGAACGGAAAGCTTTCACTAGGGCTAGTTGATCAGAAATCAAAGAGCGTGCGGACAGTGTTCAGCAAGATCTTGTATTGTAACACCTTTCCATGTGATTCGATGACCATAAAAGCTTCCTCTTCTCTTTCTCCCAAAACGATACACCAGGCGCTCGAATTAATCCCCCAAGATTCGGGAGATGGCACCATAAGGTCATCAAGATTAACAACGTACTTCACCGACCATTCAGAATACCCATTCCTCATCTCCAAAATATACAAGTGACGGGAATAAGGATAACCCTTACAAGCTAGAAGTAAACTGCCACGGGATGCAAACAACTTATGATTACAATATAAATTTCCATCCACCATTACGGGGAGTTTTATGGTTGTTAAAACCGGATGGTCTAGAAGAATATCCAACTTGAAATGCAAAATCGGCCCATGCTCATTACCGAGCCAATGGATGGCACCATTCCAATATATTCCATCTTCAAAACCTTTAAAACTTTCATAGGAGGGAATTCGATCAGCACAAACACTCCAATTGCCTGTTTCCGAAGAGTAATTCTTTATTAGAATGTAAAAACCAACATTATTATCGTCAGTTACAACTCGAGCATGTACGACTTTATAGTGAGGTGATTTTTTAGGAAACTTAGATGAATTTCCGTCAACCATTTTTTCGGAAAATTAAGCACTTGGGCAATTTCCTGAAGCGGTCACACGTTCTTCTGTTAAGAAGCCTTATATATGGTATCTGTTTGAAAGAGAAAAAAGTGATTAGAGTACGATCGGATACTCAAATAGTGTTTTTTTTTTTTTTTTTTTTTTTTTTTTGAAAGAGAAAAAAGTGATTTAATGAAAAGTAAATTATATTAGCACCAAAAAATATAAGCAAATCTAACTATGGCATACCATGGACAACTCCCATGGCCACATAGAAAGACCAATTCACTCATATAGTCTTATACTAGCCTATTCTATACACAAGCCAAAACAAAACAAACTGTACTATTCCTGCAGACTATTACTTTCAGTCAGAGAGCCAAAACCAAATCACCGTCACCACTTTGACACAGTAAGCAACATACCAACAATATCAAACTGCATTCTACATTCTGTACAAAGCCATCTGATCCTCTACTCATATATCCAAACCAAACACTCCACAAAACCACACAACAACAATCATACCTCAGATCATAATCAGAGTATCAAGATCTCATCACATCAGAAACCGACCACTGTCATTCTTCTTTTATCTTCAGGAAACCTACTTTATGTGAATTACACACCATATATACAAGAAACACAATTTCAGAACAAGCTGTCCCTCCAAGACCCACTCATCCATAAAATATGTTTCAAGTACATAGGTTTTCCTTCACAAGATACAAGGCCATCTGATCCAATTCAGAACAGAAACCCAAACATCCTTCAAACTGATTATATTCTTAAAAGAGATACGCAGCTAGGATGAATATCTTTATGATAGCTACTTTTCCATGACATGCATCAGTAGCTAAAGCACTAGTATAATGCTTAATGCTCCTAATTTATTATTCAGCAGACCAATTACCCATAAACAGACCACTGTCATTTTTTCTTTATCAAAAACAATCAGCAATCAATTTGTTATTCAGCAGACCAATTACCCATAAACAGGAAACTCAATATATTGAATTGAACTACATTTCCTCACCAAGTAAACAAGTCATCAACCAAAGAAGTAGTCCCATCTTTCATGACTCACTAATTGGTTGAATAGTGTTTTGTTTTTCTGCTGAATAAAACGTCTTAAATACTAAAAATGACCAATATATACTTTTGTTTAAAATTATATGTAAGATTTTATTTTATTTTTTATCATATAAGCATTTATTGTGTTAAGAATTGGTAACCTAAAACCTCTTAGGGGTATATGTCTAAGCTTATGTTTTGATGTATTATAAGCAACTTATAAATAATGAAGCTCGTGTTGAGTGTTTGAGTAAGCTTATTAAATCAAACTCATAAGATCGAGTTTTTGTATTAGCTAGTGATGGTAAAATGACTAAAAAAAAAACAATAAGGTACCCAACAAAAGTAAATTTGTCTTTTATCAGCTTATATTTCAACTCATTTTTTTCCGGCTTATTATTTGGTAAAAGAGGGAATCCTATCCGAGCCACCTTTGGTGACCTGGAAGGTAAATCCCATAGTTCAACACACCACCCCGCAAGACCCGTGGAGCCTGATAAATCACTAGACCTCATTATATGGTTACGGTGGATGGCCCCAAGGAGTTTGCAAATGGCGGGATTTGAACTTGAGAACTCTGACTGGGACTCCCAAGCCGTCACGACCACTAGGCTAGTAATCATTTATGAGCTTATTATGACTTGAATATAGAAAATAAGGTAGTATTTGTCTAAGCTTGCATTTTGTGGTTATAAGGGCTTGTATAAGCAGCTTATTGCTTATGAATAATAAGCTCATGCTTAGTATTTGTGTTAGCTTATTATTAATAATGTCGTAAAATGACCAAAGAGTACATGAACATAAGGTACATGAACATCTGAAATTTAATAGTTATCTGAGAGTATAAAAGTCTTTTCCTATAACACCCGTTATTTTTTGGGCTTATGAGCTTGTGTAATTCCGACTTATGTTTAATAAACTCATTTTTCTAGCAAATTATGAAACTCACAGATTTATATAAGCTTATTACGGAGTATATCACAATAAACATATATAAGACTAATTTTCAAATTACACTAGTAAAATGGGGCTTATGAAATAGAAACCAGAATCAAATAAGCTCGTAAGCCCATAAATAAGATCAAACAAACTCCCACAAATGCGTACCTAGTGAGGTTTGAACCCTAAACCTCCTCAATATTAAGCTTAAGCAAAGACCCAAATATATACTGTAAGGCACAAAAATGGGTTATTTAAAACCCTCTCATAATAAGCTCATCTATGCAAACAGCTTGTTTCAGCTGGTATTAAAAAATTGAGCTTAAGTTGAAAACAGATAAGCCCATAAATAAGCTAAAAAAACACCCTAACCCATAAGTTAGGCAAATAAGCCCTAAAATAAACACCCAAAAAGAAGCCACAAAAATGGCTTATTAAGGTCAGCTTATTTTGGCTAGTTTAGTATGATCTTTACCTGTATTATAATAGCCTCTGAAAGTGATAATCCCTTTTTGCTCTTTCATCTTTCAAAATATTACTATTTGGGTTTGTGGAATATGGGTTGATAAAAGATTGTCAATCGGGTTAACCCGACCCGAACAAATATTACTATTTGGGTTTGTGGAATTTGGGTTGATTTATGTGTACATACAGGTATGATTGGCAAAATGGGCCGGAGTATGAGCTTATATTATAACATATTTTTATTTAACCGTTTGGCGAATTAGTTAGAGCTAAATTTTATTATTTTAAAATTGAATAAAAATACATTATATTAAACTCAATATATTTCAAGTTTTTATGTGTTAATCCATATATTTTGAAGGGTATTTAGACCAACTATAAGCCAAATTCAATTGGCTTTGGCTTATGAAAGTTTATGGCTTATAAAAGCTTTCATATAATCTTATATGACAAACAAAGCTTATTTTGTAAGCTCAAGTCCCTATAAGCCTCAATAAGCCCAATGTCAAAAACAACCATAAGAAAAGAGATAGAAAAAGTGGGTAAGTTGTTTGAGAAAAAACAAGAAAGTATACCAACAACACGAAAAAAATTGTTTCTTTTTTCGGGTAATTGGTTTAACCCGAATAACCTGATTAAAGTATATACATCCGAATAATCGGACTCTAACAAGCTTATTCAAGTTTAGGTCAGTTATAGCGAGTTTGGGTATTTTTAACAGCGTGAGTATTGGAGACTTTATCTAATAGTAATAAAGTACTGTATTTTTTGAAATGTTTTATTATATATCTTAACTTAAAAAGTACCATAATACTATAATTATTTGTCATTTCTGTTTCAATACATACTTAGGTTGACAAGTTCTAACATGTTACTGGTTATACCAATAAGATTAGATTAGGTGGCCTTTGTAAGATAGATTGAGTAGGTTGTAAAAATTTGTCGTTCGAGAAAAGAAGAAGCAAATGCTTAGGTGGCCCTCTAATTTCATGTTCTATAAAATTCGTCTTTTTCACATGCCACACACAAATGGGAACAATTTTCACCCACAAATAAACACACACACACACACAAACAACTCTGATCTAGTGAACACTTGAGAAAGCTTCGACGATCAACAAACTGAAATAGTTAACTCACTTTCCTCCGACAAACAGTTTATAATTCCACTTTTTCTTCCATTCTTCTAAAAGACCCTAAAAGCTAAAGAAACATCCAAAGAAATTGTGTAGTGTTTCTTTTGAGGTTTACTACTTAAATAGGCAATGGTCGTAAACTTGTCAGTGTGTTCTTTTACAAATCCATGAACCAAACACCTCTTAGCAGTTTATAATTGTACACAAAGAGATGCGTGTACAAGTAGTGAATGCGCATATAACAGTTCCAACTGAACATAAGGACGAAGAATACTTTCATCAACAAAAACCCAAAATATCGCTATCACAAGTCGAATATAAACAAACTAAAACGAAAAGATTACTTGTTAAAAGTAGAGGAGTCATATTTGAGATACAATCACTAATTCACTACTACGAGTCGAGAGTACAACAGTCTTAGTTACAACTTCTAATAAAGGTTCTTTGCTCATCATGAACACAGTCACATACAAATGATAGACAAAAAATTCCATAGATGGCAGGTCATTTTCCTCTACTGCGGGTACCTTTATGTTCAGAACCTGAAATGTAGGTTAATCAGTGCGCTTAGTACAAAACTGAGTTCATAACAAGTATACATATTTGGAGGTGCTATTAGACCAACTTGATTTTAGGCAGAAGGTGTTACAATGGAATGAAACTTGCATCAGAAGCGTGTTTATCTAAATAGACTCTAATCCTTGAGCCATACAATGAGCACACAGGTTTGGAGCGATGATATACACGTGAACCAGCAAATGATAAAAAAAAAAAAGCTTTCTTTAAACGTGCAGGGTATTTTTATCCATTTTTACACTTCTACAAATTTTGTTCTCATACATGTTATAGAAATTTAATAAGTCCTTGCATAGAGGCAAGGATTTTATAACTCCAACTAATTAACGAGTTGTAATTCTACCATTACATATGGGACTGCGTTTCAATTCCAGATCCAAAAAAATCCCATAAGCCAAACACCCTTTTTATGGTTCTAAAGGGAAAAAGGGATACATTGGTAGTTGAAGCGCACGCTCCCTTCCTCTGTTGCACCCATCGATTTTAAATCATGATTCCATGCTCCTGGTACATCTTAGTTATGTGCTACTACCAACTTATGACCATTATTGTAAGTATGCTATCCTTGTTCATAAAATCTAGATACCTTGGCTAAGCAATTGGAGCGTACCAACAATATTCAGTGAGTCGTGACAGAGGACTTGAAGCATCAATAGTATAGCTAAGCAATTAGAAGGTACCAACAATATCATAAAAAGAAATTTGAGCATACAATATTTTGCAGTAACATTATAACATCATACCTGAATTTGGAATCACACACGAGCAAAAGATGCAGTGAACGGAAAGCTTTCATGAGGGCTAGTTGATTCCAATTCAAAGAGCGTGTGAACAGTCTTTAGCACAATCTTGTATTGTAACACCTTCCCATATGATTCAATGACCATAAACGAATCCTCTTCTCTTTCTCCCAAAACGATACACCAAACACTCGAACGAATCCTCCAGTTTTCAGGAAATGGCATCATAATGCCATCAAGATTAACAAGGTACTTCAGTGACCATTCAGAATACCCATTCCTCATCTCAAAAATATTCAACTGATGGGAATCAGGACAATCCTTACAAACAAGAAGTAAACAACCACAAGATTCAAAGAACTTTTGATCACAAAACCCCTCTCCATCCAACGTTACAGGGAGTTGTATGGTTGTTAAAACCGGATGGTCTACAAGGATATCCAACTTGACATGCGAATACCGCCCGTTCGCCAAATTTAGCCAATGAAGGGCACCATTCGAATATATCCCTTCTTCAAAACCATGAAACCTTTTGAAGTGAAATCGATTAACACAAACCCTCCACTTGCCTGTTTCTGATGAGTAAGTCTCTATTTGAATGTAAGAACCACCACTAAAAACATCATCATCATCATCCTCATCATCATAACAAGCATCATAAAAATCATAATCACCAAAATCTTCAAAACTATCATCAGTCTTAATTCCAGCATGTACAACTTGGTAGTGGGGTGATTTTGTAGGATCAAAAACCAATCTCATACCACCAACAATAATAAATGGTTGCACATAAATTTTGGGTCGTGGAAGCATCTTAAACATATTAGTGAACGGATTGTATACGTAATAAGACTTAGAATGGTCAATGTAACACAAAAGCAAACCATTGCACGACTGCAAAATCTTAGGAGGCGTATTGGAGTTAAAAGTAAAGACTGTTGATATTTTGGAAGGAATTCTGATATCAAACGAGATGAAATCATATTCAAACATATTTCTTTTGCCTTTGCGTTTGGGTTTGCGATTAGGTCCCTAAACAAAGAGACCGAAAGAAGGATCGATGTTAGGCTTTTGGCTAAGTCGTAGAGTGAAATCTGGACATTTAATGAGAGATCTCCACTGTTTGGATACGGATTTGTAGAGAAAAAGTGAGATAGCAGGTAATAGTAGTAATATTTCGATTAAAAGATCATCATTTGACCCGACTGCATTTGCGGACGAGGTATCTGTGATGAGCCTTTTGGATTCTCTGCCTCCACCGATATCTAACGAAGCATCTCTTGTCATTGCCACTGTCTCCACTGTTGTCTTTACCTTTGAATTCCCTTTCAGTGTCGCTTACTATTTCTCACTATTGTTCAAGATAAAAAGGCTGTATTAGAACCAAAAAAAATACAAAGTTAAAAATAAAGATACAAAGCTTCTCTACGGTTGCAATAACAAACGAACGACATTCATTCAAAAATGCTAAAAGAATACTATGGTTGTCGAAAATAGTGAACCAAACGCTTAAAGCACCAAGCGGAGTTAATTTTCCAGTATTAACTTTGATCATTGATAATCAGATAAATTTCGTAACCTTATACCTTCAATATTATGTTTGGATTACTTATAGCGAGTGTTTGGGATTGCTTATTTGTTTCTGCTTAATTTTAAGCACAACAGAAATTTGGATAATCCAAACTACTTCTGCATAAATGTTCTTAATTAGGAGCAAATTCAGTGATGTTTAATAAGCAGGTGGGTAATTGCTTATCTCAAATATTTTTTTGGGTAAAAGGGTAATACCAGGTAAAAAATTTATAAATGATAACCGTAACTTTACACGGAAGATAGTGGATTCGGCACTGAAAAAGCCAAACTAGACTAATTTTAACATTATACATGACCAGGCGCGAAGTAAACTAGTACGAACACAATAACACCACCAACATAACTAAAAGAGCCAAAATATTGACTACTTTTAGCATTATACATGAACAAGCTCGAAGTCAACTAGCATTATACACTAAAAAAGCCAAACTATACTACTTTAAGCTTATATGTGGGCTTATGAGCTTATTTGATTTCGGCTTATATTTCATAAGCCCCATTTTCCGGCTTATTTAAAGACTTATGGGCCTATATAAGCTTATTATGACATAGCATGCTTATACTCCGGCTTATTTTAAGACTTACCGGCATATGTTTCATAAGCTCACTTTTTGTGGCTTATTTTGAAACTTTCCGGCTTATATAAGCTTATCATGTCATTATAAACATATATAGGCCTACCGGTCGAACTCCACTAGGGTTCTTCCGATAAGCTTGAGTGCTGATTACCTAGAATGTCTGGGGTCTTCCGGATATCTAGAATGTCCGGGGTCTTCCGGATATCTGCACACAACAGCACACGTTAGGCTCGCCCCGGGTGTTATCCCAGGACCCACCTCCGGTGTGAGAGTAAGTATCTGATATTCCGAAAGGGCTATCAACTATAGTAAGGAGTTAATGCAGGTAAAAGTGTTAGTTGAGAGCAGTAAATGAGTCGAGTATTTATAGTACTCGACCTTGATACCTGAAATGGCGGCGCCGGATTTTCAGGAGACATGTCCCCGACATAATCCCGTAAATCCTGGGGAGGCGGCGGCGGTGTCTGCAGCTGCCATCTGTCAAAAGGTAAACGCCACCTGTCCCATTACTCACAGTGATTTTGGCCGGATGAGTCGCGTGCCTTCCGGCATGTCCGGGTGGCTCGATGTCGTCCGAACGGCCGGTCGAGACAGGCCGTTCGGACACACACGTCAACATGTCCCCCCCCAGTATTGCATTGTCGGTTGAAGGCCGATGATGTAATACTTGTATAATATCTGTGCGCCTTTCGGTACCTGTAATGTTTAGGTAATACCCTTTCGGTATGTTTCTTCCGAACATATACACCAATGAGACTAAAATAATGCCTTATGGCTGCTTCATATTTTAGCCTGCTCCGTCCGACATATGCATGTAATATCGGAATTACATTGTTGGTAAAGTGTTGACGTGACACTCCAAAGATCACCTTATGGTCTGTCGGCCTATGCCTTTGGTATTACTGTTGCATTTGCTTTTTAGTTCGGCCGATGGTGTAATGCCTTAAAGAGTTAGTTTTGACATGTTATGGCTTCGACGTGTGGGAGCTATAATCGCATCGTTCCTGATCCTCTATGTACATTATGTGTATGTCTTTATTTCTTTTGGTGAGTTATCATTGTGTGCACCCAATAGGTCAGGGTGCCTTTTTCAATTTATCCGGAGGGCCTTGCCCTTCTGTGCGTAGGTGCTGCGATTATGCCGATGGTATGACATTGCTGACAAACTATGGGTTCACGTTTGACTTTTTCCGAAGGATATGCCGTTAGATTCTAGCATGTCTTACATCATACCGATTCTACCGAGTATCGCCCTAGTGTTTTTATGAGTGTGCCTCTCTCTTTTTATTATTATTTATAATTCTGTCACTTTACGGTTGTTCCATGTAGGTCATCATTAATGAACTGACACGCATGCGCGTGTTTAGTACGTGTGCATATTTGCAGCCACGTCAGCGTCTCGCCAAGTAAAGACATTCCACATCCTGAGTTCTTCCTATAAATAGTGACACTGATGTGTGTTTTTTACTACCGTAATTCCATAATCTTAACTGAGACGCCCTCCGGTATTATTTTCCGAACGATTCTCGCAAATCCGTCCTACATTTTTATACTAGTCTTTCGTCTTTCCAAGGTACGTTTCGAACCATCTCTGTCTTAACTTTATTTTGTTGTTTGGCTGTATCCCTCTTTCCCCCGGCAAAACCACATCGGTTTTGCCCACTTCTACTTATAAGAACTTTCCAGGGGTCCAATGATTCCTCCCCAAGTTTATCGCAGAGAAACGTGCCCTTCGATGGGGCTAAGGGGCTGTGCATGGGGTTATCATGGATTTCGAAATGCCGTAGGGAAGCATAACTAGTGCCGTTAGGAAGGCACCATATAACATTTTTCGATGTTTATCCTCGTAGCTTGCATATAAACCCTGCAGTTCTTTTACCTCGAACGCCGATAGGACGGATTAGGGAGCGATAGACCTCGCGTCGTTTGAATTTCCCATGTCGTAGGGCTCTCGTCCGATTGGGGGTATCCCAACTAGTGGGCGGCTTCTAGGGGAATCGGGGGAAGGGTTATGCCCTTACAGCCTTTGTCTGTCTCGTTTTATTATTTTAGTTGTGTTTCGGCCCTCGCCTGTGCAACGTTTTGACCATTATCTGCATCCGTTTTTTGCAGTTATCATAATGTCTCAATACCTGAGGAAGCCCAAAGTTAAGAAGGATGTGCCGGTGGCCCAGGGGGATAAGCATCAAGAGAGTCAGACCCAGGGATCGCATGTTGCCGCTGCTCCTCAAACCGTTATCCCTGAGCAGACGGTAGAAATGACCGGAGTCGAAAAGTCTGACCCAAAGGTTTCGGTCTCCCGAAAGAGAAAACCGGACCAGGATGTTGTCCGGCCCATCTCTCAGGCTCAAACACAGGGGACGAGATTCCGTCTTCATCGTGATGCATCCGGAGGGGGTACTTTCCGAGAGCCCAATGAAAGCGGGAGTGCCTCGGGCGCAAGAAAACAGCCGGAGGGGTCCGATGCTTCGGCCGGAAGAAAACGGCCGGATACCCAAGGAGGCACCGGCGAGGGCTTTACGTCGGAGGCCACTGGTGCTGGTAAGTTTTTCTTTTTTTTTTTTTTTTTTTTTTTACTTTACGAAACGCTGATTTCCAAATTTTGCATTTGTTCCGCAATTGTTACTTGACTAAAAATTTTTTCGAAAATGTAGGGGTTTCTTCTGCTACTGCTCCTAACCGTGGGAAGGGTAAAGTAGCCGGTGAAAGCGAGTCGGCCTCTTTGCATGTGCCGACATGGAAGGTGAGCAAGGATGACCGGTTGGATAACTGGAAGGTCTGTCGGGAACTGTTGTTGCACTTACCGACTCCGAAAGAGGAGTCATTTTTGGAGAGTTTGGGGGATGCTGAGGCCGTTCAGAGAGCCTGGAGACTTTTGGGTATGGGGTCCGTTGCTCAGTCGGACTTGCTGCTTCGGTTCGAGAAACTCCTTCACGATCATAGCGAGCTTTACGAAATCCACCAGCATTGTGGAAACCTTGGAAAGAACGGGGGAGAGCTCAAACAACTGAAGATTGAGCATTCCACCTGCCTGGTGCGAGAGTCGGAGTTGATGGGGCAAGTGAAAGAGTTGGAGAAGTTGGTGGAGGATGAGAGGTTGGCCGCAGCGGAACGAATCAGCGCCTTGGAAGCTGATTTGGAAAAAGCTAAAGTTAACCTTAGTGACGAGGTGAAGGACAACATGAGCCTTCGGGAAGAAAAGAGAGATCTGATTGCCCGGGTGGGCCGTACCGAAGCGGAAAGGTTCAGGGTTGTTAAAGAGGTCCTTCCGGAGGTTGTTCGTCGTCTGTTGGGCAGCTATGAGTACAAGAATCATCTAGCAGGGCCCTTCAGCTTGTCCTCGCAGTCTGGGTTTATGGAAGGTGTGGTTGAGGGTCGTGGGCCGGAAGAAGTGGCCGCCATTTTGGCCAAGACGGAAGACCTGGATGTGGATGCTGCGAAGAAACTCGACCCGGCATTTGACGGGTTGTTTACCGCCGAGTATCCTTATATCAAGAAGATCAGCGGTTCCTATCTTAAGTCTCTTGATGAAATCCTGAAAATCTTCCCTGATCCCGACCCGGCTGCTTCTCCCCGCGCTCAGACTGCTAATGCCGTCGAGGGATCAACTTCCGGGACCACTAACGTCGAGGGTCCGACTGTTGGAAAGGACGGGTCGGCCCCCTAAGCTTCCGAATGATTCGGCTTACCTTGTGTTGTAAGGCCTGTGAGCCAAGAACAATTTCTCTCTTTCTTTTTTATATACATACATTCGGATGACTGTAATAATCTTGTGACAAATAATTTGTGAGACTTATTCCTTTGTATATATTTATGATTGTTCTGTATTCCGCATGCTCCATGTTTCATGTTTCGTGCTATTGTTCTTGCTTGCTTCCGGAGTGATCGGAATTGGCCTTTCGGTTGATATGATGGGATGTTCTATTGGACCTTTGAACGATCTTGCCGGATTCTATTAACTTGTGATTTGTTAATGCTTGCCTTATCCTTCTTCCTCCTTTTTCCCTTCCTAAAAAAAAATATATATATATTCTTCTCTCTTTTTTTTTTCTTTTTTTTTTTTTTTTTGCGTGGAACTGCATGTGTGGATTGTAATGGGACAATTTGGGTCCTCGAAATGGATGTTGTCGAATAGTTGTTCTTCGGTATTCGTCGGTGTTATGAATCGTATCGCTTGTTCGTTGTTATCTCTGCCATTCGTATGGCACCGAAAGTACATTTGTATATATTTTTTTTTTGATTACAGACGTGTGACATTCGCTTGTTATTATTTTATTGTTTGTATAGTTCCGATAGTGCAAGTTTATACATTTTGTGTGGTTGTATGGTGTCCTTGTGAATATTGACCACGAAAGTCTCCGGAGGGGGCCAACCTCCCGGAGGGATCGTTTTTTACTTATGTTCAAAATGTTACAAATGACTCAGCCTTCCCGCTAGGATTATGGCAACCCCTTCCTTTTTTAGGTATCAACCATCTTTGGACATTGACCACAAACTCCCCGGAGGGCGCGAACCTCGGGGGGGGGGGGCCACTTTCTAATTATGTCCAGAAAACAATGAACACTGACCACTGATCTCCGGAGGGCACGAACCTCTCGGAGGGATCACTTTCTACTTATGTTCGAGATTTTACAGGTGGTTCAGCCTTTCCGCCAGGATTATGGCAACCCCTTTCTTTTTTTTGGGTATCAACCATCTTTGGACATTGACCACAAACTCCCCGGAGGGCGTGAACCTCTCGGGGGGGCCATTTTCTAATTATGTCCAGAAAATCAACCTTGAACACTGACTACGCCCGGATGTCGCGAGTCACCCGAACGAGTCACTTTGAACTTGTGTTCCAAGCACCCAGCTCGAACACTGACTATGCCCGGATGTCGCGAGTCATCCGAACGAGTCACTTTAAACTTATGTTCGAGCTATTTCGCAATTGTTACACATGTGGGACCTCACATAAATATTCAGGTGATGTTCCGCAGGGACATTGACTCCCTCCAATGGTGGGGTAACTGCATTTGTCATTGAAAATAGTCAATATCAAGCCTTTTTGGGATATCATAGACATTTCAAAGATATATCACGAGAAAATTGCCCCCCTCAACGGTAGGGTAGCTACGTTTCATTAAATCATTAGCATCAAACCCTTTCGGGTGTTACACAGAATATGTTAAGCCCCATTTACATGGACGCTTTTACAATCAACTGCCCGCTGTGCTTGTGGCATTCTCCTGACTATCCCTGTTCGACTTGTGTTATCTCATTCGGCAGGCTTCCGATGCCTCTGTCGGGCCGCGTTCCCATAGACCTTGCTTTCCCGATTTGTAAAACTACCTGTCTTAAGTTACGAAGGTATTTGCATTCCTCCCGTTAGTTCGTACATTGTTATAGTAACAGAATAGAATAGCAAGACATTCTAGTGGTTATATCGTATTGACGATTACCTGAGCCATTGCTTGTTTCTTGGTCGGTATGTTGGGGCTTCCTTGGCCATCATGCCCATTCGTCTTTCTCCCATCCTTCCTTCCGATCCTAGGTCCCTTCTTTTGTTCATACGGCCAGTCCTGTTTTACTCCTCCCAACGGATGATTTCTTTTCTTGGCTTCTTTTGCTTCTGCGATGGGCTCCTCCCTTGCATCGTGGTGCCTTTGCGTCTTTGGTTGAGTGACTAATGTCGCTATGCCCCCTGGTGTTGGAAACTTAATCGCCGAATGGATGGTTGATGGCACGGCCCGTAACTTCCTCAACCCGACGCGTCCCAGTATGGCATTGTAGGGGGAAGGTGAGTCGACCACGGCGAATTCCAAACTGATTTTCCGAGACAGATCCTGACTTCCGAAGCGGATCTCCAAGTCAATCACCCCTCTCGGCCTAATGGGTTTTCCAGTGAATCCTGTCAAAGTTGTGTCAACCTTTCTTAACCGTGCTTTAACTGCCCGACCCAAGCGCTCAAATTGATGCCCGTACATTACTTCCATTGATGCGCCCGGGTCAA
Organism: Artemisia tridentata subsp. tridentata; assembly: GCA_021014915.2. NCBI lineage: Eukaryota > Viridiplantae > Streptophyta > Magnoliopsida > Asterales > Asteraceae > Artemisia > Artemisia tridentata. The sequence continues at coordinate 320,733,372 of CP139502.1, forward strand.
CATAAACCTCACGGATTTCTCTTCCTTCAGTTTCCACCTTGATTATCAGTGGTTCTTCCGACATCTTCTCCAGAGGAATAGACGGAAAGCTTATTGGAGCGTCCATCCACTCTTCCTTTCCCACTTCTTCCGATTTCCGGGAGGTTATAAGGCTCCGGACCATGTTGATTACTTTCCCTTTATTCCCTTGGTAGTTACCCCCTTGATTAGTTTTCTTTCCTCTCCTGAGGTCTTTTACCAAATGATCCAGCTTCCCTGTACTCAACGCGGTCTTTAACTCCTCCCTGAGTACCCAGCAATCATCAGTGAAATGCCCTTTCTCCCCATGATAGTCACAGTATCTGTCCTCACAATCCTTCTGTGGCTTTCCCTTGGTTGGAGGAGGCTGCGGCAACCTTAGCTGATGTTCCGTCGCCAATATTTCCTTGGGTGTCTTCGTAAGGACGTCCAAATCTATCGGTCTTGTCTCGTTTCGACGGATGTCATTTCGGCGGGGGTCGGATCTCCCAGCGTTGCCGTACCTTGGGGCGACATAAGGTGCGTAATAATCGTTCCTCCGCCCTTTGAACCCGACCCTAGGGTTATTCCGGCGATAATCTCCAACAGGAGGCTTTGGCTGGTAGTCGTTCCTATTGTGGTATGGGTTAGGCCGAGACTCCGTTCTCTCTCCCTTTGGCAGCTCTGTTGCTCGGAATGCCTCCTCAGAACGAACAAAATCATCGATTCGTTCCAACATTTCGTCAACGGTTTTAGGGATCTTATCCGAGAACTTCTTGGCTAACTCCGGGCAATGGTGACCATTCAGAAATGACCCGATTTGCATGATCTCTGGGGCGTCCGGGAAGTGGTTGGCCTCACATATCCATCTTTCTTTGAAATCCGGAAGGCTTTCGTTCGCCTTTCGGTGAATCTTGTTAATCTCCGTGAGGTCCTTGGTGCTTATTCTTAACATGCTAAACCTGTTCAAAAATCTTTTTTGGAGTTCGTCCCAACTATCGATGCTTCCTGTAGGGAGCTTATCAAACCATCCTCTGGCCTTCCCGTCCAAGGTTTGTTGGAACATTCGACACCACACGGGCATGGGCCATTCTTCATGGTTTCCTGCTCCGGTGAAACGATTGATGTGGTCGTCCGGATCAGTGGTCCCTTGGTATAGTTTCAAGTTTGTAGGGACCTTGTGTTTGGGAGATGAGAATTCTATGATTCTTTTTGTGAACGGGAATTTGATCATTTCTTTGAATGGCTTGCTCAAATCGTCGTCTGCCCTTTTCCCTTTTTCGTGGCCGTCACCTGCTTTTTTTCCCTTTCCCGTAACCGTCATCTGCCTTCTTTCCCTTTCCGTAGGGCGACACTTCTACTTCCTCTTCCTCCGAACTTTCATATCCGTCATCGAGCCTCAGCATTCTGGGGCTTACCAGGCTACGATTGCCCGGTTGTTTGAACAATTCTTTCAAGGCCGAAAGATGACCCTCGATCAAGGCTTGAGCACCCGGAGGGTGTTGGTCTCCTCCAGATCCTCCGGCCTCTCCCGTGTTTCGGACAGGGGTGAAGACGGGTGTTGTTCCCGTTGCCCCGAACGCCTCGAATGTTGGTGGAGAACCTGTCATCCCTATCCTCAGGTAGATCGAGTGAAAGTTCCCACGGATGGCGCCAATTTGTTGAAGCAATTTCTTGTTATTGCTTCGGACAAATAAAGAAGGCCTACCGGTCGAACTCCACTAGGGTTCTTCCGATAAGCTTGAGTGCTGATTACCTAGAATGTCTGGGGTCTTCCGGATATCTAGAATGTCTGGGGTCTTCCGGATATCTGCACACAACAGCACACGTTAGGCTCGCCCCGGGTGTTATCCCAGGACCCACCTCCGGTGTGAGAGTAAGTATCTGATATTCCGAAAGGGCTATCAACTATAGTAAGGAGTTAATGTAGGTAAAAGTGTTAGTTGAGAGCAGTAAATGAGTCGAGTATTTATAGTACTCGACCTTGATACCTGAAATGGCGGCGCCGGATTTTCAGGAGACATGTCCCCGACATAATCCCGTAAATCCTGGGGAGGCGGCGGCGGTGTCTGCAGCTGCCATCTGTCAAAAGGTAAACGCCACCTGTCCCATTACTCACAGTGATTTTAGCCGGATGAGTCGCGTGCCTTCCGGCATGTCCGGGTGGCTCGATGTCGTCCAAACGGCCGGTCGAGACAGGCCGTTCGGACACACACGTCAACATGATATAGCATGCTTATACTCCGGCTTATTTTAAGACTTACCGGCATATGTTTCATAAGCTCACTTTTTGTGGCTTATTTTGAAACTTTCCGGCTTATATAAGCTTATCATGTCATTATAAACATATATAAGCCGAAAAGTTTCGAAATAGGCCAAAAAAAGCCCGTTATATAAGCCAAAACAAACAACCCTCTCAAAATAAGCTAGAAAATTGGGGATTACAAAATATAAGCCGAAATCAAATAAGCTAATAAGCCCACAACAATAGCAAAATCTTTAAAGGACTAAAGGGACAACTGTATCTACTAAATTGTTGTTGTTGGTTACTGAGATTACACAATCTTAGGTTTTAGTTGTACCTATGAAAATTGACAATCAATAACAAATTAGCTAAAACACATAAATTACTTACCATTTTCAATAGAATGTGTGAATCATTGATGTATGTAAAAAGGTGTTTAGATTAAAATATTTGTTACTTGTGGATAATGAAAGTGGCAACCTAACTGAGTTAAATGATTATTTTGGAGGAAAACATAATTGTGGCGGGAACTTATAGCGGGAATAACGAAAATAGGGCGGGAAAAAAAAATAAAAAGTGCCCTCTTTATTGACTTTCATTGAAACCTTTGTATAAACAAACAGTTTTATGTTTTAGAGTAAATTTCACCGAGAATGGCGCTGGTCGCCGCGATGCGGGCGAGCACGGTTAAAAATACAGTATTTTGGCGGTTAGAAAAAAATATTTTTAAGTCTGTTGATGCATTTATAATACTTTTATTTTTATTTTAGCTATGCACGGTTAACGGGAGATTGGTACTGGTTGCCGTGATGTGGGCGAGCACGTTTAAAAAAAAGTATTTTCAATGCCTTTATAATACATTTATTTTTATTTTAGCTATGTAGCTTTTATGATACACTTTATAATCTAATTTCTAAATAATTTTAGTAAGTATTTAAGTTTAATAATTTTTTTTAATGTTTTATATTTGTTTTATTTTGTTTTTTTGTGTTTTTTTTTTTTTTTTTTTTTTGCCCATTGTTTTGTGTGAATATGTGGTCGGGTGTTTTGCCCCTTTTCATTTTAAGTGAAACCCTAATAAGTTTCTTTTAGATCTGCCAAATTATTTCCTTTAATTCTTTGCTTCTATAATGGATACACTGCCATCAACATCTTCCAATGCCGGTGGCCGCACCCCTAATTTCCAGAAGCTAAAGTTTGCTGCTGGTTCTGATGAAGTTGTTGATTGTTTGCAAGCCGCGTTTAGTCAAGATTACACGGAAAATGATCAGCTATTAATGGTGCTTGGTGAGCAGCGCGATCAGTTATCCGCCAAGGTTAGGTGGTTGGAGGATTTGGTGGAAGAAGGGGAAGGTTTCTTACCATTACATGAGGATGGTCAGATTGGTTTGGATCGTTTGAAAGAGACTCTGAAGAGAGAGAGGAAGGTGCTTGCCGGGTTGATCAAGGCGATGGATTTGGCCCGTAAAGGAAGAGAGAAGAAGAAGATCAATCTTTTCTGGTTCGGATGATGTGGTGGGCAGTTTGTGTGGTATATTTTGGCTGTCTTTTGGCTTCTTATTAGAAGTATGTATGCTGGCTATGACTGACTGTAGATGTTTTCTTTTGGGATGGTAAGTAGAATGTATGAAGTTTAATGGCAGTGAATATAATACTAAGGGTATGGTTGTTAATATGTACTTTTGTGTTGCAAAATGACTGGATTTTTTTCTGTGGCATGCATTAGTGTTACTATCGTTAATTGGTAAGATAGTTAGTGGTTGCAGCAAAAAGCAAAGGCAGTAGTTAATTAGTGTTAAAGTTATGGCTGATGAGGCCATTCACAAAATACAGGTAAATGTGACTACCTGACAATAGGGTTTTGCTTATATGCTTGGTGCTAAGTAGCTGGTAGAAATACTTATAGAAGTAAGTGTCTGGAAGTAAGACTTTAATACATAGATAGTTTGGGATATTGTTTTCACACCTTCCATCTGCAATTTAGGTCTGATCATTGTTCTTTTTTCGTTGGTCTGATCATTCTTCTTTTTTGGTTTTTTTCGACCCTGATGGTGTGGTCCCATCATCGGGGGCTGTGAAAAGGGTTCTCCTGGTACTTTTTCTAGCTGATTGTTTGATGGTCTTTGATGTTTCGGACAAAGTTTGTTGTTCTGCTGGTGTATTTGGTGGTGTGTGTGTTGTTGTTGTGGCCTGAGTTTGTTTTATGTCAAGTGGTCTGGGTGTTTTTGTCTCTGCTGTCACAGTTACTGGTTTTGGTTGTTCGGTTGGTGGGGTTGTGTGAGTTTGTTTTATGTCAAGCGATCGATCTGCCTTGTCTTCTGAGATGGTAATGTTTGGTTTTGTGTCCATTTTCGTTGGAGATTCTGTGGTCTTAATTGTTCGACTTTGGGTTGCATTTGTTGTCAAAGAGTCCATTGTACTTTCAGTGGTGATAGGATTTGCTGATGGCAATAAGGGCGTGTCATCCCAGCATGTGTCGAGAACGAAAAGCTGATGATCTTTTGTACTGTCTGAATGAAAGTGCAGCTGAAAGATTTTTTTCTTTCCTTGCAGAGAAAGTAGCTCTGGTGGGTAATCGTAGGAGTCTTGGTTTGGCATTGTTTGCAGCATCTCGTTACAATCTTTTACCATTGAATTTGCTTCATTACTGAAACATATCATTATCACATTGGCAGTGCCATCGGATAATTCGAGTTTGAAGCAATAGCTGTATAAAAAATATAGAAACTGTTATTTATTGTAGATACATTGGTATAAAAATTGGCGTGTATATAGTCATATACCAGTTTGGTAATATTATAGTTCACCTGTAAATTGCTCCGTCTTCGGATGTTGGTTGCTTGCAATGGGTATGCGACCATCGGTCCGAAATTTTTTGCTTACAGTCTGAGCATTTCTTGAAAAACCATGGCCTTTGTGTAATGATTTTGTCAATTGTTGCGTCGACAGTAAACCGGACATTCTGTTTCATTATAAATGTAAGTGTTAAGTAGATTTTTATTTGCTAAGTAGTGCACTTAAGTTGTTGATTACCTGCTGGTTTTGTGGGTTTTCTTTTGCCAAATCTGCCAGAGTGACTCGGTTTCTGAACTTTTCTTGGTGTGGATCTGCACATCTTTCATACTGTACATTTAGTATTGCGGGTGGATCAAAGAATTCGTCATACCTGCATAGTTAACGTATATGGTTTCAGTGGGTTTGTAAGTTTAGATTGTATTTGTGTATTTTGAGTCTATTAAGTTACACGCTGCAAATTTCATGGTATTCTGGTATGTCTGGATTGAAGTAGTATTCTGTTGCATTTGTTGCTGAAAGCTGAAGTCCTGTATTGTTATAAATATATGTTAAAAGATAAAGTTAATAATTCAAATGTTTAGTATGAAGTATTAAATTTACCTCCATATTCTTTGACTGAGCATGAACTGACTGCAATAATTGTTGGTTTTTTTGCTTTTTCATAGTCTTGTTTCCTGAAATTGTGAGCATCTTGATTCCATAGAGTGAAACGCACCGTTTGGCCACTGTGAGAATTACGGAATATTTATGAGAGGAGACATTAAAATAAGGGTTTGTAGATAAATGTTTGATGCTTACTCTAAGTTTTGCACACCAATGTCTCTCCAAACAATTGGGTTTGTTGTTGCTTTAATCGGTTTTTGTATTTCAGTTACATATTGGACACGGCCAATGTAATCTGCAAGTACAATAAGTAAGGCCTATGTATATTATTTATGGCTGTTTTATATACGCATGTATTATATACCTGTTAGTAACCCATCTTTATTATCTATTTTTGAATACAGTTCTCGATGGGTGGCAAAGTTGAAATAGTGGTTTGGGAAACCTGTATCAGGTATGTCCTGAGTTTGTGTGCATGTTCCAAAGGCCAATGAAAGTGGGTGGGGGACAACTCGCATCCACATGTTTGCAGGCTGGAATCCAAATCCGGATATGTTGTAAGTTTTATTGAGCTGAAGCAGGGCATCGAATTTGTTCTTTTCTCGTAAGTTGATATTGGCCTGTATAGCTCCTCCCTGTAAGTGAAACAGGAACTTATAAATTTAATATACATATATTTTTCATTTATTTTTGTATTTTTTTTTAGAATATAAGAATGATTAATTGTTTAGATCAATCATTGAATAGTATTATGCACCTGCTTATCAATTAGCAGGACACAAAACACGACCGGTCTCCCTTGTTTGTTTGTTGGGACCCATTTTCGATAGACCTTTGCATTTATAGCTTTACCATGATCTGTTTCTTTTAAATCAGCTAGGCTAATATCTTCTGATTGGGTAACAATTTCTTTGCCTTTGGAACTGGATGATGCTACAATGCTAGAGGTTTGTTCCATTTGCCTGTATGTCAAAATAATAAAAGTAAGGTTAGATGTATGTGAATGTATAAAAAATGTTTACAATGCAAGTATGCTTATTCTAAATTGCAAAGATAAGGGAACACACGTCTTATTTGTATAAGCTATTCGACAGTTTCGGCAAAGTATATTGAAAATGCAAAGATGAGCATGTGGAACCTGTGGAGATGAAACCATTGCTAAAAAATCTTTGTACACAACATTTTTAGTCATGTTTTTTTCCTTGACTTGCTAAAAATGTTGTGTACAAAGTTTTTTTAGCAATGGTTTTCAAACCTTTGGAGACGAAAATGCAAAGATGAGCATGTGGAACCTGTGGAGATGAAACCATTGCTAAAAAATCTTTGTACACAACATTTTTAGTCATGTTTTTTTCCTTGCCTTGCTGCTGTTTGATCAGCATTTTCAAACCTTTAGGAGATGTTGCTCTTGACAGTGCAACATACAGTTGGCCATGGCCAAAGACAGGTTCAGGTAGGTATACGCCAATTTTATTCAAAGACTGCCCTTGGCTTTTATTGATTGTCATTGCATAGCAGAGTTTTACCGGGAACTGTTTTCTTTTAAAAACAAATGGAAGGGTTTCATCCTTATTTATAAGCAAAATCCTTGGCAGGTAAACTTTCTCGGACATTCTTGTACCAGTTATAATCCTTGCTTGAATAAGCCTGCTATATATCTGTGTAACAATCATACGTGTTCCGTTACACAGGCCACCGCCTAGGTTTAGGTTTCTTAGCAGCATTATAGGTGCACCGATTTTGATTATAAGTTCATGGGGAGGCATTCCTGAAAAGGAAAGAGTGTTTAAGTATTCCTGAGGATACAACAGTTCTGTTGCTCCGCCATCATTTGTTTTTGGCACAACCTCGTCAACACTTGTAAAAATGTGAGTATCCCCTTCCAGCAAATCTAAGACTACAGAGTTTATCTGGTCTGCAGTACTGTTTTTCGGACATACTATAGCCTTTTCCTGTAATAATGCTGCGTTCGGTGACTGCAAAGTTTCTTGATCATATATAAAACTGATAAGTTCTTGGATATCTGTTTCACTTTCAGGTATACAGTATCTTTCTGGTATTTCTATCCATCTTGAATCTGTCGGATCATTTTCGTCTGCTTGGCCAATAGCACCGTTCCCAACTTCAAGTAACCATTTAGAAAAAGTATCAGTTGCTTCATAATCTTCTGCTGATAGCCCGGTTTGTTGCAGGCGCATGTTTTGTTTAAGTCTAATGACTTTGAAAGCTGGCCACAGGTATGATAGTGTGATAGAAGAGGCGATAATCTCTTGCTTTGGAGCTTTTTTCTTCACAGGAAGTGTCTGCCTAAAATCCCCACCAAAAACAACTGTTTTGTTCCCAAACAGGTTGTCTGGTGTATTCATTATATCCCTTAACGTGCGATCCAGTGCTTCAAAGCATCTGCGATCATTCATCGGAGCTTCGTCCCAAATGATAAGATCGGTTTGTTTTAGCAATTCTGCTATCTGTGTATTTTTATTGATACTGCATACCGACTCTTCTGTTAAATCGAGAGGTATTTTGAATCTTGAATGTGCTGTCTGTCCTGCCGGGAGTAACAAAGCGGCGATACCTGAGGAAGCAACTGCCAGAACAATTTTTCCTTCCGATCTCAGTGTAGAAATTATAGTTTTCCAAACAAAAGTTTTGCCTGTTCCTCCGTGACCATAAACAAAAATCAGCTTCTGTTGACGGTTGTGAACACCGTTGATTACTTGGTCAAAGATTATGCGTTGTTCAGTGTTTAGTTGAACAATCAGCCTTTGACTTTCACTTCTTAAAAGATCACGGTTGTAAGATCTTTCTTGCATGACTGCCCTGTTATTCAAGATTTGCAATAACTGTGGTGGAGGAAGATCAAACCCAAAATCTTTGACAGATTTTCCATAAAAGTTCAATATACTTTGCAGCTCAAACATAAGACCACCTTCCAAGTCATCTGGATTGACATGAAGGTTTGGTATATGTAATGATTCTGCAAGTATTAATGGAATGTCTTCTGACATGGAATCCGCATGTGATTGTAGCAGGGTCGCCGGGTTTGAAACATCACAGAAGATGAGGATCTGGCAATAAAGATTCCTCATTTCAGCTGCAGTTGCTGAGAAAGAAGCTTCTTGCAAAGCAATGTTCCATTCCTGATCACCTCCTAATAGACCCATTGCTTCACACGCTGCCCTATATGTAGGATAACTGGTTCCATCAACTGAGCGGATATGGCGGAAGGACATGCTGCCTTTTTGGTGACATAGTAAGAGGCGTAAGTAAAAAGCGTCGCCGGAGCTAGGATGTATATACGCCAGCCGACCAATCGCCAAGCTAGAAGAACGCTTTCTGCGCTGCCAATACTTGCCGGTTTTATACCACACAAATTCCTTTGGGAAGCTCAAATAGGTGAGATGGCGCCCATCTGTATTGTTAGTATTGTATTTCAACCATTCAGTGAGCGTCGTTCTCTTGTTGTGCTCGTTATCAACAATGGCCTGCAGTTGTTGTTGGCTTCTAAAAGTAACTCGCTGCATATTTTCAAGGTGAACTGCAAGTATCTGGACCGGTGGATCTCTGCTATGTATCTGGAATCCAAGGATCCTCCAGCATGCTTCGTGCGGTCCGATGTATCTTGCATCCTGAAAATTCTTTATTTCATCAATGTGCACTGAAGAGCGGCTTGTGCTTGCTCCTGAATTTCCTACAGATCTTGAAATGTGAGGCAGTATCCTATCAGTGCCTTTTGAAATGTACTTGAACAAATATTTTATAAGCATCGACCATTCACAATACTCAACATTGATATGCGCATAGAAGTGCATTAGCAGAGATCGATTATACGGAACAACATAGCCATTATCAAGGGTAATATCTTGCTTCACTGTCGTTATTCCTGAATCTCTTCTACGATAATGTACATATCCTTTTGGATCAATGTACGTTGCATGACAAAAAGGCTTAGGAAAGTCCTTAGTACACTTATCCCCACCACGCATACATGGTGCAGATGTATTTACCGGCCCACATGGCCCGTGAATCATGAACTCTGTGACTATTCTATAAGCTTCAGGGTCAGTTAATGGGTCTGGAAGTTCTGCAGATACATATAAGTCTACATCTTCATGTACTTGTATACGTTCAGTTTCTTTCACCCACAGTAGTAAATGACAATGTGGCAGGCCTCGTTTTTGAAACTCTACCGTATATAAGACTGAAAAAAAAAAAGTAGAAAGAATATATTAGGTATTTCAGTAACAGATGCATCTACTTACTGTGAGATACCAGAAGATGCAAGTTAAATAATACCTGCTTCAACTTGGCCAAATGGTTTTGAATCTCGCAAGAATCCTACAAAATCATGTATCTTCCTTTCAAAGACACGGTCAACAACATCGGGCCTGTCTGCAACTGTTACATGCGAGAACTCTTGCATATATTCTTTGATTTCAGGCCAGCCAACATTGCACGTGAACGTGATAAAGAATGATGGATTCCCATGCACACGGCATATAGCCAAAGCGTCCAAATAATGGCTATACATGTACCTTGGGCCTCCTGTAAAAGATGAAGGAAGAATTGTCCTTGCACCCACATCTGATCCATCTTGGTCGCCACGTGATAAAGCATCGTATAAGCCAGCCATGTAGTCATTCCGTATATCATTCTGGTGTTGTCTTATGTAGTCAATCCGTGACTGTTCTATGCTGCAGTAGGCTGTGACAACATACTGTTGGAATAGCCTGCCACTCCGTGTCAGTAGGACATATTCGTTGAGTCGATCATGCAACTGGTACGAATAGTATCTTAGCATTGTCATCTTCTTTGGTGGATCGCCTGATGAACGGTCAGTCAGTAACACACGCCCTAGATGGTAACCATCTTCGCCAAACAGAAAAATAAGGGGGAACTGCAACGACATATAAGAAGCATTTAGCTTATTGACACTTTTTAGTTGGCGATCATGCTGCTGAATAACCACATCAAAATCAGTCTCTACATCTGGCCCACCTTCAAAAACAATTGCACCAATAGAATCGCCCGTTGGCAGTTCATGTTGGTTTGAACCAATAACACCAAACAAACGGATCTTGAATTCTGGAACATCGGCTTCTGTGATTTTATCTCTTGCTGTCCTGAACAACTGGACCAGTTCATTGTGGTCATCGAGAATCTCAATCAAGTTTTCGACAATATCTGCACACAAACCATGACCAGACCTCTGAAAGTTTTCTAACCGATTGGCAACTTCATTTTCCGTGTCATAGATATATAGCTGAAGAAACTGAGGACGTGCATTTTCTTCTGGACACAGGCTCCCTATTCGATGGTAAAGCTGCCCTGAAATTTTGAATACATAAGGACCACGGCCTGTGTTTATCGAGTTGTCTATTTCTGCCCCCAATGATGTCATGGCAAACATTTGATTGTATGCACGAATGTTTTCCATAAAGTGACGGTTCTTAAAAAGATCCTTAATATACTCTGGATAGTTGTCTTGAGTTTCAACCTTTACTTGACCTCCATTGCAACATCTATGATACTCTGGCCGTCTTCTAGAACTGACAGTGACCCTTTCATCATACCAGAATCGTGCACTGCAATGATGGCAATTTTGGTCACATCGGCCCATATACATGTATGTATCTGGAACACCTATATATTGCATATATAAACTGAGTCGTCAATAAAAGTTCCTGGGCAAAAGAAAATAAAGTGCTCATTTAATATATGAAAAAAAAGAAGATATGTTTGCAGCTTACCTTGTCTAGATCTTTCAGGTCTGGTTTGCAAGGTAGGCCGCCTTTGGCGTACGTTTGGTCGTGTGCACACTGCAAGTTCAACAAAGAAGGGAAAAAAAAGTGGTAAGTAAGTACAAACTAATGCAGTAAGTAACACATTTATTCACTGGTATTTTTTAGATTCATTGATATTTTATTTTATTTTTTTTTAAATGCAGGCAAACCTTGAGACTGACGGCGGCGTCTACTCTGACAACTTTCACTGGATGGTGAGAAAGGCAGGCGTCGCCTACGATCAGGTCGTAACTGGCCTCTGGACGCTGAAAAATTGTTTGCATCTGGAAATACATAAAAAAAATGGAACGTAAGTAGGTGCCAAAACTTTAGGCAAACTCCTATTGCAGTTATATATTTAATGTTAACAAAAAAAAAGGTATGAAACCTTGATTGTGACAGGGCTGAGTCTGAATGGACATATTCAGATCATTGGAAGGTGGAATTACAGGCTTGTATTGTGGCTGGCAGTTGATGAAGTGCCACTGCTATCTAAAGATGATAACAAAGGAAAGCATTGTGCATGGTGCAAACAATCCTGCGGTGTAACTGTTGGACATTCGGCATCTATAATAGACAGATCTTCTGAACCTGTAAGAAAGAAAGGTATTTAGGCCATGAATTTATAGAATAATGTAAAAAATGTACACTGAGTAAAATCACAGGCATATTACATAGCAATTCTTGTTCATTGTAAACACCAAATACTTTTTCTTTTCCTTTATCCATGGAAGATGCATGCCTAGTGTCACATGCAGGGTGCATATCTAAAGTGCCTGCACTATTGGTTTGTGTAACTTCCATGTGACATGTTCCTGTGAGACAGTAACAAACCTTATTTATAAATGCTAACCAAAGTAAAGCATATATTACTACTAAAGGACACGGCAGTAATATGTAGATGTATAACACATACCTGGTATCTCTGCAGGTGCATCATGCATTTGCGTAGCCCGTTCCGCATCTGGATGAGTGACCATAGGTTCTAAAGGTTCGCGCAGCAACATGGCACTTCCTTCACCACAGTCATAATTTAGAGGCAAGGTATGCCATTCTTTTTGTTTTTGCAATGTACTATGTTTTGTATACCCACCATCATTGCAAGCATGAATGGTGGCACTCTGAGTAGCAGCACACTGACCACCAAACAAATCCGCATCTATAATAAACATATCTTCTGAACCTGTAAGAAAGAAAGGTACTTACGGCATGAATTTATAGAATAATGTCAAAAATGTAGGCTGAGTAAAAGCACAGGCAAATTACATAGCAATTGTTCTCCATTGTAAAAGTCTAATACTTTTCGTATCTCTGCAGGTGCATCATGTATTTGCGTAAACCGTTCCGTATCTGTGTCAGTGAGCATAGGTTCTAAAGGTTCGCGCAACAACATGGCACTTCCTTCACCACAGTCATAATTTAGAGGCAAGGTATGCCATTCTTTTTGCTTTTGCGACGTGCTATGTTCTGTATACCCACCATCGTCAAATACTTTTCGTTTTCCTTTATCCATGGAACATGCAGCACTTGTATGCCATGTAGGGTACACATCTAAAGTGGCTGTGCCGCTGGTTCGTGTAATTTCCATGGCACATGTTCCTGTCAAATAGCAACAGACCTTATTTGTAAATGGTAACGAAGGTAAAGCATATATTACTACTAAAAAACACGGCACTAATATGTAGATGTATAACACATACCCGGTATCTCTGCAGGTGCATCATGCATTCGCGTAGACTGTCCTGTATCTGTGTCAGTGAGCATAGGTTCTAAAGGTTCGCGCAACAACATGGCACTTCCTTCACAACAGCCATAATTCAGAGGCAAGGTATCGCATTCTTTTTCTTTTTGCGACGTACTATAAATGGTGGCACTCTGAGTAGCAGTACAATGACCACCAAACAAATCTAATTGGACTGTTCCACCATCTACATTAGATGTGAGGCTATTCTTCCCTAGATCTATACCATTAGCTGTTACTCTACCTATGGCCTTTTTTTTAGTCTTGATATATTTTGGAAAGGTAACCCTAATGGATCTTGGACACATATAAGGAAACAAAGGCATGGAAAAACAGTAAAGAAAAGCACAGCCACATACATACCAGGTTCATATATAGACACATCACAATGTAACTATGATACTTTATAAAGAGAATCTGTAAAGCATAAGCAAAAGGCCAAAAAAAAAGAAAAAAAAAACAGGAAAAAAGGGTAAGAATTTAAACATGTAAAGGCAGACCTTATAGAAAAGCTGTAGTCTTGTTGTTGCAGCTGAAATCCGTATGTTTTAGTGTGTTTTTTGTGTTGTTTCAGGCACAGTTATGGGTAGAAGAAGAAAGTGAGGGTTTAAGGATCCAAAGTATGAGGGTATAGAATGTTTAAAGTGCACTTCTTTTCATTAAATGAAGCATGGCATGTATCTAAAGAAGTATGGTATTAGATTATGGGACAACTGATATTTTGTAAATTGTCAATATTATCAGTACCTAACCAAAGAAAAAGGAGATTGTATTTGTATTTGCATTATTTGTATTTGCATGTGTATAATTCTATTTGTAATTTGCATGTGTCTGTACGTATACTATGGATGGGCTGGACACACAAAACAGGCTAACCCAGCAACTGGGCACAAAGCAGGCTAACCCAGCAACTGGTAATTTGGCGGGAAGGATTTTTGGCGGGAAAATGAAACAGTGCTAAACGACGTCGTTTTTTTTGTGTTTAATAAAACTGGTTTATGTTTTAGAGTAAATTTCACCGATCGTCCCTGAAGTTAGACCATATTCCCCCGTTTGGATTTTGTGGCGAAATCGATACCTGATGTTCCTGAACGCTACGCGTTTGGTCCCTGGCACCCCGTTTTAGCTAACGGGCGTTATCTTTCCACGTTAGTTGACTAATCAACTGGTTTTTTTGTCTTTTCACATTTTACAAATTGAAGCGTTTGGTCCCTGACTATAAAACGGCTCTTACAACCATATTGGGCCACTTGTTACTGTGCAAACCCAATCATCTTCCGACTGTTACTGTGCAACCCGATCATTGTCACACACACAACCCTACAAACCCTAGAACGATTACACAAAACCATCTCATACCGTGATTCTTGCAATGGCCAACAAAGATTGGAGCAAAGTTACATTTACTGAAGACATGGTAGATTATCTATATGAGAAGTATAAGAATAGTTGGAAGGTAGGAGATGATGTGTCAGATGAAATGTTAGACGACTTATGGAACTATGCTATGGTGAAAGGTTAGCACATTGTTGCATTGTTCTTGTTTGGAATTAAATTTTGCCTTAATGACTTGAGTTGACCTTTTGTTGATCATCTGCCCCATCTTATTTGGCAGTACTCTCAAATGGACCTAGTGAGATTTTTCCAACCCTTGATGCTGTGTTTGGTCAGACCCAAAAACCCATGGAGGGAAACCAAGCATAGGCGAATAAAGGTATGCATTTTGATAATTTTTTGAAATGGCAAACCTTGATCATGTGCTTGGACCATTTTGATGTTGATTTGCCCTTTTGTTGTTGCCCTAATGAATGCCCTTTAGGTTAGTTTTTTATTTGCATAAGTGAAACTGCAATTTGACTTTAGCAATTAAGGGCCTTTACCCAAATTGACTTTAGCAAGCCAAACTGCCTTACTCAAAGTGCAAATGGTGTTTGACTTTAGCAATTAAGGGCCTTTGTATTTTACCTAATGAATGCCCTTGTCTTGTGTAGCCCTTTATGGGTGTTTGTATGTCTACACAGTTTGGTAGAAAGAGAGTTAGTATAGTGGTTGGACTTATGTGTTACATCATTAGTCAAACTGCATTTGATTTTAGCAAGTCAAACTGTCTTTGCCTTTGCCTTGCCTTTTCCTTTTGTTTCTTATTTGCATACTTGATTTATGGGTTGTCTATAAGTGTGTTATATATGTACATTTAACCTGTGTTAACCTATTAACTTGTAGGTGGCGTTTGTTTATTCAGACATTTTATGTCTGAATCTGAATACCATGTCTGAATCTGAATTAGTGGTCCAAAAGTCTGAATCTGAATTATTTTAGACTGTTTGTTTTTCAAAAATGTCTGAATATCTTTAATTTACCGTATTACCATTTAAAGGTTTAGCTAAACGGGACACGGGGTACACGGGTAATAATAAAACAACCCTTATAATAAATACTAATATCAGCCACCCACTCTTTCTTATCTTCTTTCTCTTTTCTTATCTTCTTTCTCTGTAACAATTTCATCCATCCCTATCATTTTTGTCCACCATCTTTTCTTCCCCAAAAGCAAGTCACAAGACCTCATAGAACCCTCCCCTTCTTTCTCTCATGTCGCAGCATGGATATTAAAGCGATATCTGTTGATAAAGCACTGGATAGCGCGTTAAAGATCAAATCAGATTACAAAGAAGATGAAATAGTAGAGGTCCGTATTCCTGTTGAGAATAAGAGTGGACACATTCAAGTATTTGACCAGATAATCCCTCTTGAGTGGACTGATTCATCAACCAGCTGTAGCACAAGTTCAAGCTTAAATGGTGATGATGACCAAGTCGAACATGGTTTTAATCTCAAGAAGGGTTGTGTTTGTTTTTTCCGGCGAGCAAGATGGGTGGAGAAGGCTGGGACATACCAAAGGTTGAAGAAGAGCAGATAATAAAGTTTGGAGGATTGTTTTTTTATGGGTTGAAGATGTAATCAAAGATATTCAGACATATACCAAAGTCTAATTGAATCAGAGGATATTCAGACATTTTTAGCTCTGAATCTGATTATAAAACAAACACCCAAAAATCTGAAAACCTCTGATTCGGTCAGAGATCAGAGGTATTCAGATGTTTTTTTTTTAAAACAAACACTACCTATTAACTTGTAGATGAGCATCAGGAAAAGGATTATGAAAGCAAGATTAAAAACCTAGAGAAGAAGATAGAAATCCTTGAGAAAAGGATGGAACCAATTGAGGAGGTGTATTTTTACAGAGTAGATTACGTATTTGTGAGTAAAAAATCCAATAAAGAAGTTGTTTCCGTTGAAAAGAGGATTGAAAAGCTTGAAAGGAAGCTAAAATGGCTTGAAAAGAGGATGCAAAACCTTGAGATTCAGAGCTACATGAAGGAAAACCAAGAAGTTTCAAGTGAAGAGGATGTTTCAAATGAGTTGATTGAGTTGGAAAATGATGATGTTTCAAGTGAAAAGGATGAAGCTGCTCCAAAAAGAGCCATACCTTCCACTTCAACAGTTGCAGCTGCATATCTCCCTGAAGACAAAGGTTCCAAGAGATCCAAAGCTATGTTGAAAGGTCAAGTTGCTTCAACTTCAACTGCTGAAGCTGCTTCCAAGATATCCAGAGCTTCCACTACTCCCAAAAGAGCCAGAGCTTCCACTTCAACAGCTGCAACTACTCCAAAAACATCCAGAGCCAGAGCTTCTTCAACTTCAAAAACAGTTGGTCAAAGGAAAATAGCTCCATCACAAGCTCCTTCAACGTCAGCTCCAACAGGCAAGAGGCCACCACCCATAACTGGAATCATACTTGGTTTAAGAGCTCCCAATGCTCCAGAAGTTGGCTCTACAAGCTTGAAGAGGAAGTTCAATTCATGGTTTTGAAGTTGACTTATTTCATGGTTGTTTTAATTAGATGTTTATAAACAATTACTTTTGCTGCTATATTGTACATTAAGTTATATTTGGAAATGCTCCAACATTTTGTTGTAAAAAGTAACATGTTAATCTACTAGTAAATATGCATGTTTTCTATGTTTATTTTTTTTTTGTCATAGCTTTCATTTTAGATCATTTGTCTTATGTTTGTTGCAAGTATTAAGTATTAATCTAATGCATTTGTGCTAGAGGTAACACCAGCCACGAAATTGGTTCTCACACAAACAGAGGTTGAATGCAACTGAAATTGAATAAGTGTCTTCCTTAACACTTAATCCCTTCAAAATGTATGCGTGCAGTATTGGTTTAAAGAAAATTTGGGTTAATACTGCTGGGAAAAAGTTTTTACTGTTGGGTGAATTTAGTACTGCTAGGCTAAAAGTTACTACGGCTGGGTTACCGTTGGTATTGTTTGGGAACTACCGTTTTTCATTAATTTATGCTAGCCGTTGAGTTATTTTTGTCAATTGGTTATCTTATAGGTTTCACTAAATTGGATAATTCACAATCTTTCTTTAATGAGTATGATTTCTTCAAGATAAAGAAAATATTTATTCAGTCGATCCAATCAAAACCCTAAGTGATATCTTTATCATCTCAATTGGCTTTACCAAACACACATAATCTTCTAAACGACCATAACCCAGAACCCTAATCAAATTTTTATCAATCTTAATGGTGAATTTGGAATTTTGTGATACACATAACATGGTTGCCTACTTACAAAAACCAGAGGGAAGTTAAGGGTTTCACCAGATAGTGGATTTTCTCAATGCCAGTCACATAAGGTACGATCTTACAGAGAATCCTACTATGTATGTTTCTCAAATCAATCAGTTTTGGCGCACTGCTAGTGTCAAAACACTTGATAATGGAGAAAAAGAGTTAAATGCTACAGTTGATGGCACAGTCATGGCTATTACTGAGTCATCTGTTAGGAGGCATCTCAAATTAGCAGATGATGATGGTATTAGTTCTTTGCCAAATACTGAAATTTTTCAAAATCTTTCCTTTATGGGGTATGTGTCAACTTCTGATAAATTAACTTTTCAAAAAGTACACATTTCCCGTCAATGGAGATTTCTCATTCATACCATCCTAAATTGGTTAAGTTCAAAGAAAACTTCTTTGGAACAATTTAGTAGCAACATAGCAACTGCTATTGTTTGCTTGGCCACAAAAAGGAAGTTTAACTTTTCAAAATTGATTTTTTATGGTATGGTGAAAAACTTGGAAAGCAAATACAAATTTTTAATGTATCCAAGATTTATTCAAATGTTTTTGAACAAACATAAGAAGTTGCTTCTACGTCACAAATTTTTTTATAAAACTCCTACCCTTACTCAAAAGGTTTTTAGTAATATGAGGAATATTTCTAAGGGCTATAATGGGATAGAAGTACCACTGTTTTTATCAATGATTGTTCCACCAGTTCAGGGTGAAGGATCAGCAACCCAAGTTGAGTCCCATCACACACCCATAAGTGCTCCATCATCATCACAACCTCATTTTACACAAACATATAGGAGAAGAATCAGAAAGGAATCTGTTGTACCTCAGCCCAGATCTCCTACTCAACCAAATATAGCAAATGAGGCTGTCTCTGATAGAATGGTGAGGGCTGCCACTACTGTCTCAGGCTTAGAAGCTGGGTAGGCCAATGGTAACATTGATAAGACCCAACCCATGGAAACATCTAATGAGTCAAGTTCTCATGAGCTTGATTCAGGTGATGGAAACCCCAGCCAACAGGATACAATGGGGGGTATGCCTCATGATTCACCTCTCCCAAGAGTTAATACACTTGGAAGTGATGAAGGCAGTCTAAAATACAAGGAATTGACGGATATTTGTACAAAATTGTCAAACAGAGTTACTGGCTTGGAGGCAGACTTGAAAAAGACAAAGAAACTTTATGGTGCTGCTTATACCAAGTTGATTCAGAAAGTGAAGAAGTTGCAGCAAAAACTCAAGGCCAGTAAAGCTAAAAGGAAAGCAAACATTGTGGAGTCTCATAGTTCAGAAGATGATTCAAATTTTTATTTGGAGGATCCTTCAAAACAGGGAAGGAGAATTGATGACGTTGATGAGGATCTAAACATCTCATTGGTACAAGAGGGTGCAGAGACTCAGGGGAGGTTTGATGCTGAAATGGGATTTGATATGGCTGTTAAAGATGCTGCTGAAGATACTGTTAAAGATACTGCTGAACATATTAGTATTACTGGAGGATCTGTTAGTACTGCTAGTACTCCAAATAATGATGAAAGAGCTGCAGAGACATTAGTACATATCAGAATTGCATCAAAGGATAAAGGAAAACACATTATGGAAGAGTCTGAGCAACCTAAAAAGGTCAAGAAGAGAGTCCAAGTTCAGATGAGTCTTGATGAGGAATTGGCTAAGAGTTTTCATGAAGAAGTACAAACACATATTCAAGCAGATGAGATTTTAGCTAAGAAGATTTATGAACATGATAGGGCAACTATAAATGAAGAAGAAAGAGAGAATGCTCTTAATGATCTACCAGAGATTTTTAAAATGAAACAGAATGCAAAAAATCTGAAGCTAGAAAGAATAAACCTCCATCTCAAGCACAAATGATGAGGTATATGAAGGAATATCTGAAGAATCAATATCATTGGACTGCTAGCCAACTGAAAGGCAGATCCTATGAAGAGATTAAAAAGCTATACAACATTGCTTACAAGAAGTTTCAAGCCTTTATTCCAATGGATACAGAAGAAGAAAGTAGAAGAGTTAAGAGAGCTGGTGTATCTTTAGAATCAAAGTCTTCAAAGAAGCAAAAAGCAAATGTTGCAGAGCAAGAGCAAGAGGAAGAGCAAACTGTTGAAGAAGAATAATTGACTGCAGAACAGCTTCAACAGATGATGATTATTATTCCAGATGAAGGTATGAATGTAGAAGCTTTACAAGTCAAATATCCAATCATAGACTGGGAGATCTACACTGATGACTTAGGAAAATCCTGGAAGATAATAAGAGTTGGAAATCATTATGAGGTATACAAACACTTTGAAGATATGCTTAAGGCATTTGACAGAGATGATTTGGTGAAGCTATGGAGTTTAGTCAATGAAAGATTCAAGTTAACAGAGATAGTTGATGACAAGGAAAGAATGCTATGGGTGGAATTGAAGAGACTTTTTGAACCAGATAAAGATGAAAAATTATGGAAGTTTCAAGCAGATAATCTATCATTGACATGGAGATTGTATGATACATGTGGAGTTCACCATGTGTCTACAAAAGTTGGAACTGACATATATATGCTGGTGGAGAAAGAATATCCATTTTTAAAAGGTGCTCTCACTGTGATGTTATCTGTAAAATTGACTGTGGACAAAGAGACTGAGATGGCAAAAGAACTGCTAAGGAAAATCTTCATGCAGTCTGAAAGAGATATGAAGGCTGGAAGAAGATGAAGTTGACTTATTTCATGGTTGTTTTAATTAGATGTTTATAAACAATTACTTTTGCTGCTATATGGTACATTAAGTTATATTTGGAAATGCTCCAACATTTTATTGTAAAAAGTAACATATTAATCTACTAATATTAAATATACAGGTTTTCTATGTTTTTTGTGTTGTGTTAGCTTTCATTTTAGATCATTTGACTTATGTTTGTTGCAAGTAGTAAGTATTATAAGTCTAGTAATATAACAGTTTCTAATTTGAGTGTTGTTTGTAAGTTGACTTATAAAAGTCAATTAAAGCCATGAGCAATTTCAGTTTGTTGTTTTATGGGTTGTTTGAAAATGCAATTGCAGACTGCAATTACACATTCAAACAACTTTGCTTGGAAATGCAATTGCTTGCAATTCCACACTCAGAATGCAATTTTGGGTATATTATTTCATGGTCCTTTTTGTAGAAAATAAAATTAGTCAACACATAGACAATAAGTGATTTTCATTAAGCATAACTACAAAGGTACAAAAGACATTATCTCAAACAACCCATAACAAGCACTGCCCAACACATAGAAACCTTAAACTAAACACAAAACCACCCATCATTTGCCAAATCCTTCTTCTCAGCAGCATACACCCTTTTCCTCTTCAGTGGCCTTCCATTGCCTTCCACCTCTTCATCAGCTACAGCTTCATCACCAACAACTTCAACAGCAACAATTTCATTTTTTACTTTTGGCACATTAACTGCACCATGAGTTACTTTGACAAGTGTGCTGTCTAAGGTTTGATTAAAGTCTTCCCATGCCTTTATTAGACAAACCTTTGCCTGGGTAATCTTGTATTGCAGCATGTCAACTTCTGTCCTTAAGTATGCTTTAATGGCATTGATGAGATCATTGAACTTGTGTAGTTCAGAAATCCTGCTCAACCATAGCTCAGTGAAGTTGAGTGGTTCGTCGCTGCCCTCCAGTGTAGCACCGAAACGGGAACGACAAAGGGATACGAGAACATTTCGGGAACGGGAAACGGCAAAAATAAAAAATTCAAGATACGGGAACGGCATAGATACAGCAATAAAAAATAAAAAAAATTTAAAAATATATTAAATAAAATTCAAAATAGATATATGCTGATGTAAATTGTAAACTCCAAAAATACTACATGTTCCAAAAGTAATTAATTATCAATAATCAAATTATTTTCAAATTCCGGTTCATCTAGTGAGAGATCGGCAAACTCCAAAAACCCTACATCTTCCATTGAATCAAAATTTGTGTTGATAAAATTCAGATAACAAATTTTTATAGAAGCCCATCAAATGTATTTAAATCCGGTGAAGCTAAACGACCCAAATCCAATCCAAACATAAAGACACGGATATAAGACACCATATCCCACCATAACCCTAATTACACATATCTTAAAATTAACTCCCCCATTTTATCTCATCAAATCCTCTCTCCAAACGTATACCTTATCTACTCTCATCAAAACTGAGATTGCATCTTCAACCCAATATCATCTCATCTTCTATCATCAACCGATCAATAAACAATAATCTTATTGAATCAGAACTGTACACCCTTTCATTCTTTTGATTTCTTACTGCTTAATCCGAATCAAGAACTTGCCTTTATATGCTTAATCAGAACCCAAGATACGGCTTGGATACCTCGTTGAAATCCAGATACGGTCAGGATCCTTCATAAGAAACGTTTCGCAAACCCAGGAAACTCCATGGAAACGTTTCGCAGGCGTTTCAAACGCGTATCCGCTCCCAACACGTTCCCAAATGGGAACGCCAGCCAAAATGGAGTTTTCTTGCATCAGTGCTGCCCTCATCAGACCATTCAGGGGTATGATGAATAACATCTTCGATAAAAGCCAACATTTTTGACCATTTGGTTCTTGTTTGTTCCATTTGGGAGTTGTGGATGGCAACAAAAGTGCTTTTATTTTCAGCCATTTGGTTTTTTTGGATGCCAATTATGGATGAAACTGGAAGATGCTATGGGGCTAGTTATATAGGTAAAAATGAAAGTTGTGAGTGGCATGGTGGTTTGGCGGGAAAAAGGCCTAAGGACTAACATAGAAGGTGAAGTTGGTGTACTAATGTTAATACAAATGAGAAAGTTCAGGGACTAAACTAGTAGTTTGTGCTATAGGATTATTTGACGGGAAAAGGGAAAGCCCGGCAAAAACTACCTTATTTGAACCGTTTAAGTTATTTGTTAGTCCTTGATGTGGAACTTTTGCACGAGTCGTCCCTGACATAGTACATGATGTGGAAAATACAGTTGCATGAGTCGTCCCTGTCCCACTCTATTTAAAGAATGGTGTTTATGGCACTCACAAACACCAATTTAAAAAACAACATAAATTGCCAAAAAGGTTGTTGCTGCCACCAAATACCACAAGAAAATGAATGCAGCCCCTGTTTCATCACAAAACCAAAATGTTGAAAATCCTGACGTAGAGAGGATAGGATAATACCAGGTCCTGCGGGTATATTTCAAAGGGCGAAGCTACGTAAAATAGCGGATACTCGAGAAGGTGGAGAGGTGTCTATAATTTCAACACAGGAGTATATGAGGAAAGTTGTTGAGGATGTGGGTGAGGATGAGGATTTTACATGTGGGCCATGGCTTAGCGCTGTTGATTATGTGAATGCTAATGGGGGGGCTGTGATTGGATGTTTAGGTGATATCAAGAGCTTTATCAATAAGGGGAAAGTTGATCAAGTTGTTGCAATAATCAAGTCATGTACTCCAAATGCCCTTGGAGATCTTACAGTAACTCTCAAAGATCTCTCAGGTTCAATATCTGCTACAATACATCACAAAATCATTAACGAGGGGGGTTATGGAAAGGATATTACTGTAGGAGCTGCTTTGATTCTTCGTAACATTTCAGTGTTTTCACCTAAATCAGGCCATTATCTTAACATTACAATGAAAAACTTAGTTAAGGTATTCAACAAGGATACACCTCCTGGTGGTAGTGGAATTCTAGACGAAGAAATAATGAAACTGCTAGAAGAAGATGAAATGGCTGAATTTGAGTTGGAGGTAGGTGGAAATGTTATTGCCGTGGAACATCAAGAGAGATTTGATGAAGGGCAGCAAAGGCTACACAAGAGTGGTTGGCCAAATTTAAGAAAGAACAAGAGGAGGAGGAGGAGCATTATAACCAGCTATGGGGCTTGTATGTGTAACATAACTAAAATGGAGATATATTGGTTTAGTTTGACTATCTTGTGTATACATAGTCAACCATGTAATCTGTTTCAGTTTAATGGAATGAAATCACTTTTATCATTTCATTCATTTGTCTATAATAACTATTAGGACTAATGTATGGCATGAATTATGGTGCTGAGATTGGTGCATAAACATAAATTGTAAAGGAGGTACTGCTACAAGTGAAGAAGGTATTGCTGCAAGTAAAGAAGGTACTGCTACAAGCAAGAAGGAGGATATGAGCTCAACCATGGACAAGCCAAAGTCAACAACACAAGCTCACAATGTCAACTACATACACTCCACAACTGTTGTAACTCATTTCTCGACTGTTCTAGAAGTAGTAGCTAGTTAGTAACAAGTTAGAAGTAGTTTGCATTGTATCATTCTATACAAACTTGTTGTAACTCATTTCTCAATACATGGACACATTATCTAACAATTAAACTTAGGGGAAGATTTGGGATCATATGCTAGATGTAAATTGTCGTAGTCGATTGATTCCAAGTTCTCCTCGAGGTCCACTTGTAAATTGTCATATTCGAGGTCCACTTGTTCAAGATCTTTGTATTTTCTTCTTGTTTGAGTAAGTTTCCGCCTGTAGGATGTATTCCTTGTATTTTCCAATAGAGCCAAACTGCACTATAACATAACCAACTCTCAACATTTTGCTCAAAACTGGCTTGTTCCAAACACCCATATATTCAGCATTTTGCACAATCTCTGTTAATACATATTTAACCACAATGCAAAACACTTTTACTTTCCAGCCATTTTCTAGTTTTTAAATAGTTGTAACCCTCACATTGTAATTCACTTGATCAATAATACAGTGTCACATTTCCAATATGTTGTCTCATTTCTTTAAAGTTTATATGTAAAAACAACTAGAAAACTAATGTTTGACTAATGCAAGTCAAACCTGTTACATATTTGCTTGTAGTCAAACACGCATTGAATGCGCCTTTGAATAAGTTTGACTAATGAAAGTCAAACCAGTTACCTACTATAAAAACAAGCTAAATCAACATTTAATCACACACTTGGGAATAGTAAACACAAAACACTCAAACAGTAACATAACCCGATCAAACCCTAAAGACATAACAAGTACAAAATCAAGACAATGAGCTCCCCTAACCGTACAGGTATTTATTGGGATATTGTTATTTATACTTTGATAAATCTTTTGGTCCATTTAATTGTAGTTTATCTTGTTTAAAAAATTTGAGATTGTTTTTTGTTACCAATTTTGCGGTTTTTGTTATGCTTGTATGTATTTACTTAGATTAGAAAGACCATTGTATTATCCTTTTAGACTCAGATAATTAGACTCGTGTGTTATTGTAGTTGCCCACTCAGTGAATGTCAAATAGATGGTCTACATTGATCCTTGTAAACATTGTAAAGTTGTGACACATGCCTTGTGCCTAGTTGAACCAAATGCAATGTGCCTATAATGTAGTTTGATGCCTACCTTTGAACACTAACAGAACCAATTGTAATGTGACTAGTTATGTTTTTTGTGCTTGATTATTTGTGCTGCCTGTTTTGGGATTACACTGAGGGGACCAAATCAGAGAACACATTGGAACCTGGATAAGTGAGTACCTTGCAGCCCTGTTTGGTATAACAATGAGAGGACTAAAGTGAGTACCTTGCAGCCCTGTTTGGGATAACAATGAGAGGACCAAAGTGAGTACCTTGCAGCCCTGTTTGGGATAACAATGAGAGGACCAAAGTGACTACCTTGCAGCCCTGTTTGGGATAACAATGAAAGGACCAAACAAGAGAATACTGGATTCTTCTACATTGGTATACCTTAAAAATCTTTTTATTAGATATATCTTAACATTTTGATCAATCAAATTGACATAGCATTTCTTATTTTCAGAAGTCATACCCATTAGCTCCTCTTCAAGCAGTTCTATTTCAAGCCCTTCTGATTCAAGCACTTCTGAGTCAAGCAATGATGGAATCCTACCCCAATTGCTTGCTTGGTATTATCTACAACAATCTGATTCTAATACAAGCTTAGAGTATCTACTTGAATATTCTTCAAGCTCTGATGATGTAATAGAAGTTGATCCACTCCAAATGATAATACCTCCTGAGCCTCTCCCAGCTAGTAATCCTGTCCTAGATCTGCCTGAACCAGTTCAGCAGCCTATCCCAACTCACAAACTAAAATTTGACCAGGTGATAGTCCTTTGGCTGGCAGAAAAGAAAACATGGTCTGATATTGGTGAATGTAGCCAAGGCAAACGCAAAGGCAAGGCAAAAGGCAAAAGGCAAAGGCAAGGCAAAGGCAAAGGCAAAGGCAAAAGGCAAAGGCAAAGGCAAAAGGAAGATGTTGTAGGATGTCCAACTTCAACTTTTGTAAGAACTTATTAACTTTTGATGATGGTTGTAAAACTTTATTAACTTTTTATGGATGTAATTAATGATGGAGCCTGTAGCAGACAACCATGTTTGTAACAGACTTGTTGGTAGCAGTTTAATTGTGATATTTTCTTTTGAAAATTTGTGTTTGCAAATTATGGGTTCATGATTTCTGCAAATCATGTTCTCAACATTTACGTGTTAGTAGTATTTTACATATTTTCTTCAAATTATGGTACATTCATACTGTTTAGACCTCCTACTTAGCCAAGCATTGCTGTCCAATTCCCCCCAAGGAAAAATTGGAACAACCTATGAGGTTACCATAGGTACACCCATACAGTTACAACTTTATGAGACAAGGTCTCTTCCATTTGAGTGGCCTACAAAACAAGATAATAGCAAAAATTTAAAAAAAGACTGTTGTTATCCAAGAAACCAAACACCCCTTTAACATCAGGGGAAACACAGATAACCATTCCTCTTTCACCACTTACCCTTATGCAATTTTTTGTTTGTTAACTTCCTTAAATCAAACATATTTGGTAATTCACAAGCAACCATAAACGATTAATTAAACATCAAATTTTTCATTGATATTTTTTAAAAGCTACAACCATTCATAAAAGCTACAACAATACATCCAACCATCCAACCTAAAAACTAAAAACACACTAAAAACATAAAAACACCATCATCATAAACTGCTTCACTCCATTTCACACCAACTTGTTAGAACCAGAGCTCTCTTCCCTGCTTTCTATCATTTGCTTCCTTTCCTTGAGTTATTGAAACATAATTTCAAGATTGTGTTTGACAGATCATAAACATCTTCAAACCCATCTTGCTGCTCCCCCTAGTTTTGATGCACCACCACATTTTGCTGCTCCACCACATTTTGCTGCTGCTCCTCCTCAGTTTGCTGCACCACCTCACTTTGAGCCACCTCCGGATCCTGTTGATCCTCCTCCTCCTCTTCATCATCTTCCTCCTCCTCTACCTCATTCAGTCCCAAAACCTCATCCCAGTAAAAGTCTTTTATATGCAGCCAGTTCAAAATTCTTGTCCTCATCCACGTATCTACCTGCCTATACGACCCATATTCTGCAATGGGTTCATCCCCGAAAGCATCAAACACTGCGTCAAACAAAAAATAGTTGTTTAACACGAACTCGTACTCTTCTGCATCATTTTGAAAGTTACCATTTGCTGCCATTGTTTGAAGTTTTGTTAGAAAGGGATATATGTGTTTGTGTGTGTTCTTTGGTATACAATCGAGGGTATAAATAGGCTGGAGAGGTGGATGAATGGTTCCCAAGACGTTAGGCGAGAAAAGGGACCAAACGCGACAATTGTAAAATGTGAAAAGACAAAAAAAATAGTCGACTAGTCAACTAACGTGGAAATATAACACCCGTTAGCGATAACGAGGTGCCAGGGACCAAACAGGACCCCGTTCAGGAACATCAGGTACCCCGTTCGCCACAAAAAAAAAAAAAACTTGGGACCAAACGTGCGTATATGGTAAACTTCAGGGACGATCGGTGAAATTTACTCTATGTTTTATTACTGTATTTTATTTCTTAACATCTAAACCCTCATAACAAACACAAGCTAAGTTTTGATGGATAAAATTTCACTTTTCCTTTTACTTTTATAAAAAAAATAGAAATAAAGTAATAAACAATTAAATTTTTTATTCAAATGCCAAAATAGAAAAAGTTATCTGAATTACTATTCAGATATAAACACCTAACATTTTTTTTTTACAAACATAAACAATAAAATGGATTTTTAACATCTAAACCTTCAGATATAAACACCTAACATTTTTTTTTTACAAACATAAACAATAAAATGGATTTTTTTGGTTTGACTAAGGGAGTAACTACTTATTTCAATTTTGGTGGCTTCAACTAGACCTGAATACGATAAAGCCCTCTAGGGTCGGGTTGATTCAGATCCAACTTAGCTTATCGGATATGTCGTGTTGCATGATAGCTGAGGTCTAGTTATGGTTCAATTTTTCAAATTTTAACCGATTCAGGTTTAACCCAATAACCTGGAATCTAACTTTTTCCTTTATATATATATATATTTAGTTTTATTTACCGTATTTTCATTATATTATTATTTATTGTTATAAACGTCACTTTATTATAAACTCAATAGATTAAAAAAAATAGTGGGAAGTCGAGATATTATCTGAGTCTCTACTCCTTTAGCTATAGGAAAACTAATCTTATTAAATATGTGAACAATTGCACGTGCTCCAATATCTTAAGTCATGAAAAACTTTCGGATCCATTTCAGCTAGGTAACAACATCCTTCTTTAATTCCTCAAAGAAGAGAATGAAAATGAGAGAAAACCATATCTAATAGCCGCACACTTAGCCTCATACTTGACACGTTTATGTTGTGTCGCATCAATCACCACACGACCGGGCATGAAATCGGCCATCTAAGTTTGCGTCAAAGGCGAAGACCCAGTCATATCCACACACATCAAGCTCTCCATCTCATGAGTAAAGTAACATACACGTAAGGGTTTGTCACGCCCACATCCCTGAAATCCCTGAAATATGTATGCCACAGAAATGGCTTATTTAAAACCCTCTGATAATAAGCTCATGTATGCAAACAACTTATTTTGGCTAGTATTAAAAAAGCTAAAAGCCCTTTATATGATCTTACCTTTATAATAATACCCTTGAAAGTGATAATCACTTTCCATTTCAGAAACGCATCAGTGAAATATTTTTGGTCTCAAGGTTCTAAGAAGAAGAAGAAGGGCTTGTTATGTAAAGGGTTGTTGATAAAAGAATGTAATTCGAGTTAACTAGACCTGAATAAATATTATGATTTGGGACAGATGAAGTAGTAGTATATGGAGTAGTAGTATAGTATTGTACTTTTTGAAATGTTTAAATATCCTAACTTAAAAAGTACCATAATATTACAATTATTTGCCATTTCCATTTCAATACATGCTTAGGTTGACATGTTCAAACATGTTACTCGCTATACCAATAAATTAGCTTAGGTTGCCTTTGTGGGATAAGTGGTGTAGCTTATAAAAATTTGTCATTTAAAAAAAAGCAAAAGCTTAGTTGGCTCTTCTAATTTCATGTTCTATTAAATTCATCTTTTTCATATGCCACACATGCATCCCACCACCATAGGCGGAGACAGGGTGGGCACATGCCCCTTACCGAAAATAATTGGAGTTTTTTTTTATTTTATTATTTAAAATTTTTTTTATTATTTTTTTAATATTTGACTATTTTTGTAATTTACCCTATAACGAACTGATTTGTAGTGTAATTTCTAAAAATTATAAAAGTTTGGCCCTTTGGCCATAAATTTATGGCTCCCCCGTGCTGGCCACCATTTCCGTCACCACCACCTCCATTTCCTTACTTCTTCACATGAAATCGAGATCACTAGAACAACTTTTACCCACAAATAAACACACACACAAAAAACAACTTTGAGCTAGTGAACACTCGAGGAAGCTTCGAAGATCAACAATGTGGAATAGTTAACTCACTTTCCTCGGACAAATAGTTTATAATTTCACTTTTTCTTCCATTCCTCTATAAGCCCTAAAAGCTAAAGAAACATCCAAATAAAACCATAATTCGGACAAACACAAATGAATAACTCAAGTAGACAATGGTTATACATCTTCACATCATTTCCAAAGAAATTGTGTAGTTTTATTTCTTTTGAAGGTGACTACTTTAAACAGGCAATGGTCATTAACTAGTCAGATTCCATACTTTTACAAATCCATGAACCAAATGCCACTTAGCGGTTTAGAATCACAAAGAGATACGTGTACAGGTAGTGAACACGCATTTAACAGTTCCAACCGAGCACAAGAATTAAGAATACTTTCGTCAACAAGAACCCAAATATTGCTATCACAAGGCGAATATAAACAAACCAAAATGAAAACATTACTTATTAGAAGTAGAGGAGCCATATTTGAGATACAAGCACTACTACGAGTCTGTGCAACACTCTTAGATAAAACTTCTAATAAACTTTTTTTTTTCTCGTCATGAACATAGTCACATACAAATGATAGACAAAAATTTTCATAGATGCCAGGTCACTTTCCTCTACTGCTTCTACCTTCACGTTTAGAACCTGAAAATGTAGTTTAATCAGTTAGCTTAGTACATAGTGACTTCATAACAAGTATACACATTTCTAACAAACTTATGAGCCTCGTATAATTCTTAAATAGTAGTCTACTAACAAAATTTGACCGTCGTTATAAATTGATTTGAAGATGTTATTACAAATGATCTATCAACAAACGAACTGAAACTTGGGTCAGATGCTTGTAAATCTGAACACACCCTAATTCCTTGAGCCACACAATGAGCTACGAAGGTTTAGAATGACTGTATACCACACATGCACGCAAAGCAATGATGAAAAGCTTTCTGCAATATGCAGGGTATTTATGTCTGATTTTTACACTTTCACAAATTCTGGTCCACAAACATGTTATAGAAATTTGAAAAGTCCTTGCATAGAGGCAAATATTTTAAAACTCAAACTGATCAAGGAATTGTAAGTCTGCCATTTTCCTAACCAAACACGTTATAGAATTACATATGGGACTGCGTTTCAATTCCAGATCCAAGAAAATCCCACAAGCCAAACACCCTTTTAGGGTTCTAAAGGGATAAAGGGATACATTAGTAGTTGAAGCGCACACTCTCATCCTCTATTGCGCGCACATCTTCCAATTTATGACCATTATTATAAGTATGCTATCCTTGTTCATAAAAGCTAGATACCTTAGCTAAGCAATTAGAGCGTA
The DNA here is from genome assembly GCA_021014915.2 of Artemisia tridentata subsp. tridentata. NCBI lineage: Eukaryota > Viridiplantae > Streptophyta > Magnoliopsida > Asterales > Asteraceae > Artemisia > Artemisia tridentata. The sequence goes on from CP139502.1 coordinate 320,764,365, forward strand.
CCAACAATATTCAACGGGTTGTCAACTGTGAGTCGTGACAGAGGACTTGAAGCATCAACAGTATAGCTAAGCAATTAGAAGGTACCAACAATATCATAAAAAGAAATTTGAGCATATAATATTTTGCAGTAACATTATAACATCATACCTGAATTAGAATCACACACGAGCAAAAGATGCAGTGAACGGAAAGTTTTCATGAGGGGTAGTTGATTCCAATTCAAAGAGCATGTGAACAGTCTTTAGCACGATCTTGTATTGTAACACCTTTTCATATGATTCAACGACCATAAAAGAATCCTCTTTTCTTTCTCCCAAAACGATACACCAAACACTCGAATGAATCCTCCAGTCTTGAGGAAATGGCATCATAATGTCATCAAGATTAACAAGGTACTTCAGTGACCATTCAGAATACCCATTCCTCATCTCAAAAATATTCAACTGATGGGAATCAGGACAATCCATACAAACAAGAAGTAAACCACCACAAGATTCAAAGAACTTCTGATCATAAAACAACTCTCCATCCAACGTTACAGGGAGTTGTATGGTTGTTAAAATCGGATTGCCTACAAGGATATCCAACTTGACATGCACATACTGCCCATTCGCAAAATTTAGCCAATGAAGGGCACCATTCGAATATATCCCTTCCTCAAAACCAAAAAACCTTTTGAAGTGAAATCGATTAACACACACATTCCAACTCCCTGTTTTCGAAGAGTAAGTCTCTATTTGAATGTAAGAACCACCATCACCATCACCATCACAATCAGCATAAAAATCATAATCATCATAACCATCAAAATCATCATCAGTTTTAAGTCCTGCATGTACAACTTCGTAGTGGGGTGATTTTGTAGGATCAAAAACCAATCTAAAACCACCAATAATACCACCAATAGAACTAAATGATTTCAGATTAGACATATAGGGTTGCGGAAGCATCTTAAACAGATCAACGCAATGATTGTAAACATATAACTTATCAGGCTTGATATAACAAAGAAGCAAACCATTGAACGACTGCAAAATCTTAGCAGGTGCCTTGAAACTAAACGTAAAGATCATTGATATTTTGGAAGGTATTCTAATATCAAATGAAATGAAATCGTATTCAAACATATTTCTTTTGCTTTTGTGTTTAGGTCCCCATAAAAAGAGACCGGAAGGAGGATCAATGTTAGGCTTTTGGCTAAGTCGTAGAGTGAAAGTAGGGCATGTAATGACAGATAACCATTGTTTGGATACGGATTTATAGAGAAAAAGTGAGATAGCTGGTAATAGTAGTAATATTTCGATTAAAAGGTCGTCATTGGACATGACTGCATTTACAGATGATATGAGTACATTGTTTCTCGTATCTTTCATGAGCCTTTTGGAACCTCTGCCTTCTCCACTGATATCTACTTCTGATGGTTCAGGAAGTTTAGATGAACCTCCGGCAACCATTTTTATGGGAAAGTAAGCACTTATTGCCTGAAGAGGTCGCACGTTCTTCTGTTAAGAGCCTTAGATATAGTATCTGTTTGAATGAGAAAAAAGTGATTAGAATAAGATAGATACTCTGAATAGCAAGGGCGGAGCTATATGAGGACCGGGAAGGGTCCCGGCCCTCTTAGGCCTAAGCCCGTTAATGTATTTATTTGCGATTTCATGTGTTAAAAAAATAAAAATTTCATCTCGGCCCTCCCATTTAATGTGTTTCTGGGAAAAAATTTGTTTCGGCCCTCCCACGATTTTTTTTTAGCTCCGCCACTGCTGAATAGTATTTTGTTTTTGTGTTGAATAAAATGTCTTAAATACTAAAAAGTATCAATATACCCTTATGTTTAAAATTATACCTTAGTTTATCACTTTATTTATCTTATAACCATTTTTTGTGTTAAGAATCGGTTACGTAAAACCTTGTCGATCTTGTTGTTCTTCCTCTTTTGTCTCGCATCAAGGGTAAACCGTATCATCCTTGATCTAACTTGCTTGATTCTTGTTTGTTTCTTGATGTCCTTGTTGATTTAAAATACATATGATCATAGAAAAAAAAAACTGCATGAAACCTAAACTAAGTTCACATAAAATCATGAATTAGGGTTAGGGTTTGAATGGGAATTCGTGGGTAACATGATGTGGGATTTTTAGAACGTGTTAATGTGATGTTAATATACAGATCTTATGAATTATGAGGGTCGTGGGTGTGTTTGGATGCGTAATTATGTGTTGTAATGGTCAAATTATGAACTCAGTTTGCTGTCAGAATTTTAGGTCAAATTGAATCGAATAGATCTTGAAGATAACAAAGGGTATTTGGGTGTTTCTGGAGTCTAAAATTAATTTCAAGGAAATATCTTTCTGGGAAAATTAGCCTTGTAATTTTTAGAGGTCGGGAAGGCAACTTTTTGATTTTTAGAAATTCGTGTGTCAAACCTGAATTCGGATGTCTGGAAATCAGTCCGTTTTGACGATTTTTCATTTTCAAACCATGAGGAGTTAGGTCATGAAATTCTCCAGTATGTGACTTCAATATGTTTAGTAGTGTCATGAATTTTTGTAGATTTTTCCTGGAGGTATTGGTGGGTAAATGAAGTGGTTACTTTCTGAGTGTTACAGCAGACATGTTTTCTGAGTAGTCCGAGTTGTGGTATTTTTCATGTGGGGTTAAACTAATTAATAAATTCTGGGAAAATTAGTGTGGGTTTTCAAGACATTGAGGTAGCTCTGGGAATTTTTGTGGATTTTATCTCTGAGTTCTAATATGGTTCATAAATTCGATCAAGTGTGGTCTGTTTAGGGTTAAAAGCTGATAAGAAGTTAATTAGGGCTAAATATGGATTAATTGTGTAACTTAAGGGTGGAACTTATCATTATTCAAACTAAAAGGGTTTAACTTGTTAAAACATGTAACTTTATGATATTTATATTTCATACCCTAATCTTACGATAATTGCACTATAATCCCTAAACTATTTATAATTACTTAATAAACCCTAACTATAAGAATGTGATTAATAACAAGTATTTAAAATCCGTTATGAAATTAAATGAGCTAATAAGTATATTATGAATCCTAATCTATGTAGATTCGTTGAAGAGGTGTGACAGTGTTTCCTTGTGTCCATCCATTTGTTTGCTTCCATTTCACTCGCTAAGGTACAGATATTCTGCCCTTCTCAGTAAGGTGCCTTCGTTTCTCTTGATTTCGTTAGGATTCCCGAAGCCATTGCTATGTTCCCCTTGTATTGTGAACCTTAGATTTGAACCTTTGCTTTGAACCCTTGCCTTGACCTTTTGTCTTGAACCTTGCCTTGAACCCTGCTATGAACCTTGATATGAACCTTGCCATAAACCTTGACTTGAACCTTGATACACTTGATATTATAACTGGATGAGAAAACCTTTTTAATTATTTATGAAAATGTTTTAAGAAAATCATTTTTACAACTATCTTATTGAAGACTATTTTATGAAAACCATTTTAAAAGACTATTTTTATGAAAAGCCATTTTAAAAGATTATTTTATGGAAATTATTTTAAAAGGATTGTTTTCAAATGAACTTTTAGATTGAACCTTTACTATGAACATTTGCTACGATCTCTTGTCTTGACCATTTGACTTGAACCTTGATACATTGATATAAACCCTTTGATATATGACTTGACTTGAACCCATTGATAAAACTTGAACTTGAACTTGAAACATGAAACTTGAAACCTGATACTTGAACCACTTGATACTTGAACTTGACTTGTACACTTGACCTAGACCTTGACCCACAGTTTGAGACTACGAGCCATACTAGGCATGAGGGTTTCATGTCCTTGTCATTGATGCACCAATGACTTGACTTTTGGGTAGGAAAGTGATACCTATCCCGTCCCTGCCATGACTTGATAATTGAATTGTACACGTAGATGAAGACATTGTGGCAGCCTACAGGGGCGCATGGATGCATCCTAGATTTGTACTTGACTTGACTTGATTACTTGAATTGTTTAGTGACATGATGGGTGTGTGCGATACACGTCATTCACTCTTGGGAGCTCATGACTCCAACCCTTGGAGGTATCCCCTCATATTATACTTGGCATACCGAGGTCACCCCTCCGTATACATGTATACTTGTTTACTTGACTTGATTTGATATGTTCTGGGTTCGTAGTGGATTTCTGTTTCTGTTACCTACGACTTGATATTTGACTCGACTTGAATTGAACTTGGACTGGTGGTGGGTTATGGTTTCCTTTACACTTAGACCTTGTAACCAATTCTTGATAACCTTTCTCATTTCTTTCTTAATCATGTTACACCTTGTATTATTTCCTTACCTCACTATCCCTTTACTACTGCTTTGTATCGTTATATCTGTTCACTGAGCTTTCGTAGCTCAGCCGCATTTCTTTTCCTGCGGCAGGTTTTAGTTTGGAAGCTGGGTATGAGTGGAGAGTATCATTGGATTTAGAAGACCCCATTAGCTATTGAAGATGACTAGAAGAACCCTTAAATTAGACGTAGAAGATATTGAATTGTAACCTTGTAGTTTCAGATTTTTCCTTTGTAACTCTTGAATTCTATTGTATTATTAATGTCAAATGCTTGTGTTTGTTCTGATATGTAACCATTGTTGTGACATCTCTGCCCTTGTCGGGTCGGGGTGTTACAAATAGGTATAATATCAAAATGCAATTTGAAAGTGATATATTAGAACGAAAAAAATATATGTATAATAATGAAACTTGAAAGGTAAGTAAATTAATATTAGCTAAAAGACCCGTAAAATTCACGTGTATTTAAAAGAGAAGAAAGAAAATAGTTATTATATTACGCTATAAGTTGTAAGAAAGAAACATATGAGTATATGAAGTTGGGGACAAAAAATTTGCACACGCGAAAGATATGTGTAATCAAACAAATAGTCAAATAATGAAACTTCAAAGGTAAGTATATTAATATTAGCTAAAAGACCCGTGAAATTCACGTGTATTTAAAAGAGAAGAAAGAAAATAGTTACTATTATATTACGCTATAAGTTGTAAGAAAGAAACATATGAGTATATGAAGTTGGGGACAAAAAATTTGCACACGCGAAAGATATGTGTAATCAAACAAATAGTCAAATAACCAAAGAGAACAAACACTTATATAATCACATATAGCGATAGATGGAAAATTTATTACCATAAAGATATAAGGAATGCATCGTATATAAGACTAAACAAAATATGTATTAAATCGGTGATATCAAAGTTCATGAAACGTTTGTAAACAACATTGTTTGTTTTGTTGGGAACCACCTACATCAGGCATAGGTCCGCCTGTGGTGCACAAGAAGAGTAAAAGTGCACAAAAAGGGGTATAAGTGCACAAGAAGGATTTTGCATATTTTTGTAGTTTTGTTTATTTTTCATAAAATAAAACGTAAGTCGTTAGAGGTCGTGGCACCCATCGTTTTAAATGTATTTGAGTCTACTTTCATTTAAAAAGAGTCTAAAGGGCGGCAGGTTTATAATTGGTTTTTATTAAATAATAACGAATCAGCACAAAAGTTTCAATTTTTTAGTATTTAAAGTCGTGTCGTTCACAGGGTGTAACAACTTCATAGACCACCCGTAAGTGGTTTGAATTTAGGCATTTTCAGTGTCAAGTAAAGGAAAATCCATAACTAGCTTTTGTTTTGCCAAATCAAGTATCTGTGTCTTAAAAAAGCTAGTCTAACAAAAACTAAGATACAATTGTGCATTTCTCCATCATGACAACAACAAACCCTTTGCTGGCAATTTCATCTATGGCGGTTTCCGCAAAGTTCTACAATGGTGGTGCAAAAGAAAGGGAAATGTATTTAGGTTTAGAGGCATATATGATTGGAGTTTTTAGGTATATTTGTAGACCACGAATCACTTCTTTATCATACAAAGGCAGCCACGATGATGACACTCACAAACATACACATGAAGAACAATAAGAGTAGATGTATGGATCGTATGGTTTGATTTCAAGTCAAAGTTTATTAGCTTTAAAAGATAATACAAACTATGACTTTTGGGACCTTTGCACACACACACACACACACTCTTTTTCTTATGTAAATAATGAGGCACCTTTCTGTGAAGAGTGTGTGCGTGAATATGTACCACAGCCAAACCAAAGATGGGCCTTTGGTGGGCTTTAAAAGAAAACTATGTAGTGGGCTTGATAAATACATTACACATATAATTAAGCTAATGACTCTAATGCTACAAGCCCACTTTGCTAAATACATATTATACATGACACATTACATCTAAATTGTCAAATGACCATCACTTCATAATTAATAGAAAGTGATTGCTAACAATCTCCCCCAAAGGGATGGTCATTTCAATGATGCTCCCGTGATTGGTCTTTTGCATTTGACGTCTTGAACTTCGTGTGTCAATGTATAATATTTTTCAATTAATGTTCCTTCATGCACTGTGATCTTCAAAGAATCATCTTGTGGTTTTCCTTGCCTTGATCTACATCTTCTGTTCAGCTGCTTCGATGTTGTAGATGATGATGGTGGATGGACTTTCGTCGGTACCTGCATAAGACAGTTAGCAATAAATCGTCCAGAGGCCATCATGTCGTGAGGCAAGATCCTTGGATCTCATTAAGACTCATACAACTTGTATCCTTTTGATGAACACAAGTGTATTGCATAGGAAGTGTTCCTAAGAGATCTTTGATGAATCTCATGTCTCTAGACTCAATAATGTGCGTTTTGGTTTTAGTCGTCGGAGGCATGGAGCAGAGTGCCACCTTTTCAATATCAACACATCTCGGAGTGAGAGGTCGATAGATTATGCAGTGTTCTCCGTGAGAAATGAAACAAATATCTTTTAAGAGATATCTGAGTGGATAGGAGGGGTGGTGCAAATGCGTCACTGGGTCCATGACGTCTTGTATTGACCCGGTTTCTGACCTAAGTTTTCATGGAGGGCTATTTCTTTTCACCCTTACAAAAACTTTTCTTTTTCATTCTTCAACCCCTTCTTTCTCCTTTCTCATTATACTCCTTTTTTCAATCTTACCTAAGGACTTCTAATGCTAAGCTATTGGAATTGTCCTTGGGTAGATCCCTCCGGTTCTGGCGGATCATTGGACATAACCTAACCATAATCACCTTATTACTCCATGATTATCCTAGATTATTTGTCACATGCCATTAAACCTTGTGAAAATCTCTCAACGTGTTTATGAGAAAACACATTTTGTTAACACATCGAGAGTTTTGCATTTTTGAAACACTCCCCCTTCACATGTGCTCATGCAATTTTTAAATAAACTGCACATGTCGGGTAGAGTTCGCACATTTGAAATGATCGACTTTCAATGAACACGACCTTCGCGAGACACGCTTACATCACTAGTTAGACTAGTTTGAAATTATTACCCGTCCCGGTCATATTCAATGATCATTTCTCGAATTGGTACATTCTACTCAGACAAGTCCTTTGCGAGACACGCTTACATCACTGGTAAACCAGTTTGAAATTATTACCCGTCCAGGACATGTCTTTTCGAGAACGGACATTTAGTTTCGTCAATTCGAGGGTTCATGCTGAGTCTTTTTGAAGAACTCGTTTTGAGATTCAAACGATAAAACTTCTTTTAGATCACATTTTAATCACGTCCTCTCCCCCATATTTATAATAAACACCTAATCTCCCCCTCAAAAATAGCATGAAGTGGTATTTTTGAAAACAGTTGATTAAAATGAAACTTTTTGTGGAGAGACGGACTGATTTTAGCATGAAATTTGAACATTTTTCTTTTTCTACTCCCCCTTAATCAGAGCAAATGGTTAAACTTTTGAGTTTAAAAGCATTTAGAGGTCTTAGAGGGAGTTGTTGTGAGCACAAAATGTATAAAAGACTTTGAAAAATCTTTTGAAACAATTTTGATTAAGTGCTCACGGGTTTTAGCTTTTCGCCATTAACATTGCGAGTTCTGATCGGAAATAATCAGAAGTCATTCAATGTAGCGCGGGTTTCGTACTGAAATGCACGAAAGCCTTATGAAGAAATTTGAGAAACGACATGTTTTAGAAAAACATAAAAAATAACTCTCGCTCAAGCATCTGTACATGTCCGTATCATTGTTGAATGACATATCTAGATACGTACAGAATATTGATTAGACGAGAGACATGTCGTGAGAAGAATATTTTTGGTTTTTGTGTTTTATATTTTTATGTCTTTTTGAAGTTTTCTATTTTTATATTTTTGTTTTTGAAAAAGTATATATATATATATATATATATATATATATATTTACCAAAAATATATACATAAATATTTACCAATATTTACAAAAATATATTTACATGCGAAGCTTTTTGATGTAAATCAAGAAGATTCGAGAAGACTTTCTAACTCTTCGGGAGTTAGGCTTCGCATTCCAATTCGACGAACTAAGTTTTCAAACCGCTCTTTTGGGAGGGCCTTAGTAAATAGATCGGCGAGTTGATATTCAGTCTTCACGAAAAACAATTCAACAGTACCCTCTTCAACGTGCTCTTTTCTCCCAGAAATTGCGCTCCGCCTGATGTACTTTTCGCTGTAACTTGGCAACCGGCATGGTCTGCATCTGAAAATGCTATTAGTGTAAACTCCGAATCCTTCGGATACCAAAGTCCCATGTTAATGGTTCTTCGAAGGTATCGAAAGATCCGTTTAACCTCTTGGAGGTGAAGTTCGGTAGGCCTTGCCTGAAACCGTGCAAGTAAGCAAACAGCAAAATGAATATCTGGTCGGCTTGCAGTTAGGTACATGAGAGAACCAATCATGCTCCGATATTTCTTCGGATCCATGGGTTTCCCATATAGGTCAGCGCCAATTTTGGTGAAGTGACCATTGGAGTACCAACAGAGTCACAATTGTCCATTCCATGTTTTTTCAAAATCTCAATTGTGTATTTAGTCTGATTAAGAAAAATACCACGTGGGGATTGATGAATTTGTAAGCCTAAAAAGAATTTTAATTCACCCATCATGAACATTTCGAATTTGCTTTTCATGAGATTTTCAAAATGTTTTGAATGTTCCGAATTAGTGGACCCAAATATTATGTCGTCCACATAAATCTGAACAATCAAAATGTCATTTTTGTATTTTCTTGTAAACAAGGTCGGATCAATTGTTCCTTTGGTGAAATTATTTGACAACAGGAAAGATGATAACTCGTCATACCACGCCCGTGGGGCTTGTTTCAAACCATAGATTGCCTTCTTTAGCTTGTAGACGTATTCCGGATGATCTTTGTCAACGAAACCGTCTGGTTGACTCACGTATACTTCTTCTTTCAGAGTTCCATTCAAGAAAGCTGTCTTGATGTCCATCTGATAAACCGTGATGTTCTTGTGAGCCGCGTAAGCTAAGAAAATCCTTACTGCTTCAAGCCTTGCAACTGGTGCGAATGACTCTTCAAAATCTATCCCTTCTTCTTGTCTGTATCCCTTTGCCACCAGACGAGCTTTGTTGCGAATCACAGTCATTTCTTCATCCTTTTTGTTTTTCCATAACCACTTAAGATCAATGACTAGTTTGTCAATTGGTCTTGGAACTAAATCCCAGGTGTCATGGATTTGAAATTGAAGAAGTTCTTCCTGCATCGCTTCAATCCAGGCATTATCTGCCATTGCTTCCCGAATGTTCTTAGGTTCTATGAGACTGACTGAGCAGACATAGATGCACATGTCGCAATCGGTGTGAAGTTGTTTTCTCGTCTGAATTGGTCTTGAGGGTTCACCAATAACCTGTTCAATCGGATGGTCTTTTGTCCACTGTAATGTTGAAGGGTACCTTGGACTGAACAAATGTGTGTTAGTCGGTTCATGTAATCTGGAAGATGATTCACCAGATTCCGTTCCAAACGGGTTTTCAAAGACTTCTTCGTCTAACACAACATTGTTTTGTTCTTGCTCATCAATTCTTGGTAGAACAATTTCAATGAATGGAGTTGCTGGAGTAGATGTAGATGATGTTGATGTTGAGGGAGTTGGTGCGCCAGCTTCGAATGTTGTGGATGCATCTGGATTTGGTGGAGGTGGTGGTGGTTGTTGTTGAGTGGATGCAGCGGAATGTTGGTTAGATGCATTTTTCGAAGCGCCACCATAGTATTCATCGTACATGAACTAGAAGAAATTATCCAGTTCTTGAGTTGTGGGTTGTTCGACATGAATTGATTGAGCTCCTTGAGGTGCGATTCCCAAACTGATATGTCCGGAAGTCATCGGGTTAAGCGCGGGTTCTAGAGCGAGTCTCTCAGAAGCCATTTGTGAAATTTCATCAAACTTCACGTTCATCGTCTCCATGATCTTTTTCGTTCTCCTGTTATACACCCTGAATGCCCTCGAGTTTTCAGAATAACCAATGAAGATTCCAATATCACCCTTCGCTTTCAACTTCCCCAAATCTTCCCTATCATTTGTTGGATAGCATAAAACACCAAATACATGAAGATAAAAAATATCCGGTTTTCGGTTGTTGACAAGTTCATATGGGGTTTTATTGAATCTTGGATGGATTAGGGATCGGTTTTGAGTAAAACAAGCAGTAGAAACAGCATCAGCCCATAGGAATAACGGAGCACTGGAATAAATTAGCATAGTGCGAGCAGCTTCTACAAGGGTTCGATTCCTTCTTTCAACTACCCCATTCTGCTGTGGAGTTCGAACAGCTGATGTCTGGTGAGTAATACCAGTTTCTTCAAAGAATGTTCTTAACTCCTGATTGACAAATTCCGTGCCATTATCTGTTCGTACTATCCTAACTGGAGCTTGAAGTAGAACTTGAATCCGCTTCAGAAAGGTGATGATGGTGCTAGGTGCTTCATCTTTTGATCTCAAGAACTTTACCCATGTATATCTTGAATAGTCGTCAACAGTTACAAGAATATACTTTTTCCCATTTATGCTTTGAACTCTCATCGGGCCACATAAGTCCATGTGCAGCAAATGCAACCTATCAACCGAACTAGGTACGGGTTTAGGTTTGAATGTTGCTCTTTTGCTCTTTCCTTGCTCACATGATGGACATAGGTGTTCTTTGGTGTATTTAAATTTAGGAAGACTGGAGACGATGTCGTCTTTGGCAAGCTTGTTGATCGTGTCAAAGTTCAGATGAGACAAACGTCTATGCCACAACCAGGATTTTGTTTCGCCTGCCCTAGTCATGAGACAAATAGGAGATGAAGAGGCCATTTGGTTTATGTCAATTGCATAGAGATTGGTGCCACGACCCCCAATTAAGAGATCATTCCCCACCAAATTCCTGACAAAACAAGTGTTTCTCATAAAAGCAACCTCTAAATCTGCATCACAAAACTGCCCGACAGAGAACAGATTGTGTCCCAACCCTTCGACATAGTAAACCCGAGTGATTAAGTAGTTTCCAAACCGAAGATCTCCATAACCCAGAATAGCTGCAACATGATCATTCCCAAAACGTACAGTCCCCATGAACTGCCACATAAAATTGATCAGCAGCTTCAGATTCCCGGTCATGTGCTTGGAGCAACCCGAGTCGACGATCCAAAGACAAATTTCAATGACCTGCAAAGAACAGAGGATTTTGTATATGGAAACCGTTTAACATTTGGTTCCAAGGGGTTAGATGTAACAGGTGAATCACACTTAGAATTGGTTTCCTTGGATGCATTGGGAACAGTTTCTAATGTGCCATTCTTAGGTGCAAACATTCTACCCGTTGGTTTCCATTCACAAAACTTAATGTGATCCTTAGGCAATAGGCTGCTAGTGGTGTTCCTAGCTTTTGCAATAAGTCTTCGAATGTATCTAGACTTAGCCTTAGTTACTGAAGGATTCTTTTTCTGTTCAGGCATATCATTGTTTTTCACATCATTAGAAACATTATCATCACAAGCATTTTTAGACAAAGATTTCTTTTGCATTAAACAATCAGAATCATTACATGCATTAGAAACAGGAGTCTTATCATTACAACTAGATGATACATGTTTCTTCTTGGAAAGCGGTAAATTCCTAGGGTGTTCTTCTACTTTCTTGCACACACTCTCAGAAACAGGCGAGACACTAGGTTTCTTGTTATTGCTCCTAGACTGTCTTTTGCTCCTAGAGTTGCTTTCTATTCCTGTAGAAGGTAAGGCACACTCATTAGAATTTTTGTTGTTGTCCTTAGATGTGGTGGTAGCATTCCTAGACTCATTTGGATTATCTTTCTTACTTTTGTCTATCGCCCTATATGTTTTAGATGTAGAGGCAGACGCAGTAGTGGGACTAATCCTATAAAGGCCAGGTGCTATAACATTAGTGTTCTTGACAACAGCTTTCTCCTTTTGTTTCTCATTAGGCAAGGGGGTTGATGGTGCAATACCCTTTGTTTCCTCACCCTTCCCTTTTTGACTTTCAAGCTGAGACTTTAAAAGATCAATTTGTTCTTTCAACTGTTTGTGAGAACGCTCATACGACAGTTTGTCATACTTGCATTCTTCCTTTTTCGTATCAAGTTGTTTAAAATATGTAACATTTTGCTTTTCAATCTTAAAAAGTGCCTTTTCATATTTTGAAACAATCTCAGAAGTCTCAGCTCGAAGTCGTTCATCATCCTCAACAGAATATGTTTGGAAAATAATAGACATAATATCGGTCGATAGAGCTTCGAAGGAGAGAGAGTCATTTCGCTTTTCCAAAACTTTTATGTGTTCCAAGTATTCATTGGCTTCATTCACTAAGGATTTGTGGTCCTTAACGAATTCTGCTGACTCTTTCAAAAGATTGTGTTCCACATTTTGAACAACTGCATAGATTGCAGCAATATGCGGATTGATTTCATTTTCGAACATCTTTGTCAGGTCATTTTGAAAACTTGAAAACCATTCCATTTTTTGATTGTTTGTTTTGGATGCCACGATACTTTGAAGTGTTTCAATTCTCTGTTTAAGATCAACCAAATATAGTCTAGCTGCACTTGTTTCACAAGTGTTTTTAGATGCCATTTGTTCGATGTTAGACAGATGTTTTGAGACAAATATTCGTTTTGCGAAAACTACTGGTTTTTGAAAAAACAGATGTGACTCCTTTTTAACAAGATGAACCCCAACAAGTTTGTTAGCTGCATTATAGTCAATTGGTTTAATTTCTGGGTTCATTTGTCTCATTTTAATTCTACTCTCCTGAGCAAGCTCGATCGTTTCATCAGAGTCATGAACCTCTATAGGATCATGTTTATCATTTATAAGAGTACCATCATATAACACATTCTGTTCTTTTTGAGCTTTCTTGAGATAATAAGGGTTTTCATAACCGATAGCCACTTTCTTCATTGTATGTAAAATCGGGTTTTTATCGTTTATTAACAAATTAATTGTTTGTGCAGAATGTCCCGTTTTTACAAGTAAATCTTCCAACTTTGCAATGGTTTCCTTTTTTTCAGTGATCTCTTTTTGAAGAGCTTTTTCACGTTTTGAAAACCTTTCATTCAACTCATTCTTTTCTTTTTCAAGATTGGAATAAGTTGATTTTTGTTTTGAAAGCTGGTTGGTTAGTTCAGAAATTTCTTTGTTAAGAGATTTGATTTGCAAATTCAAATTAACATCGAGAGTGTCAAATTTTATTTGCAAATGTTTCTCTCTTAACTCAGAATCTTTTAAGCTAACCTCAAGATCTGACTGACGTTTGTTGTGAAAATCAAAAGCTTTTGCATTTTCCTTATAACTCTCAAGCTCAGTGGTCAAGATTACATTCGCGGCCTTAACATCGCGATTAATCTTTTTGACCTTTTCAATTTCCATACTACAATTATGCAATAATGATTCAAACATAGCACGTGTTTCCTCATCATTATCAGTATGTTGTGACTCGAATTCTTCATTAGGATCCATATCTGGAGTTACCAAATTAGTATTACTACAACTTGGTTCGTCCATATATGTATCGTAAATGAGATTAGGAGTCTCAGAATGCTGTTCATTTTGAGGTGACATATCAAACATTTCATTATTGTGACATGTAGCATATGGTTGTACCTCAGAAACCGCATTAGTGTCAAAAGCAGGAGGTGCTTCTGAGTCTGTGTCGTACTTTGCCTCCTGAAGATTAGCCATAAAAATGCAGTTTGCATCGATGTCTTCAAGATCTTCAGAATTATCCATAATAGCCATGAAGTCATTCTCTTCTGCACTCAACTGAAGCCCAGTCGTTTCCTTGTTTGCCAACATTAATGATTTCTGCAAATACGCTGGATCCCTTTTATTCGGCTTGTCTGGACAGTTCCTAGCCATGTGACCATAACCCTGACAGTTGAAGCACTTCATCACATTACCCTGATTCCTATTCCCAGCTCCCTGAGCAACATTCCCAAACTGATTCCCAGCATTCTGTACCCTTTGATTACCAACAGCTGTACCCATCTGATTCCCTGCAAACTGACCCATCTGATTACCAACATACTGCCCTGCATTCTGATTACCCATCTGAAATCTTGGAGCATATCCCTGCTGATTCCCATATCCCCCAACCATCTATCCTTGCTGTCTCATGTTGAAACTCGGCTGTGCAATTTGCTTGTTGCGAGTGTTCGATGAGATTTGTTGATTGTTGTTGGTGGGTGTGGAGTAGCGTCCTTGGAATGCTTTTGATAGGTAAGCAAAAGCTTGAGTCAAAGCATCAGATGACTCATCTTGATCATTAAGATCGGGTTCTTGGTGTTGCGGGTATTGTTGTTGTGGGATTACATGTTGTTGTTGTGGGTAGAACGGTGTTTGAGAGTTGTATTGTTGTTGCATGAATTGTTGGGATGAAGATGATGATGAAGGTTGTACATTTACTGTTGCAGGTGTAGGTGATTGGACTATGAGTGCAAGAGGATCTTGTTGTTTTGCTTGTTTCTCTTTTCTGACTTCATTTGCCTCTGCTTGGTTTTGTTTGAGAAAGTCATAGAGTTGATCGTAGTTCACCTCGTGAAGATTCTTAGTTTGGTTGACAATAGTAACATATCGTCCCCATTCTTCTGGAAGGTTGTTGATGAACTTGATGTTCTGAACAATTGGTTTAGGTGCCAAATTGTGTCTGATCAACTCATTCATTAGAGTACAAAACCGTGTGTAGTAAGATTCAATCTGTTCAGCTGGTGTGGATGTGAACTTCTCCCATTCAGTCAGAAGCTTGTTTTCCATGTCTTGTTTGCCAATTTCTGTACCATAGCAAAGCCGTCTAACTCGATCCCACATTTCATAGGCAGTTTCACAACTATCTACGACACAAAATATTTCTTGTGGCAACCCGAGTTGAATTAAATGCATTGCCATGTCATCTGCTTCAATTTTCTTCCATTCTGCCAATGTGTATTCATCTTCCGTTTGAGTCCGGAAGGTTGCTTTAATTGGAGGTGTTGCATCAGGATTCCCAGCTGTGACTTGAATCTGACGAGGCTTGAATGGACCTTCCTCTAAGGATTTGATCAGGAGTCTACCTTGTCCTTGAGGCTTGGTTTTCATGTATCTTTTCATACGACTCGTCCATGGAAGATAACCACCTTTTTCTAACATTGGAGGTCGGTTTTCTGAACCTGCGGCATGAATGTCTTGTTGTGTAGTCATCTTTACAGTATTGTATGATAAAGTGGATTGAGGATCGTTTCAACAAAATAGAAGTTGTTTTCGTTGAAGGTTGAACTTGAACTTGGTTGATGTTGATGATTTGGTTTGTTGTTGATGATCGTTGATGTTGTAACAAATTAAATAACGTTATGAAACTTGATTCAAGTATAATTAAGACAAAGTCAAAAGTTTACAGTTTCGACAAAAGGATATGTAAATTACAATTTAGATAAACACGACACTTTCTATAGAAATTTCAATTTGACCAAATTAAGGCAAAATATCAATTTAGATAGAAATATATCTTATTTATATAAATTCGTAATTTATATAACATCTAACAATCTTATACAAGAAAGTAGATAACCGTTTGTCGAAGTATTTTACACTCTTATACAAGAGTAAAAATACCGAGTTCACCTTCGAGTTGACGAAATTACGTTCGAATCAAATCCTTAAAAGTTATTTAACTTTGAAGTCTTTTAATCACAATTGCGAGGGGCCTGAAGTGTCAAATCCGAAAGATCTCTTAAGGCAGCTGAAAGTACAAGGACTGAAGTTGCCAACTCTCAAAATTGCATCAATTGCGAGACTATTGTTGAATTGCGAGACCAATTTCGATAGAACACCACCAATTGCGAGAGCAGCACCTCAATTGCGAAAGAGGCTGAATTGCGAGACAGATTCTGAATTGCGAGACCCCAATTGCGATAGAAGTATCAAATGCGAGACCCCAATTGCGAAAGCAGTGGAATTGCGAGACAACTGGTGAATTGCGAGACAAGCAGTAGTAATTGCGAGAAGCAGCAGTAATTGCGAGAGAGATTGCAATTGCGAGAGAGCAGCCCAATTGCGAGATTTTTCAACTTTTTCCCACTTTTGTTAACTTTTGAGTACCTTCCCACGTGATATCTTACACCTTTTCACCACTTGCTGACAACTTTTTAGCAAATTGCAAATATTCCTTATATCATTTCAACAACTTGACCAATCAAATCAAAGATATTATACAAACACATCAACTATTTCTTTCTTAAAATATTTTCGATCTAAAAACTATGAACACAAAAGTGAGTCTAGTTTTTTAACCAAAAACAAGATAAGAATAGTCACAGAAATACAAACCAAGTCGATGACACCTTAACAAATATCACCTTGACCATAAAACTTTACAATCGATTGTGTATATAAAAGAAACAGTCCACGTTTTTTAGAGATAAAAACGCGACAGCAGGTCTTGTAGATTCACAACCGAACACAAACTAACCTTCTACCTTGATGATTGGCTCTGGTATACCACTTGTAGACCACGAATCACTTCTTTATCATACAAAGGTAGCCACGATGATGACACTCACAAACATACACATGAAGAACAATAAGAGTAGATGTATGGATCGTATGGTTTGATTTCAAGTCAAAGTTTATTAGCTTTAAAAGATAATACAAACTATGACTTTTGGGACCTTTGCACACACACACACACTCTTTTTCTAATGTAAATAATGAGGCACACCTTTCTGTGAAGAGTGTGTGCGTGAATATGTACCACAGCCAAACCAAAGATGGGCCTTTGGTGGGCTTTAAAAGAAAACTATGTAGTGGGCTTGATAAATACATTACACATATAATTAAGCTAATGACTCTAATGCTACAAGCCCACTTTGCTAAATACATATTATACATGACACATTACATCTAAATTGTCAAATGACCATCACTTCATAATTAATAGAAAGTGATTGCTAACAATATTCATAAAAAAATTAACCTCGACTAAAACACAAATCACTTATATTAAGATCTCAAAACCTGCTTTATATAAAGGAGAAAGAAAACACAGCCATCGCTTAACCTACAAATTTTTTAGTGAACCTGCTTTTTACACAAATCGAATCCGAAACAAAACAAAAAAAAGAATTGCACATCTATGGCAAAAAGTATTTGGCATCAACACATATCAGGAAAATCGCGTTAGGCTAAATCCATTTATGCAGTCTCTGAAGTAACATTATCACAAGCTACCACTTGACATTCCTTTAAGCAAAAAGCAGCACACGTTTGAAGACCGTACCACACTACCTCGTGTGTAATCCCATAACATACAGAAAATGAAACATCAACAATTTAAAAAATAGTTCCTATATGGAAATCGATAAAAACCAACAAGACGTCTGAGAGTTATTTATGTACTGTATGCGAAATCTCTAAATTCGATTCACCTCACTCCCTACAAAAAGGCCGGAGGTCCTTTTCTACCTTTAGTAGATCCGGAAGCAGCCTCTCTACCTTTGGTAGGGGTAAGGTTGTCTACGTCTCAACCTCCCCCATACACCGCAACGGTATTGGGACCCATAACCCGTGGAAGACGGTATTGGGAGTTACTTTACTTTACTTTTTTTTAGTTTCAACTTAATGTAATAACTAAGGTTAAGGGGGCTACTTAACTAATAAAACATTATGGTCCCGACAAAAGTCACTTTCTAAGTGTTATACGCAAACGTATTGATGCATCCATGTATCGACACATATATGGCATGGATACAAAGTTCGGAAGCATAATGAATCAGAATGGAATCAATCTCCTGTCAGGATTCGGGAACTCGTTAACTCAAAACAGATTGACACCTTTAATAAAGATCTAGGTCGTTTGTTAAACGTAGTATAAATTTCAGACCAGGTTTGAAGAGTTTATGGATTCGCCTCTAAGCAAGAACATCTTACTAATTTCCCAAACAGGACTCATAGGTCCATTTCTAATCATAATGTCAGCATGTACATAAGTATCCCCTTGCCGAAACACTCAAAATGTGAGTTTGGAATTGCGTTATCTTTCTGCGTATTACAAGCACTCCCAAACAACCCCTAAAGCATAATATCTGATGTTGATATATCCTGAAAAACAGCACATACTGTTTCTCAGATTGCTTATACTATTAAAATCCTCTACAGGGTGATTCGAATAACATTTTTAAAATATAATAAGCACTTTATAACGGAAAAACAACTTGGGGCCTATTTTATGACGAAAATAAGCACTTCTCAGCTAGACACTTAATAGTGCTTATTATATTTCAGAAACACAATACTAGACACCATCATATGCAGATTCTAACAGCTAAGCAATGTTCAAAGCAGCACATGTTTGAAGAACGTACCACACTACCTCGTGACCTCGTGTGTAATCCCATGGTCTATAGCTATTGTTCCGAAAAGTTTCCGGGCTGCAACATACAAAAAATGCAACATCAACAAGTTAATAGCTTTTCATACGAAAGGAATACAAAAATAGCTCCTATATGGAAATCGATAAAAACCAACAAGACAAATATCACATCCAGATAATGTTTGCACAACACGTGTATCAAGTGTCAAATTTTAATATATACACTTTCTTATTTTTCACGATCCACAGAATTGCCCCTAATATTAACATTGAAAACAAAGAATTGCCATTTATAACTATTAAACGATTGTAAATTGCAATCAGGTAACCAAATATGACATGGTAAAAACTGCAAACACATATGACCTAACAAAAGAAATAGCAATCACTATACAGAAACCGACTAACAAGCTAATTGTAGTAAAACAAATAATGGGCTTTTACCTCACTTGAATCGATGAAGCCAATTCACTCTAAATTCGAAAGAGCATTTACCGCATGGTATTTTCCAAATGCTGGGACTCTCACTCTCACGGAATTCCTTCATGCCATTCACAATAACTTTCTCAGAATCGACATCCATTAAATATGCTTTAATCTTGAGGGACCCGTTGGCAGGTACGGCCAACGCGGATCTGTGCAACGCTAGCGGTTGGGGCTTTTTGTGTCCAATAGATTTAGATGGATCTGCTTCAAAGATTAGAGCCTTATAATGACCAACATTGTCATTTCCAACAATGTCATTTCCATAATAAGCCACAATGGAGCCATATACCCTTACAGTTTTAACGTGATTGAACGTCAGCTCCATTGTTGTATCTACAGCATCTTTAAGTAGAATATAATACAAATTGATGTGGCCATCTTTACCATCAACCTTAAGGGTGCCACACTCGATGTTTGAATCCCCGGCCCAAAATTCCGAGGTTTTTGGAGTACCCTTGCAATTGCAAATTAAATAGGTCTGATCTTTCTTTTTGCTCGTAGCATTGACCAACAATGAAACCTCAATGGATGATGAGAAAGGGATGGAATGAAGACAACTTGGGTTTCCAAAGTGTATCAATGAACCATTCTTTATGTCTACTGGCTCATGCCATTCACGCTTGAAATAAGATACATGACAATCGTCCTCCTCATCTAAGAACTCCCACCCATCTTCTCTTGACCGAAATGTATCTAATACATAAATTCTCCCAAATATATAGCCTTCATCAAAATTGGAATGTGCAACACTAATGTTCATCGAAAACAACTCGAATCGAGAATTTAGACATTTATTCCTGATGAAAATCAAAACAACCATCATAAAACTAAAAACAAAATATTAAATTCTTGAATTCAAATAGAGAGGATCAAGAAATTAGATGGTTTTCAACAATTGTCATGTATACAGAAGAAAGTAAGCATATATAAATCAAGTGTTTTGAAACACTTGTTAACATGGCTCAAGACACAGATTATATATATTATGTATCATCATGCTTCAAATCTATTTGTTGGAAAAATTGTGAGTTTCTATTTTTGCTAATTTCCCTGAAGTTGTAGAACCTAATCACCTGCATATAAATCAAGTGTTTTGAAACTTACAATCTACTATTGTGTTCGTATTTTGCAAAATAATACCCAACAAAAGAATTTTCTTTTGTATTGTTTAAGTCGTTGCTTTTATAAGATATCCACGATTCTTCTCTATTTGTAATCCAATAACCAACTCGATAGCAATTCAAAACTTATAAAGAAGTCACTAAAAGATGGTTTTGTTTCACATTGGGTCATTTTGTAAACAGTGAACTAATAGCAATTCTTTATAAGAATATTGTAAAAATCCACATTCATATACAAAAATATATTGTAGAAATCCACATTTACAGTTTCTCATTTAATAACAAAAAAAAAAAAAAACAAACACTGTGAAAATGGTTTTTTAAAACTGATTAAAAAACTAATAAAATTGTAAAATTTTATAAATTTTTTTATTTTATTTATATATAATATATATTTCAATTACAGATTACAAAATGACCTAAAATTTACAAAAAGTCAATTTTCAAAGGCATGATGAACAGGTACAATACTTCACGCAAACAACCATATATTTTACTTAATTCCGTGAAATGAAATGAACTCAGCATAGAATATATCGATTATTTTCAATATGCAAACATGTAGTTACCTAGCATCAACTTCAGATGAAGGAGATATATCATAACCAGTTTCCCACGGTTGTTTACGTTTTAAAGGTGCAAATGTCTTTATCCAGTAGTTGTCCGACGACTACACAAAAAAAGAAGATTAGAACTGGTTATAAAATGTGGAATTGTGACCACTTTGTTTTTTTTATACTAATAGTTTCTAAAAAAATAATTTACTTCTTCATAGTGAATACATGAACCAATTCAATAGTATGGTATCGAGACCCAGACCAATTTAAATTAAATAACATAAACCCAAAAACTTAAATAAATCAGGAACCAATTCAATAGTACCGTATTGAGACCCAGACCAATTTAAATTAAAGAACATAAACCCAAAAACTAAAATAAATCTTTAACTACTGTTTTTCACAAAAGGAGTAAACTTGACGAACAAAAGATAGTCCCGCATAACAGGATCCGGGTAAAAAACACGGACACAAAAACCGAATTAAGAAAAAGAAGTCTGCTAGATAAAAAGCTTACCGGAGCGATACCCAAAAGATGAAAGCATTTGTTCAATACCACTTCAGTTGCCTTACACAGCCCTAACATGTTCACATTACGCAGCCCTAACATGTTCACGCCAGGCCGAACCTGCCAAAATAATTTAAATTATCAAAAACTAAATTTTAGATGATTAACTTAGTTTAATGGGACCAAAAATTCAACTCAATATTGTATGAAAAAAGAATAAAAAATGGTAAGACAACATATCAATGTCCTGTGAAAGTTTCAGACTCACTAACCTAGCAAAACTATCAAAATTATGCTAAACCGGGACAAAAAACGTCATAATTGCTTCTTTTTTTTTTTTTTTTTTTTTTTTTTAAAGATATGAACTTTTTGTAAATTTTAACTTACATCCAACAATTCTGTAGGAGAAGAAGCTAAATCTGCCTTGTTGTATAACTTGGATAAGTAATGGGTAAATAACTTGGATAATTTGCACAGATATTCACAAACAATATCTGGCACAAAAGCTTGACAAGCTCTTTCTATGACCTGGAAAAGAAAGTTAAATTTATCAATAAAACAAATATAATTCATATTAACAAAATTAGGAAAATCTATAAAACCAAACTTTCACTTCATTATTTCATCTACATTTGTGAAATGTCTAAATAAGTATAAAAGTTCATTATGATAATCGTTTTACCATAGTAAACTCAACCAAATGTAATCCCAACTCACATTCTATCCCAGCCGTTAACGCCTGTTTAGAGACAAGAACAAAAAACGCAATAATAAAACTGGGACCCGAGATGAGAAAGTTGTAACAACATTGAAACGAAAAGAAATTCTTACATTTAACTTAAACAAGTTTCTACCGGGAGAATCCTTGATAAGTAAACGCAATAAAGCTTGTGTCTTGAGTAAAGATGCAAACGTATTTCCCTATTTATGAGATGATTAACGATTTCAAATCAATGAGCAACTGAATATACAATAGCATAGATCACCTGGAAGAACATCACAAGAATACCTCTTTATCATCAAGCATATCCTCAAATTTGAATGTGCATTCAGCCAATCTCTGTCTTTTTAAACATGTAAATCTGTTAAGAGCACAAAACACAAAACTATAAATATGAATAAATATGAAACTCGACCTAAAAGTATGGTGTCTCTTATATGAAACAAATAATATAGCTGGTGTTACATTGTTGAATTCATTATATAAAAAAATTGTAAATAAAAAACTGATTACAGCAAGTTGATAAGAAAATAACATTTACCACTCTACTCAGATTATTAATGATAATCAAGTACAATAAAGGTAAAAAATTAAGATAAAAGCTTGAAAAACTTACTTGAACGCACATTCAAAACATTCTTCGACAGTATACCCGGCAGCCAGGCCTGATAAAAAGAAAATTTGTGAAATCTAGGTTATTTTTAATCAGGACCGTTAAAATAGTAATGGATTTGGGGCATGTTTTATCTTCAGTGGTTTAAGAGAAAGATATATTTTTATGCAAATACGTAACAGGATAAAAATACAAGCAATAACTATACCTAGCATTTGAAGGGATTCGGCCTGTTCCTTATATCTATACCACAAAGTAAACAGCTCTTCTTGTTCGCCACTGAATGTTCGGAACCCACAACAAGTTAATATACCTTTCCAATTAACTGGGAGCAAGCCTTCTTTTGTAGCAGCCTGGGAAAAAAAAATGGGTATTCAATTTCTCCTCTAAATATATTATTTAAACATGTTATCAGTTGTGTAGAAGTTACGTACAATATGACATTGTTGAATGTACCCTCTTTGTAGGTGAGGGGTCATATATACCATCGTGTCGGCTTTTTGAGTGTTAGCTCCATACCTACATACATCATTAGTGAAATGTGTCACAGTTAACAAAGAGGCATACACATTAAAGAAGATATGCTTAACTAAAACTCAGCAAGCGAAGTACCAAAAAGTTGCGAGATTGGTATAAACATCGTTTGACGGTCCCTTCACAACACAAAGAGAATTTTTGCTTACAATCTCCCCTTGTTTTTCAGTAAATTGTTCTCGTGCCACCTTCAAAGCCTGCAAAACATGTCTAATTTATATACAAATTGCCATAATAAGTAAGTTTTATCAAATTGCCATAATAAGTAAGTTATACACATAAATAAGTAAGCGTTAAATTTTCCGGCGAGCAAATATTTCTGTTTTCAAGCACCGAATAATTTGATCACCTTTAAATGATCATTTTTAGACTTACCAGAATATCAACCTTATAATTAGCAAGTTGTTACAATATGGTTGACCATGTCTTTTTCAGTTGTTAGCATCAAGATGATTGTTAAAACTTTAGAGATGTTACAAGCTAATTTAATGCCTTCTATAAAAAGAAGGTCCCAAATGCTTTATGTATATGCATATGCATATGCACATACATATATGTATATGTATATACATATATATGTACATACATATGTATATGTAAATGTATATACATATGTATATGTAAGTGTATATACATATGTATATGTAAATGTATGTATATGTAACAATAAAAATATAATAAACATTCAAACGTGTGTCTATACCAAATCATCACAAAATCCGCTGCCCATGTCTACTCCCGAATACAGATACATATTTACAAGCGCGTCTTTGATATAGATGGCTCGAATCACATCACCATTCACTATAGTGTTTGTCGGGAATACAAATAACGCTCTTGCTCCTCTTTTCACCCCAAATATTGTTGGTGCCCATGTGTCCATGCCATCATTAAGCATCTTCTTAATTCTCTGCACAGAAAAAGGTGTAGACTGGTAAAGATAAACTCAAGATAGTAGCTGCAAAGTGAAGTCACAGTTTGGTGGTATTTGAATTTGAAATAGCAGTTTGTGTCAGTTATGTTTAGTAGTAGTTTATATCATCAGTTATGTGTGGCAGTTCGCCAGTTCTATTCTAGTTATGTGTCAGTTATGTTTCAGATTATTCCAGAAGTTGTGTATGTTCTATAAATATGTATTGGGTATTTAAGTTGTATATTAAGTCAAGTAATAAAAAAGAATTGAGTTGTTGTGTCTGATATTTTGTGTGTCCCTCACGAACCAAAACCAAACAGCCCCTATCCTAAATAAAACCAAGTTTTTTCATAGACAAGATAATTTAGGTGATAATTTTAAAGTGCCTGTTAAAAGAGTTGGGAAAAGAAATACCTCAGCCATCCAGCGCCCCGTTAACCTAAAAGTTAAAATACCAGCATCATGTAGTTGGAGTCTTTTTATCATTTTATATTTCCGAGATTCAAATTCTCCCATGATTTTCTACAATAATAAAATACCAGATCAAAACATAGATATAATATATAGATTACATTACAACATATTCCAAAGCCATGATATTTAACAAGAGAAAACGTTGCTTCACCTTTGCTATGTCTATTGGTCCTTCTTGATAAAAAAGGTTTGGGTTCGTTTTTCTTAATTTTTGGCATATTTCCACGACACCAAAACTGTAATAAGTATCAAATGTAAATTTCTCAAAACTGTAATAAGTACCAAAAATGTAATAAGTATCAAATGCAAATTACATACAATCCATAGTCACCATAATTTTTACGGGCATCTCCTTTCAAAGCTTCAAAGATGGCATTGCCCTTTAATTTAGGGTAACATTTTGCCAGTACTTGATCAAATAGATTTTTGATTTCTAGACGTGGCATCGATCTACCATAGATCTATATTAAAAAAAAAAATAAAAAAATAAAATAAAAAATAAAATAAAAAAGCCAGTGAAAATTTTTATAAAAACACAAAATTAAAATAAAATAAAATAAAATAAAATAAAGTTACGGTGTACATTAATAATGATAGACTTACATGGTTTGGTGAGGGAGTGAAATGGTCCATTGTTGAAGTAGACATTTGTCTGGTAACAAATAGAAAAAATTTCTTAGTTATTTATCCAAAGCCGATGTCAACAGCAATTTTTAATATAGAAAAGCCCCCAAAGCATAAGAAAAGCATAGTTATTAAACAGCTTATGTTACCTATCTATAAGAAAAACAACCTTATTTTCAAATTTAGAAGCAACCACCCTAGATAACCAAATTAAACCAAAAAAATAACACTTAATTAATTCGTTAGTTAGTTTAATTTTCATCAAACATAAAAAATAAAAAATAAAAAAATGGGCGGGTTGTGTTCTTCATCTACAAACATCTATATTATATATCTTGAATGAATCAACAATAACGCAAGATAAAGAAAAAGGTTGGATCAATGAATCAATATAAATCAATCAATAGAATAAAAAAGTTTACCGGTTTCTTTTTTTCTTTCTTGCGTCTTGAGCGAATTGAATGATTGTTGGACTGATGGTGATATGGAGTAGGTTTTGTTTTGCGGTTAATAAGAAGTTATAAAGTGAGACGAAGGAGCACACGATTGTCCCCTCCTAAGTAACCGACTTTTATCCCAAAAAAAGGTTTTAAAATATATAGTATTAGCCCTTACATAAACTTAATTTTGTCTATACAAACCAACCAAGCATTACACTTTTCTATCAAGTTACGAAAGCATGTTCATTAATCTAAACTTCACTTTCCTTTTAAATTATTTTGTTAAAAATCTTAAAAGTGTTCATGACAAGACCATAAACGGGCCAGGATTCTTTAGAAGGTGTTGCAAAAAAAACTTATATAATTACAAGTACAAAATTTGCACCATAAATAATTTATTAGCTAAAATCAGCGGTTGCACGTACAAGAAAAAGACGGATTTCCCCATAATGTCCATGAACATTTGCTCCCGGAGTAGCCAAATAAGGCTTAGCCGATCGTATTACCACAAAGCCAACTTTATTTTGGAAATTAACTACATTGCGCGACTTGAAATGAAGTTTGCCTCGTGCCGCACCCAGCTTTCAAATAGGTTCGTCCCTGGACGAGACCTATACACCCCACGTTGCCCCATTTAGCTTGTAGTTGATATGTTCATTGATATGTTACTACTAAATCCATGTTTAAAGACTTGGAAAAAAGAAACAGTGAAGACATTATATTTATGCGAGGTTGGGAGATATGTATGTTAGTCACCATGATATCAAGTGATAAAGTAGATGAATATGTGTAAAAGTGTGTGTTAATGTGTGTAAATGAGAGACACTGTATGAAAATGTGTGTTTATTGATATGGAAGTGGGATTACACAAATGAATTATGGGCAGAAGCGGTTCAGCGTGTTGTTTATGTGCCAAATCGTTGTCCTCATACAAAGTTGTTGGAACGAACACCACAAGAGGCTTGGAGCGGAATTAAACCAACAGTGTCACATTTTAGAGTGTACGACCCAATTGAGAAGAAACCTTAATTCATGTACCGCAAACAACAGGAGCAAATTTTCATGGACAACATTCTGGGTTGTCTTCACTGTTTCTTTAGAAGTTATGTGACTCATGATCAGGCTCCAAATCGCCAACATTGGATGAAGAAAGTGCATGGGATTGGACAACCCAGAATGTTGGCGATTTGGAGCCTGATCATGAGTCACAAACCTTAATTCATGTACCGAAAACAACATATGAAAGAGGTGAATGTTCGAATGCTTCACAGCTGTTAGCTTTAATTTTAGATTAAAAGTGATGGTCATTCAAACTTATTAGAACCTTGTGTATTATGGGCTTGTGTTAGAGTTAGAATGCAATGTAAAATCCCAACCCAAGTGGTAAAGCCCATCTCAAATCCTTTTAGGGCAAAAAGGGTGTGCTATTTAAAGCACATAAACTCCTCATTTGGAGGTGGTTCAACTGTGTGTTATATGTGAAATACAAGAAAAGCTTTAACATCTATTTATCTTTTATATCATTCGATCCATATACACATCTTTTCCCATCTCATCTCTCTTGTGTTCTAACGCCAAATATTGTGTGATAAAGAGTGCTTATCGACTACAACAAGTGGTATCAACAGCCTAGCTTCGAGGTAGGAGTTTTATGTTCGATTCTTGTTGAAAAATACTTGTGTGTTGCGTTTGATTTTCAGGAAAACGTGACACTTTGTGTTCTTGGTGGCTACTGTACGCAACATCAAAGAGAAAAGGTAGTATTTTGTGTTTGATCATCAAGCCTAAAACACCCACTGTAATTTTTCTTTAAGTAGAAAAGTCACATTTTGTGTTTTTAGCTTCGATTCATACGCAAGATCAAAGAAAAAGTTGTGTCTGTTTGATGTTCTAACAATTTGGTACTGTGAAGATTACTAGTTTTTCACTCATATATTGGTTTGGAAGATCAAAATATTGGTGTGTTCTTTGTTTCTTCAAATCGACTAGAATCAAAATCTTGTATAAATATTTGTGTTTTTGGTTAGTTTAGTGAATTATTTGATTTGAAAGAAGTTAGTGAAAGTTGTCAGCAACTTGGTGAAAAGTGGTCAGAGATATCTTTGAAGATAAGGCTTCACGTGGGCATTGTACTCAAAAGTCAAAAAAAGTGGGTATAAAGCCGAAAAATCTCGCAATTGGGCTGCTCTCTCGAAATTGGGCTGCTCTTTCGCAATTCAACTACCGTCTCGCAATTCATTATGTTTCGCAATTGAACCAGTTTCGCAATTGCAGCATTGTTTCGCAATTCAAGATTCAGTCTCGCAATTGGAGCTTGGCTTTCGCAATTCATTTGTTCTTTCACATTTCAAGTCCCTCACAATTGGTTTCTGAATTGCTTTCGCAATTGTGTCTCGCAATTCAAGTGCTTTATCGCAATTCAACCTTGGTCTCGCAATTGATGCAATTTTCAGAGTTGGCAACTTCAGTCCTTGTACTTTCAGCTGCCTTTGAGATCTTTCGGATTTGACACTTCAGGCCCCTCGCAATTGTGTTTAAAAGACTTCAAAGTTACATAACTTTTAAGGATTTGATTCGAACGTAATTTCGTCAACTCGAAAGTGAACTCGGTATTTTATCACTTGTATAAGTGTGTAAAATACTTCGACAAACGGTTATCTACTTTCTTGTATAAGATTGTTAGATTTTATATAAATTACGAATTTATATAAATAAGATATATTTCTATCTAAATTGATATTTTGCCATAATTTGTATAAATTTTGGTCAAATTGAAATTTCTATAGAAAGTGTCGTGTTTATCTAAATTGTAATTTACATATCCTTTTGTCGAAACTGTAAACTTTTGACTTTGTCTTAATTATACTTGAATCAAGTTTCATAACGTTATTTAATTTGTTACAACTTCAACCATCATCAACAACACAACAAGACTTCGCAACAACAACCAATCTTAACCTTCAACAACAACATCTCCTATTTCGTTGCAAAGATCCTGAATCAACTTTATCGCACATCACAAGAAAATGGAATCAAGTTCTCAAGCGGGACAGATGTCTCCAGTTGTGCAAAACGTCACGAAGGAACGTTGTCTAATGCACTTTCAAGGAGTTAAGAGTCAATGTGTGACAATCTCTAAAGCAACGTCACCAATGTTAAAACCATATTTATTCAATCGAATTTCTGGAAAACTCTTCGGATCTAAAAAGGATTTTTCAACCTTCAGAGAGAAACTCTTGCACAACATATCTCAATTAGAGAATCAAATTGTACAAGGAGGTGACTGCATAGTAGCCTATCAAGCGCTCCTGACACAGCTTAAATGGTTTCTTGACTTTAATTCCAGAAATGATCCCGATTATGAATCAACAAGAGAAATATGGAGTGAATGTGTCAGCAGACACCTGGACGTGGAAACGTTTAGACTTCAGTTGTTTGGTCATATGAGCACACTGGGACGGGTGCTTACTTCAAGATCACTTCATCTGAAAGAGATGCTGAATGAGAAGAAAGTGATAGAACGGGAAAGGGAGCAAACTGTGAGAGAAATGCTATTAAAGGAAATAGTGGGAAATGAGAAAGAGGCAAACAAAGAGGAACACCCGGTCAATGTGGGAACAACATCTGATGCTAACTTGGTCTTCACGGAAACAGACACATCTTCAGAACAGCATGTTGAAAGCAGCACTCCAAGGAATGATTCAGATGCTGATAGTACACACAGGAATGAAGCAGTTTGAGATACTGAAGCTGACCATATCAGATCCTCATCTGACATAGCAATATTGGCTACGGTACAACATTCACACGATAATGATAATGTTGTTTTGTTCGATAATGTGTTTGCTTATGACAAGACACATCTTGCGCATCCTGAGTCCATCAGTGACACATATGTGGAGCAAAGGTTTGATAGTAATATCACTCCCTCAACCCCAGATATGGATCCTAATGGAGGTGAGCCTGCCCAGGATGGATCTTCTCCTGATCAAGATCATGCCATATTTGCTTCTTTAATCGATAATTTCAAACATGAACTTGAAAAGTGCAAAGAGGACAATCGCAAAGCTAAGCAAACAAACGTCTTATTGTCCAAAGAGCTTTAAAAATTAACAAAAAGCAAAGACATTGAATTCTCAAACCTTAAATCTCAAGGTCAGAAATTTGTGGATGCAAATTTGGGCCCCGCTAACAGAAGGATCGAAACGCTTTTAAAAGAGAACGTTGAATTAAAAATGAGATACTCAATGCTTCAGGAAAACACCTCAAATCTTAAGATTGTTAATACAAAACTTGAAAAAGAAAATCAAGAGTTTTCGAAACAAGCAACCAATCTTGAAGTAAAACTTCGAAAAACAGACCAAAGTGCTCAAACTCTTCAAATGATGATTCCTAAAGCTGAGAAAGTTCATAAGGGAAAATCAGGAATTGGTTTTGAAAATACAGATCAGGTGGAACATAAATTTTTGCCGCCTGATGCTCTGTTCATGTCAGAAGAAGATGAAAAATTGGCAGAGGAAAAACGATTAAAAGTCAAACAAAGAAAAAGCCCACTCTCGTACCAAGGCTTTGTGTATGGTTGTATACAATTGTCAGAAATACCAAAACCACCTTTAAAAAGAAAAGAAACAAATGTGAAAAGATTTTTCAAAGAAGTTCAACTTGCTACTTATGATGCTAATTTATGGCAAAATAAAGCAAGAAAACAGTTTTGCAATCTTAAATATCACATTGACCACACGTTAAAGGTCATTTGGTCAAAACAACAATACACCGAGAGTGACTACACTCGTCTCATGTTATCAGACTCTTGGCTCAAAAGTGAAGTCTGTATGTTACTAAAAGATGAGATTGAACCTCTTGTGAAAAATATCAATTTCAGTTTTGAACACTTTGAAAAATTTCTTGTCACTGAAATGAGAGAAGATTTAAAGTACATCCATTCTCTTGAAGATGAATTTGATGCCAAATGCTTAAATCTTGATATTCAAAAAGAATTTTTCACAAATCAAATTGAGTCATTCAAATCGGTGTCTGTCAGCCTTGAGCATGAGAATGTGGATTCTGAACATACATATTTTTTGAAATCTGAAAATCTTTGTTTCAAAAGAAAAATCACTGAACTTTCAAAAGAAGTAGCTGATGTCAAAGAAGAATTGTCAAAAAGAATTGCTTCTTCAGAAAAGGAAAAGATTTTTGAAGAAAGTTGTGATGATGCCAATATCAAGTTTGATTTGGATGA
Organism: Artemisia tridentata subsp. tridentata; assembly: GCA_021014915.2. NCBI lineage: Eukaryota > Viridiplantae > Streptophyta > Magnoliopsida > Asterales > Asteraceae > Artemisia > Artemisia tridentata. The sequence continues at coordinate 320,795,359 of CP139502.1, forward strand.
ACTTGATACAAAAAATATTGAATTGGAACATGATGTGGCATCATTACAAAAAGAAAATGAGCATTTGAAACAGACTTACAAAAACCTGTTTGATTCAATCAAACGTTCACGTGTTCTGAATCACAAATCAAACACGAAACAAAAGGAGTCTGAAGTATTGATGCCTCAAGTTACAAAAGTTTCCTATCCAAATCCTCTGTTTGATTCTAATTCTTCAGATTTTGAAATGGAAAACGCAAATCATGTGCTTCAAACAAAAGTACTTGAGCTTGAAACTCTTTTAGCTCAAAGAACAAACGATCTTGAGGATGTCAAAACTGATCTTTTCAACTAAACAAACAAATTCGAAACATATTTTGAAAGACTTGAAAAAGAAAATATTGTTTTCGAACGGAAATTGGCACGTAAAATGGATGATTCAAAAGCTGAAAAAGATTATTTCTTGAAACAAATTGCTTTTTTGGAATCTAAATTGGCATCTCAAGATCATCTTTCTCTTCAAAAAGAATACAGTGATTTGCGAACATCATACAATGCCTTAAAAACAAAGTTTGATGATCTTAACCGTTCAAAAGGAAAAGCTCCAATTTCAAATCTTTCAACACCCAAAGTGAGTGTTTCAAAGAAGGTTTACACGGGTGAATCTTCAAGACCAAGACCATTTTCGAAAAAGGTTTCCCAGTTTACAACCTATTCATTACAAAAAGGAAGGAAGTTTTCAAAGAAACAAAATTTTTCTGAAACACTTACTCCTCAAAAGCTTTCAAGGTCAAACAAGTCTCATGAAGAGACTACAAGATTTCAAACTCCACAATCTCGCTTTACACGGGTAAGGCAAGTGTGGAGACCAAAGCAAAGTCCTTCAAACTCTTAAAAACTTCCGCTGCAACACAAGGACTCTGTTTTGAAAAAGAATTTTAAATCACCGTTGATTCCACGAGTGCTATTTCCAAATGAAAAACCGGTTTTCAGTCCTCGTTGGAATTCAACCATTTTGAATCAGATTGACACAACTTACAAATGGATTGCAAAACATGCTAAACCCATTGGTGCAGTGCTCAAATGGGTTCCAAAAGTTGTTGTCTAATCTGGTCAAAATGGCTTTTGTTCAATTCAGTTCAAAACCCGCGCTTCATTAATGGCTTTCGTGCATTTCAGTACGGAACCCGCGCTTAATTTAATGGCTTCTGGACACATCAGTTCAGGACCCGAGCTTCAATGAAAGGAAAGTGTTTCATCAAAAATTTCGAGCACTTTTCCTAAAAATCAATGGCTTGTAAGTATTTCAGCTTACAACCCGGGCTTCAACGTTTTGGCTTATGCACACATAACAGTTCATAACCCGTTTTTCAAAGAAAGGACCCTGTTGTACATTTTTTATAACAATCCTACAAAGAAAAGAAGTTTTCATGAAATGATTATTCAAACTTCTTAACCTTAAGCAAAATTTTATTCAAAATTTCTCAAAAAGTTTTTCAAAACTTTTCAAAAATTTTGCTTAAGATTTTCAAATCGTTACTCCCCACTTGCTCCAAAATTTTCCAAAATGTCACAACCAATGCAAGTTTTGAGGGGGAGTATTTCAGAAACAAATTTTGTTCCAAAACGTTCATGCATATCAGTTTCTCCCTATTAGCTTTCAAAACACAATGATTTTAATCAAACGGTATCAAAAATACCATCGAAATGCTATTTTTGAGGGGAGAAATGTGATTAAAATGTGATCGTGAGTCGAGTTCTACAAAAAGACTCAGAAAATACCATCGAATTGACGAAGCCTAAATGTCAGTAATCGAAAAGACTTGTCCGGGACGGGTAATAATTTCAACCTGGTTTACCAGTGATGTAAGCGTGTCTCGCAAAGGACTTGTCTAAGTAGAATGTACCAATTCGAGAGATGATCATTGAATATGACCGGGACGAGTAATAATTTCAAGCTAGTCTACCTAGTGATGTAAGCGTGTCTCGCAAAGGTCATGTTCATCGAAAATCGATCATTTCAAAATGTGCGAACTCTACCCAACATGTGCAATTTATTTCAAAAATGCATGAGCACATGTGAAGGGGGAGTGTTACAAAAACGCAAAACTCTCAATGTGATCTAAATGTGTTTTCTCATAAACATGTTGAGAGATTTTCAAAAGGTTTTATGGCATGCGATCAACAAATCTAGGATAATCATGGAGTAATAAGGTGATTATGGTTAGGTAATGTCTAATGATCCGCCAGAACCGGAGGGATCTACCCAAGGACAATTCCAATAGTTTAGAATTAGAAGTCCTTAGGTATGATTGAAAAAAAAGGAGCAAAATGAGAAAGGAGAAAGAAGGGGTTGAAGAATGAAAAAGAAAAGTTTAATGAAAGGGTGAAAAGAAATAGCCCTCCATGAAAACTTAGGAAAGAAACCGGGTCAATACATATGCTATCGGTACTCACTAAGGTGATACTGATATTGAAGACAAGACGTCATGGACCCAGTGACGCATTGCACCACCCCTCCCAGCCACTCAGATATCTCTTAAAAGATATTTGTTTCATTTCTCACGGAGATCAATGCATAATCTATCGACCTCTCACTCCGAGATGTGTTGATATTGAAAAGGTGGCACTCTGCTCCACGCCTCCGACGACTAAAACCAAAACGCACATAATTGAGTCTAGAGCCATGAGATTCATCAAAGATCTCTTAGGAACACTTCCAATAAAATACACTTGTGTTCGCCAAAAAGGACATAAGTTGTAAGTGTCATAATGAGATCTGAACCTGCAAGTGCTGTACGAATTATTGCTAACTGTTTTATGCAGGTACTGAAGAAAGTCCATCAATCATCATCTACATTGGAAGAAACGAAGTTGTGAATACATGAAGATGTTGATCAAGACAAAGAACAATCAATGGACGATATGATGAAGATCACAATGCATGAAGGAACAAAGAATCACAAAGTTCAAGACCCAGAAGTCTAAAGATCTAATCACGTAGTGCATCTTTTGAATGACCATCCCTTAGGGGGAGATTGTTAGCTTTAATTTTAGATTAAAAGTGATGGTCATTCAAAATTATTAGAACCTTGTGTATTATGGGCTTGTGTTAGAGTTAGAATGCAATGTAAAAGCCCAACCCAAGTGGTGAAGCCCATCAAGCCCATCTCAAATCCTTTTAGGGCAAAAAGGGTGTGCTATTTAAAGCACATAAACTCCTCATTTGGAGGTGGTTCAACTGTGTGTTATATGTGAAATACAAGAAAAGCTTTAACATCTATTTATCTTTTATATCATTCGATCCATATACACATCTTGTCCCATCTCATCTCTCTTGTGTTCTAACGCCAAATATTGTGTAATAAAGAGTGATTATCGACTACAACAACAACCAAATCAGACTTGAGATGATGATGACGACAAGCCGAGACAACCAAGGACACGAAGTTTGCAAGACCTGTATGAGTCAACAAATGAAATGCGTTTTGTATGTCTCTTGGCGAATCCTGAAAGTATTACGTTCGAAGAAGCGATCAGAGATAAGAAATGGAAGGATGCTATGGATGAAGAAATAGCTTCAATTGAAAGGAATAAAATGTGGGAATTGGTGGAATTGCCTAAGGGACATCAGCCTATGTATACTACATATAAAATAAAAACAGTCAAAGTTGAATTGTTGAAAATGGTCAAGGTCTCACATGCGTTTGAAATGTTGAAATGAAATAAATGAAAGTATACTAAAAACTTAAAAGTCAACTATACACAAAACTACACTAATGGAAACTATTGTGAAGTCACAGGTTGGAAACGATTGCCATTAACTGTATTCATTCTTTCTTTGTCAACTAACGGAAATGATTGATATAAGATCATTTGAGGACAAAACATTTCTTAGATACAAAGAGACCCATCCCTACCTTTCATTCATTTTAATCTAAAGGCTGAGATTAAAGTTATCATTTACACTACAGGGGTATTTTTTTCCATATATAAGCTATATTATTCTCATTCAAAACACACACAAACGGTGTGTTTTTACCTCCTCTCTTTCCTCCTCTCTATTATAGCTTATTTCCCATCATCAGGTATCCCTAATTTCTACATGATTTTCAATACTGAATTGATCATTAGATTCAGTTTTTCATTTCGCACACAATGATAGACTTGAATTTCATTATCATTTGGTTTTGAGATTTCCCCCAATTCACTCGATTTTGACTTTTGTCATTTTTTGATCTAGTCATTTGGTTTCTTACTGATAATTATGCTTGTTACGAGACTTGATATTTATATGTATGTGTAGCTGATGATGTCATCTTATATTAGTTTGTTATCGAGCTGTTATAAGCTGATGACGTCATTAGAAATTTGTGAATCTGTTTGATGATGTCATCTTATATTAGTATATCAGTTGAGTATGATTGTTCTCGAATTACAAGGCCGAGTAATTGGCGATTACTCCTACAAGGTCAGTGACCAAGGCGAGTTGAGTCGAATCGGCCAAAACTCAGTTTGAGTATCGTAACTTGTTTCGTTGAATGCACAAAATGATCTTTTTATTTCACCCTTATACTTAAATAATGCTTATCTTCTGCTAGTTTGCGTATCGTAACTCACTAACTTGAATCGTTGATTATTGGCAACTTCCTTTTGGCTTTTGCAAAAGTCTGAAAAAATAGCATATTGTAGGAGCACTTCTTGCAGTTTTAGTGAGATGGAGTGGCTTATGGCTACTACTTACTCTATAAGATTAGGATCATAAGCATGGGATGCTAAAATTTGTATGTGTAATATGGATAAATGTACTTCATGTCATGTGATAAAATGGGAATATACTATAAGAACTCTATTTTTGTGTTATTCAGTTCATAAAGTGCCGCCAGGGTATGTGACTAGGTCCTTATATATTCTCATAGATTGCAGCCTCTCTGACTGGGAAATGATTACATTTATATAGATGATAGTTGGAATGTTGGATGAGTAGAACGATCTTTGAAGCATTTATGTATAATTTACAGTTATGTATAGCTGGTATTATGTTCGCGGATGGATGTGTATGAGGCCATAAGGATATGTTTGGGAATTACAATCCTATATAGTAGCGAAAATGACTGACCATCACGTTGGGAATTACAATCCTATATAGTAGCTGAAGGTAGTTAACTTAAATACCTTGAACAAAGTTATATGTGTATGGGATGAGGACTACGACCATAACACATTTGATTAAGCAATCTCAAAGTCTCAAACACCCATTAAAAGATAACAAAAGGTAGATGATGTTACGACTTTAAGGTTATGTAGGTATTAAGTATAGTTTAGGGGAAACAAGTTCATATACAGTTTTCTTTACTTTTCTTTGTAAAATGTTGTTATATATGTGGTGTTTGCATGATTATGTATCTTGTTACAAAGAAATTCAGTTTTGATTATAAGTAATGGTCTTAATGCTGTTATATTGCATGGTTCTAAGTGGGTTGTGTTGAAAGTGCAGGTTGCGCTAGCACATACAATTGGACATGTAGCAGCTACTATAAGTATGTCAAAAGTTGCAGTATCATTTACGCACATTATCAAAAGTGGTGAACCTGCTTTTAGTGTACTTGTTTCAAGTTTATTTCTTGGCGAGACATTCCCAATTGGGGTTTATTTGTCACTATTGCCAATCATCGGAGGTTGCGCTTTATCTGCTGTAACTGAGCTCAACTTCAATATGATAGGTTAGAAATCTTATCTCTTATAGTACTGGATAATGTTTGTTTTTTGGACTTCAGTTTCTTGGTTTGGACTCGAAAAGATGGGAACATTTGTTTTTATATATTCTCCCATTTGGGGTTAACGTATGAGGAATGAAAACTAGACACTGTTATTTACTATTAATATACATCTTTGCTACCTCTAAACAAAAAAAACTAGACACTGTTATTTACTATTAATATTTTGTTGTGTAGGTTGTGACTCGTGATGCAATATACTATGGTCCAACGAATAGCAATTCTAAAGTTTCATTAATAAACTCAGTTCTCCCATATGCTCAGCGTTACATTTATAGTGTCCATCCAAATGTATATGATGTACTTAAGTGTTCATGGGGATTCAAGCACTTGCTAGTTGTTGAGGTGGAGAAGTTGGTCTACATAAATGTTATAAAGAAATATGGTATCAGATCCAATAAGCGGATAAAGTGCGGTTGTCTTCTACAGGACAACATCTTCTGTACAACCAGTAAATCTGACACCCGCTCGCTTTTTAGAGAGCTATCTCGTTTTCTACTTGTTGGATTTCCCGAATTACCCTTAGCAAATTTCCTCCAAATGATTATAGCAATAACACAATCAGGTTACCTAGTGGACGAGATGGAAATTTTTATTTCAGGTAGCCAAAAGCTAATGAACCTCCCATGTGAAGAATTACAATGGTCGTTAGCATATAGTTCTGCTCAAATGAGCCATGGTGTTACAGAACGATTAATCAAGGCTGATGGTGACTGGATCATTAAAGGAAACCCTGCATCAACCTCAACGATACCCCCTTCAGTGATATTGGAAGAAGATGAAGCTTCAAAAGAAGTATCAGATTCTGAAATGATATGAATGTTGGTGTCAAAGGTCAATTAGACGACGGAAAGAGTATAAATTCACTTCCCCCGAATCATGCAATTACTGGGAGGACAGGAGAGAGGAGAGAAACTGGGAGGACAGAATAACTTGTGGCTTTCAGATACTTTTCTGCAAAACTTGGTGAGAATTGTGTGAAATTGGTTAATGAGGTTAAAGAATCTGGACTGCCGTATGATATTGTGATAGAAGGTAATGATAATAGCAAGGAATACATAGAAGTTAAATCAACCTCACATGCCTGGAAGGACTGGTTTCGTATAAGTGTAAAAGAGCGGGACTTTGCTCGTGAAAAAGGTGATTCTTATTACGTTTCCCGTGTTGTCATATTAGATGGTAATTTTGCACAAGTTACTACTTACAGAAATCCAGCAAGGCTGTGCCAGTTAAAGCAACTTCACCTTCAGTTGGCTCTTCTGCCGCCAAAGCAGTAACAAGAGAGACCATCAAGACAGTCTTCCATAAGAACATCCACAATGTTGGTCCATGTCAAATCATTTCAAGAACTGCTCTCTATAGGCTGCAAGGAGGGTGGTCTATCACCAGTACGGATTGTTGAAGATAGTTTCTGGAAGTTGCTGATGTCGCTTGGCATGAGAGGTCGAAGAACCATTGGATAGGTTGATGACTTGATGCTCAAGTTGGGTGAAGATTACTTGATAATCAAGTTGAACCAAACCAGGCCTAATGATTCCCTTGGTGGAATGGCCGAAAACGACAAGATTTTCATTGTTTTCATGGTAGGTCTGAGGCTTGATCAATCTCTACCTCCACCTCCACCTCGAGCTCCAGCTTGCAAAAGTGTCGTGTAATGTCTCTGATTGTGTTGCTAATAGTGTTGTCGACATGTAAAGACAGTCAACAGAAGCCGTGAATAAGATGATTAAAAGCCCAAAACCAACTTCTTGATGAAGAAATTGTTTCATGTTATTGTTCTTTTGCCAAACTAGTACCCTTGACTTCATGGATTTAATATGTTGTAGTACTAATCATTTTCTACGATTCCACCATGCTGTGTAACTGTGTTTGTTGTTTATTATCTTTACTAGTTTATGTACCCATGAAATTCACCAGTTTTGTTACAAGGAATTTGTGGCTAATCTTATGCAGTATGTTGATAGTAATTTAACTGTTTATCGGGTACTTTTTAATCAACATGAGCTGTTTGTCGCGGGCTTATACTTATGTCAGAGACTGCATACTAGCTAGTGCATAAACCTTGTTTTTTGTACTATTTCATCTTTGTCATCTTTATTTCGGGCCAGTATTTTCACTTCATGTATGCTGCTAGTCTAGTGCTTATATATAGTGATGGCATATATGTGGAGAACTATGGATGTCATTGTACCGGATCTATTGTTGCTAAAAAGGTAGTTAAAAGATATAACAAAAAAGACCCAAGGCCAGAGATGGTTGTGGTGTGTTAAACTGGTTGAGGATGGTAGAGGTTTGGAGTTCGAGCCTAGGCTCACCTTGGGCTTCCCAACTTCACAGTTTTTGTTTTTGCAAAAAATAAATAAATAAATAAAAATAATAAAAATAAAAAAAATCCATGAAACTTATTAATAAGCTAAAAATGAACAACTTTTGTGAAAACAAAATTTTTATAATTTGAGAATTAAGGTGCAAAAGGCAAAATAAATAAACAGTTAACATATTAGGTATCACCTGTGATACAAAATAACTTATTAGGTATCACCTGTGATACAAAATAAGATATTAGGTATCACCTGTGATACATACCAAATATTAGGTATCACATGTGATACAAAATAAGATATTAGGTATCACCTGTGATACAAAATAAGATATTAGGCAAATAGACAACTTATTAATAAGCTAAAAATGAACAACTTTTGTGAAAACAAAATTTTTATAACTTGAGAATTAAAGTGGAAAAGGCAAAATAAACAAACAGTTAGGTATCACCTTTGATACAGAATAACTTATTAGGTATCACCTGTGATACAAAATAAGATATTAGGTATCACCTGTGATACATATCAAATATTAGGTATCACTTGTGATACAAAATAAGATATTAGGCAAATAGACCTACCATATGTTTTGAGCTACATTTGTGACACCAGCTATGGCGTCTTGTTTTGAGCCCACCATTCCTTATAGTAATACCTCATGTACAATATATTTCTAAATGCTCCAAGAAGATCCGCCGTATCTCATCACTTATGGTATATTCATTTTGCTTGATCATTTGATTAATGACATTTGATCACTAAAGCAAGTGTGAGCAAAAGATAGAAAACCAAAGGCTTACTTGTATCCTGTAATAATGAGTTCCATATCATACATTTTCATTTACATTTGCAATGATAAGAATGTGTTTGACAAAGAAAAATTTTCATATTTACTGTAAGAAGTAAAACAACAAAGGATTAACTTTCACATTTACTGATTTTCAGTTCCATATTAGTAAATCTGTAAAAACCTAATACATATAGTAAATGTGTTTCATATCAGTAAAATGGCATAATAAGAATATATATGTGTGATCATTTTTATCTTGGCACCAATCTACCTGCCATAACTTGGCTTTAACTCATCCGACAAATGCAGCCCCTTCCTGTATCTCCCGTGAGCTAGCTTCCCTACGTGTCCATACATAGAATAGTACATGCAGCGACAAATGCAGCCCCTTCCTGTTCTTCCTTTTCTCTTTGTATCTCATATCCCTGGCTTCACGATCTAAACCAATTAATGCCGTTGGGTAAACATCTGTTGCTGACTGGTTGTGGTGGTGGAGGTAGTTGTTTGATGCATCTGCCATGGTAGCATTGTGGTCTGGGACAACGCCTATACTTCAAGTGAAGAGGATGATACCTGATCATAAGATGATCTCAAGATAGGAATATAATTTTACAATTTTCATAAGAATAGCCACGTAATAATCTTTTTACCAATGCTAGCAACATATTTCGACCTCTAACCAATATTATCATTTTAACTTTATCTGCTCAACTCAAGTAAGATCATGTGGACTAGTCGGGGTCACCAATTACTCGCTATTTATCAACCTTTCGCCATTAATTTGATCTCTTTACCAATCTCACCAACTTTCATCATTTAAGTAACCTATTTCATCATTTTAAAGTACTAAGCAACTTCCGTTAGCAACATAATTTCATCTAATTACTTCAACCCATTTCACCTATGTTAGCAACATATTTTCATCTTTAAACCAATAATAACAACAAATATTTATCACATGTGATATCACAGGTGATATCACAGGTGATATGTGATATATCAACTTATTCACCTTCTCAATGATATGCGCAACATACATTTGAACCTTTTATTGCAAAATACTTGTAATATCTTACCAAAATATGCAATTTGTAACCATTCAATGCAACAAATTGTGTAAATGGTTACTATCTGACATTTAATGATTCAAAATAGTACTTTTCATAACAATTATTACATTACATTTTCCTGCAGTTTGGGAAATAGTTATGCCTAGACTGTATACTTTATTAGGTATCACCTGTGATACAAAATAACTTATTAGGTATCACCGGTGATATCCCATGTGAAGAAGCTCAAACACCTGTGATATCACCTGTGATATCACATGTGATACAAAATAATTTATTATGAGGTATCACCTGTGATACAAAATAATTTATTAGGTATCACCTGTGATACAAAATAACTTATTAGGTATCACCTGTGATATCACCGGTGATATCCCATGTGAAGAAGCTCAAACACCTGTGATATCACATGTGATACAAAATAATTTATTATGAGGTATCACCTGTGATACAAAATAACTTATTAGGTATCACATGTGATATCACCGGTGATATCCCATGTGAAGAAGCTCAAACACCTGTGATATCACATGTGATATCACCGGTGATATCTATCACGATATCACATGTGATATCACAGTTGATATCACATGTGATATCACCTGTGATGTGATATCACACATATACACTCCATAACTGTAATACATGTGATATCACCGGTGATATCCCATGTGAAGAAGCTCAAACACCTGTGATATCACATGTGATATGTGATATCACATGTGATATTTGATATCACATGTGACATGTGATATCACATGTGATATGATATCACCTGGTGATATCACCCACGATATCACATGTGATATCACCAGTGATATCACGATATGACATATGCTGGTTTTAATGGCAAATATTTTGTACCATAAAAACGTTTCACAACATAAATTTTGTGCCACAGTAACAACAATTTTGTATTTCTAGCAAGGTTTATTCGAATAGCAAATTACTCTAAACAAAGAGAAATGATAAGAACAATTCTATTAACTCGAATAGAAGTAATACATTTATGTTCTTCAATATATACAAGATAGAAATATCTAAAAAAATTTACAAGTCGACTAACGTTATTCTTGGAACGTGTCCAAGGCTGAACCTATATACCTAATAAGACATCTAAAGCTACCAAATATCCGCCAGTTTCACCCAAGGCTGAACCTATATCCTTATCCGTCGAATCCAACAAATCTGCTGGATGCGTCGACTCCGTCATCGACGTCCTCGTCTCAAACGCACCATTATGCACACCACCACCATTCACCCCAACTCCTGACCCACTAACATTATGCCAAAAAGTTAATAACTTAATGATACAATCAACTTGGCGAATTTCTCAGCCACGATCTTTGGTGCCTCAGCCCTATTTCTCTTTTTCCTTTTCGTTAATTTAACCATTGATTGCAAGGTGATGCTACAAGTAGACTTATTGAGGCAACACAGAAGTAGACATTGACACTACCGCTGATTCCTTTGAATTAAAAGTGGTATATTTCTTGTTCCCTTTAGAGAGACTTTTCACCCTGTTGTTCAATAATGATACAATCGTCAGTCAGTCGAGGTGGCAGTTCAAGTTTTCAACCCACATATTCAGATTTTATAATAAAAGGGGTCAAATGGGTTGAAAGTCCAGATGTGTCATTTAAACATTTCAACCTTTAAAACAGACTTATTCAAACAAAATTACATATTATATCCATATGATGGTATTTGTGATCATATTTTGGTCCCCATTACATATTATACCTGCATTAATTCTACAGGTTGTCAGGTTTGACCCATTACCCAACTTTAATGACCCAACTATTTTCCACCTCTATTAGTTGGGGTTGAAGATGATTCAAATGAGTAAAGATTAAGTAAGGCTCAAATATTAAATCACAGTGATAAATTTTACCTTTCAGCGTATCGCAAGGTATTAAGTGTATGCTCGCATGATCCAGCATTTGGTGATCCAGCATGATCCAACAAACGAATCCCTTAAAACTTCTGTCAATTTACTGCCTCGAAAAGGAATATGACCCTGGTCATTATCAAGAGCTCTAATGCATTCTTTCAAAGCAAACAAACTTTTATTAATCTCAGCACCTTCCATTCTACAAAACATATGTCAATCTCACATTAAAAAATTAAATTTTCTGAATCCACAAGTATCAGATGTAATGTAAATTTATGTTTTTCGAAGTTACCTTGTCTGATTACAGAACTATAAAAACAAGTTTATGTGGTTTTCGGCTTATGTGACATGTGATATGTGATATCACATGTGATATCACAGGTGATATGATATATCACCGGTGATATCACGATATCACATGTGATATCACGATATCACATGTGATATCACATGTCACATAAGCCGAAAACCACATAAAGTATAAGCTAAAATTCGGGTGTTGGTGTAATGAACCCGGAATTCCCAACAACTGGTTCGAGAATAACAACAGCAATTTCACCTTTGTGTGTTTTGAAAAGCTCTTCAACAGCAGCGATATCGTTGTAGGGTGCTGTTAGGGTATTTGAAGTGGCTGCTGAAGGAACACCAGGGGAATCGGGAAGTCCTCGGGTTGCGACTCCACTACCTGCTTTAACAAGATAAGCGTCTACATGACCGTGGTAACATCCCTCGAATTTTATGAGTTTTGATTTTCTAGTGAAAGCACGAGCTAACCTAAGTACACCCATGCATGCTTTGTTTCCTGAGTTTACAAACCTGACCATTTCTATACTGGGAAAAGCTGAGATGACCATTTCAGCGAGTACATTTTCTAGAAGAAAAGGAGCACCAAAACTTGTTCCTTTCTTCATTGTTTCGGCTAAGGCTGCAAGTACCTGTAGAGCGGTTGTTATAGAAAAGTGGATTTACAAAAGCAAGAGACATGGAGGCAGAAAGTACATATATGAAATCAAGTATTTACATGTATTATTTTGGCAGTTTATAGAAGGCGTGGAAGAACTACCAAACTAGCTTTAACCACAGCTAAGGTGTTCCGATGTGCATTTGTGAATGAGATAATTATGATGAAATGGATTTTAAAAAGTAGTGTTTGGATGTGCTTCTGCTATATAAATTAGCAATAATCAGATGTTTGAGTGTTGAGCAAACTTTAATTATCAAATAACAAAAATACATTGAGCGAAAAGAACATGTTTTCTGATAAAGGTGAATGCTTCTGGAATGAAAATAAAAGTCTTTCAAATCAGGTTTTAAAAAAGGGAAAATAATCAATTTTCTTGCAGCTAGTATGAAACTCGCTATTAATAAACAGATAATCAGAAGCAGAATTTGTTTATCAGATTATTGCGTCTTGGATAACTAATGTCAAAATGCACATCCAAACACTAAGAAGATTTTGATTGGATAAACAAATTGATAAAAACATATGGATGATTATGCGATTTATATGTAATGAGTCAATATATGACCACTAACTCCAAATATCACAGGTGATATCACCTGTGATATCACAGGTGATATGTGATATATCACCATGTGATATCACATGTGATATGTGATATCACATGTGATATCACCGGTGATATCACGATATCACATGTGATATCACCGGTGATATCACATGTGATAGATGAATCCAAAGGTTACCAATATGCTTCTCCTGATCACGAAAGGCATAAGAATGGCTTCCGCCTGCATAATTAACCACAACTTGTATGTCATTCTCTGTTATTGAAATGCATTGAAAAACAAGAAAAATTCAATGTAAAACGTAGAGTAGGAGACTCTGTGCTTACTGAAAACTGAAGCACAAAGTTTGACCCATTTAAATGTCGCTACAGAGCAATCAGGGACCTGAAGATCACGTAAACAAGCAAACTTCCAAACACTATCATGCATTATAGTCTTAAGGAACCATTTGCTGGTTGCTGCTAGCATCACCAATGACTTCCCATCCAAATACTTAGCAATTTCTGTCCATATGTCCTCTTCATGCCTACATCACAGTATATCGTTAGAACCCATACACGCACAAACTAACACACTGGCGATACATTTGCATCCAGTTCGTAAATCGACATGTACTGAAACAATAGTTTCAAACAGAACCATGGGTAAGTTATCCGTACAATGTATATACACGAATGTAACGCATAGATCACACTCGTTCTATTTTTTATTTTATTTTGTAAAAATCAATGTACAGTTATGCTTATACAAAACGATGTTTTGTTTTCTATAAACGCAAACCAAATCGAATCGACCCGTTCATATATAAATGGATTGAAATTCCTACCTCTAGTGTGAATATTAAAACACATAAGTATAATACAACTTTTTAAAAAATGCCAAAAATTAGAAAAGCTCCTCACCAGTTCTTTGACTGTCCAGAGAGTAGCAACCTCAAGATAGAAAAGAAAATTAGGAGTATAACTGCAACGATGACCCCAATCACGTGAAATAAAATTCCTGCAATACCCAAAATGACATGATCCATAAATCAAACAATCATTTAGAATTTAAAAACTGACCATAAACAACTGTTTAAACTTTAGCAAGACTCGCTACCTTTTATGAAGTCAAATAAGGCAGCAAATGAGCATAGCAGGCCATAATTTGAAAATTGCAGATAAAATGGAATAAGTAGAAAGATGGCGATAGGTAGATAACTTCCGATGAATTGATGAATTGATGAATTTGATGAAATCGGATTGTTGATAGGGTTTTTTTTAGTAGTGTGTGTTTTTAGTGTGTGTTGGGTGAGAGAAATTATGAATGGAAGTGAGCAGGGTAGGTGGGGTGTCTTTTGTTGTAATTTTACGAAATTGCCCCTATGCGTATTTTTTTAAGTAGCAAGTGGATGATCTCAGCCATTGATCAAATCTAAATCAATGGATGGGAATTGTCCCTTGGTATGTAAGGTTTTTATTGTATGTAAAATAACTCCACTCGTCAACTAATGGAAACTATTCTTTCTTTCTTTGTCAACTAACGGAAACGATTACTATAACACTAATGGAAACTATTCATCTCTTTAAACACATGGCGGGAAAATTTTGTTCATCTCTTAAATTTAAACTTCAAACTTCAAACATTATATAGGGCAAGGGTTTTCCAAATGCCTATATAAAGAACACTAATATATTGATTTAGTTCATCTTGATTACTTTCATTCGTATAGACATGGCAATAAAAAATGATGTGATTTTTTCTTTTTCAGCCTCACTAAATATTTTTATATGTCTTTTGATACATGTTAAGAATATTTGCTAGAGTTGAATTATCAGATGTTACAACCGTTTACAATTACATTTTGATCTTTTTGTTAGATAATAAAGGCCTATTGGCTCGGCCCACTTGTTTAGGCCCGTTTAGCTTTTTGGGTTTAGGTCTTGTCTTTTCTATTTAATGTCTTTGTAATGTAAAATTATAGTTGAACCTGATAATATAGTTTTTCACTATTTCCTTGACTTCTACATGGTATCAAGAGCTAGGTCGAAGATGACGAAAAAAAGAAAAAAAGTCGATGGTTCTTCATCCTCAAATAAGTTATACTTATAGAGCATTGAGTGTGGTGAGTAACTTCAACTAAGTCATTTGGGCCCCACGGGTGCCACATCATTTCAAAACTCACACTTCAAAATACCACATCGCTCATAACAAGTTTCAACAAGCCATTTGGGCCCCACCCACCCCAATTTTATTTTCTTTTCCATTTTTCCAAATAAACTAAATTTCATTCATTAAAATAAATACAACTTTTATTCATAAATTAAAAACTAAAACATGGATAATTAAAAACATACGAAATAGTTCACCAACATGACCTCCGCTGCAAGTTCTCTTCGAATTCGTCTAAGGATCATTCGCCGCATCTTGTTTAGTTAGTTAGCCATAGTTTGTGCTAGTTGGGAGTAATTAAAAAGAAGTGTGTGTGTGAGAGAGGTTATAAAGAAGTTGTTTGTGAATTTTTTTTGTAAAATGGGGTGTAATTTATAAGGTGGGGTTTAATTTTATTAAAAAAAGGTTTTAAATTAACAAAAAACCCGTTTGAAAAAACGATAACATTTTTAAAATTTTGTCGTTTTCTTTGTCGAATACTCGGCCAGCTTGCAAACGGCGAGCACTTGGGGTGTGGTGGCGGGGTTGTGGCTAGGTCTCGCAAGCCTCCATGTCAAAAACGGCGAGCATCCTCGCCATGATACTCAAATACTCTTATGAATTACAACGAAAATGAACATCTAAACCACTATCTATAGTAGGGTCAATAAGTTATGGACTAGTTTCATAACTTGTCATGTTAGAGTTTTAATGGAAAAATATTATTGTGTATGACTAGATTCGAACTCGGGTTCGAGGGATTGCACACTTTACGTATGAATGACTAACGTAAATAATTAATATATATAATAGTTATGTATTTTAATTATTTGCACACGAAATGAAAGATAACGAAAGTTAAGTAATTAACCGAATTGACTAACGGTCGTTAAGTTAATAGTTAAAGGGCTATTAGTGAAAAAGGAGGATTGGAAGGATCTAGAAACCCATCTAATGGGTTTGGCCGGTTGGTGTATGGGTTTCACAACCCTTGATCGACCCAAGTTACAACTTATGCTCCAAGTTAGGTATTCCCTATAAATACCAAGGCATAAGGCTTAGGGTTTTTAGCTAGTGCATTGTAACTAAACCCTAAAATTCTCTTCTCTTCCTCTTAGCAAAACCGATCGGTTCTAACCCCTAGGTTGGATCGATTTTGTGTTCCAAGTAAACAAAGTTAGTTTGGTTTTCTTGTGTCCAATTGCTAGCACCATTCGTTAGCCGATTATAGTACGTGTGTACAAGAGCTCGTTAATATCTTACTTTAGATATTAATCTTGGATTATGGAACAAAAAAGGTAAGGGGTTCCACGTTAATCGTATTCTTTGTTCAAGAGAAGAAGAATTCAAGTTTGATCTTTGTTCTTGCTAAGATCATAACGGTACGTTTCTTATTTAATTTTCGGTAATACTTTTATATGTTAAATTAGATCCTTGCTTCCGCTATTACGTGCTTTGATGTTTGTTTATTTATTTATTTGAGTGTCAAGATATTTAAAATCCAACAGTGGCATCACGAGCCAATTTAACATGTAATTGTTATTATCGAAACACATAATAAAAATCAAATCTTGATTTGGATTTACATGTATGCTAGTCGAATTTTTTTTAGGGTTTTAATACTAGATCTAAAAATTAATTCGAAACATAATTTAGGGGAGGGTTCGACCCTTGTTAAATTAAAAAGTTAATTTGTAACCCTAAATTAGGACATGTTTATGTGTTTATTTGAATAAGGGTTACATTCCTGTTTAATTCATGATTCTTCATGCAAGGAATTATGAATTAGGGTTTGTTTTATATGCTACATGTTTTAGATAAATCTAAAATTAGGGAAGACCTAATATATTAAATTAATGAATTAGTTATGTGCTATGTGGTATTTAATTATTAAAACTTACGCGGCCAATTGTTGGCGTCTGTGGTCCATTGGGTACAATGCGCTCGAAAACCAATGGGAGTTTTATTAATTATATACATAATAATTACACATATAGATTATTAATAGGATTTATCAAAAGGTTTGCATGTGGCTATATGATTTAATTGTTAAGATTATATGCGTTATTTGTGTTTATTTAATTTTTGTTAAAATTACTTGTCTTATTTGATTAAATTGTTCTTGAATTGTAAGCAAAAAGAGGGTGATTTTTGGAATAAAAATTAAATTGACCTAATAACTATGAAACCTTAATGTGGTAAATTATTTATTGCCAAGTCTTATGTGCCGACAGTGTTTCGCTTCGCACGGTAATTTGCTCCCAGGCGAGACTAGCAATTTAATAATTTACTACATAATTTTATAAGACTTAGAATCATAAACTTTTAATTGATTGATGCAACTGTACAAATGGTCGAAGCGGCGGACCTAATTGGACCAACTATAAAGTGGGTATAAGGTTGGTTTCGCATTAAATTGTGGCCTTAAAGAGACTCGATTCTGTCTCTCCGCTTGCCTGTGCGTCAAATTAGACTTACCAAGTACACCATTATATGTACGAAGCATCTTAAGGCAAAGTTGTAAGTTTCTCAATTCCTCAATTAAAACTTTGTTGATTTAACTCTTAGCGAATTGGTAATTAAAATTGTTTTGAAAACTTATGATACAAAGATGAGTGCATGCTTCTTTGTACATATTTTGATTGTCACATCAAAATAAATACCCTTAAAATTTAAGTCCATGCTATCTAATTATAAGAGACACTTGAAGTTAATATCTGGCGTAAGTGAGACCTTGACACAGATATTAATGACAATGTAAATTACATACTTTTATTGCTAGCAGATCAACTGATGTGATAAAATTATGTGAATTTACATGTTTCTAAATTAGACGACTTAATTAAGTTATAAGTGAGACCTTGAGACTTAAAGCATGGGATGGGAAGAAACATGCTTACATTGCAAATTGTTTGGCAAATGTAATTCCCATAACTATCTAGGAGTCGGAAATTGTTTTGCCGATTATTGTACGACAAGTTACCATCTTTTGTACTTTCACTACTAGCAGATCAACTGATGTAGTGGAACTATGAAAAGTTGGATCCTAGTTTTCAAGAGAATTAAATGGTTATATTGTATTTCCTGGGTAATTTTCTTTTCTTGAAAATTGTATTATCGAAAATACTAATATTTGAACTTATTTCTGTAGAAATGGCTCAACCCGACAACACTTCTGCTAGTTCCGCTTTCAAAGCTCACTTTGAGAGGGAAAAACTGACTAGGCCTAATTTCAATGATTGGCATCGGTCCTTGAGGATTGTCCTGCGAGTGACCAAGAAGCTTGATTATTTGACTAAGCCTTGCCCTACGCAACCAGCTGATGATGCATCTGATGAGGTCAAAGCTGATTGGCAAAAGGAGTTCGATTTGCATAATGAGGTAGCATGCTTAATGCTAAATAGCATGATGCCAAAGTTGCAAAAACAGTTTGAGCATTACTTTCCTAAAGATATGCTTGAAGAACTCTAGAAAACCTATGAGGTACCTCCAGCTGTCGAACTTTATGATTTGATCGATAAATTTCATAGCTGTAGGCAAGAAGAAGGTAAACCCGTGCGAGATCATGTGCTGTTGATGAAAGATTACATCGATCGTCTCTATACTATGGGTTATGTCTTAACCGACAATGTTTATGTGAACTTAATCAATAGGTCCCTTAACAAGGACTTTAAGGGTTTCGTTCAGAATTACAACATGCATTGCTCGGGGAAGACGATAACTGAATTACTCGCAATGCTCATTGATTATGAGAAGGGTCTACCGGGCAAGGATAAGGCTCCTACTCCACAAGTACTAGCAATACAGAGGGGTAGGGTTCAAAAACCAAAACAGCAGAATAAGGGGAAAGGTAAAGCTGCTTGTGGAAAACTAGAAGGGGGGTTGAATAGTTTTCCCGTTTAAAATTAATTCGCTTTGTTACTCTATGTTATTTCAAAGGAAACAAGAACAAACAAGTATTCACACAATATATATATATATATTATATATATATATATATATATATATATATATATATATATATATATATATATATATATATATATATATATATATATATATATATATATATATATATAATATATATATATATATATATATGAAAAGTAAAGAGAGGAAAGATCAAACCACACAACACGGATGTTTATAGTGGTTCGGCTACAAGGACTCTCTTCCTTGCCCTACTCCACTCCTCGAGCCTCTAACTCGAGAGTTATCCTTCACTAAGAAACAAACTCTCTTCTAGGTGGATGATGAGGCGAAAAGTGTACCGCTTTTAAGGGGTCATTTAAGCCCGAAATCGTATTTATTTGATCAAATATCGCCCTAAATCGTTCCTTTTGTCATTTTAGGTACTTTTGAGGAGAAATCTGGAAAAGGAGGCATTTTGGACGTTTTTGGAGCATCAAAGTGAAGAAAACGGCAAAGTCTCAAGAATCGGCTAAAAGTTACTCTTGACGGCGTCAGACTTAACTCTGGACGGCGTCATGCCTTGGCAAGAAAAGTGGGATGTGAAATTTACTCATGACGGGCCAGTGAGTTAGCATGTGAATTCTGACGGCGTCACGCTTTAACTAAATCAAGGGCGTCACGGCTTAATTCATAAGGGGACGGCGTCACGTTCAAGAGGTGAGGGCGTCAAGCCTTGATAGGCCAGAACGGATTTTGGAGAATTAAAGAGGGACGGCGTCAAGATGGTCATCCGAGAACCCTAAAAGCGGCGAGGTGACGGCGTCACAATCCATAAGGTGACGCCGTCAGATGCAAAAGTCTATATATAGTTTTCTAATTTTTTGTCATAGGGGAGAGCTTAGTGTGTGGAATTTTGGGATAAAACCCTAAGACGATTTTAGCTACTTTTTCAGGGCTTTTAGCCTTGAGATCTTCCATGTTTCATTGAAAGATAAGTTATCAATTAATCATTCAATATGTCTATGTGTTGTTTGATTCTATCTTATGCTTGTCTTTTGTTTAACATGTTAGGCTAATTTTATCTTGTGTTTGCTTAGATCTAATGAAACCTAGCTATTGATTATTGGTTGTTAGTGTGTTGTTAGTTGTATTGGATGATTGTTTATCTATGTTAGGCTTAAGAAAACTGGCTAACTTCCTATTCGGTAACTTGCTTGAACGTCTTAAGAAACATGAACCAAACGCGTACTAAAGGTTTTTATGGTTGTATTTAATGCACAAGCGAATTCTAGTGATCCCATGTTAGGAGCTTCCTAGCCGGCTCGACATAGGAGTGAAGTAGGAGCTTGTAGAGTTTGGGGAAGTAAGTACGCCACCCCACGAATGGTATTAAGGAATACACCCGTCATCCACGCAACTAATACACACTAATTAACCGGTAAAAGATAGTTAGGGAGTAAGGAAATCTAAGTAAACGCATTTCTCTACACATAAGTTTCTCACCACTTTTCATTTTTGTTATTTTATTTTATTTGCATTTGTAGTAATTTGGGTTAGTTGACTAGCAACTAATTCCGCCCACTCCTTCAAAACCGAGATTTTACTTGCTTTCATAAAAATTATAAAAACATAAAAAGAATCTTCCTCAATCCTTAGACCTAATTAGAGTAGCCTTTCATACCTAACGAACACTATTCCCTGTGGAGAACGATCAATCCCCCGTACTTACCACTACACTATACTACATCGGTCAGGTACACTGCCTGGTGGGGTTGTAAGCCTCTTGAGATCCCTCGAGAGGTAAAACCTGTTGTAAGGTTACAAAACCACGCATCAAGTTTTTGGCGCCGCTGCCGGGGAATAGTTATTGTTTAGGTTGAATTTTTATTTCTATTAGGTCTACTCACTAGATTCCTTTCTAGTGAGGTTTTTATTTTATTTTTCTAGGTTTTCTTTAGTCTATCTTATTTCTTTGTGCTTTTGTTTGTGATACCTTCCACTTACCTCATGAGTAACATTGGTCATTTGATCCCTGTTATTCGTGTTTTTCGCCGTGCAAATTTTCAACTACCCGTTCCCGCCCCCATAGTAGCAAACAACAACCTTTCACCCGACCACCACTTTGGTAACAATTCTGAGATGGAGGAGTCTGACCATGAGAATGACTATGTTAGTCCATTTTACTACTCAGACTCCGATGAGGATATCGATAATGGAGAAGTAGTTAACGAGGAATGGGGAAAAGAGGAAATTGATCCCTTTAAGTATGTTGACCCTAGGACTAAGATCGAAAAGGATAGCCTCTTTAACATGCAATTCCCGTGTAAAATTGGTTATCATGATTTTTATGCTTATCTTAACTCGTCTTTGCCTATGAACATTATCTCTCGCGCTAATTATAATAAAATCATTGTAGATGAGCTTGAATATCAAGGAGATAACATTGTTGCTAGGATTAAGCCACTACACGTGTTCGTAGGAAGTTTTGTGTATGTGGTGGATTTTATGGTTATGGAGAACTTAGGAGAATTTATCAATGACAAATTAACCCAAGTCATTTTTGGAGAACCCTTCAAAAGGTTGACCAACCTTGACGAAAAACTTGTGGACGGGTTAATTACATTCTCGGATGGGGATGAAGATTTTGTCTATCAAATGCCCCGAGCACATCCTAGGTTTAAGAACTACCCCATCGAATCTTGCAATCGAATTATGCCTATCGACTTGTTAAGTGAGAATGATAAGAGGAAGGGGCTCAAATATCCACATGAGAAAAATAAGAGATACTATCATGGATGTTTGGAGCTAAATGATGAATACAAGAAAGATGAGGCAACAATTAGATGGCTCACACTCGGATACGTGAGCATAAGCGACACTAGATGAGCCTGACTTTGAGTCTAGCTACAAGACTCGTTAATAAAGAAAAGCGCTTCTTGGGAGGCAACCCAAGCTTTATTTGCTTTATTTGCTTTGTGTGTTTATTTATTTGTTTGTCTGATTTTATTTGCTTCCGTATGTGTGTTTAATTTTTATCATTATTGATTCATGTTAAAAAGAAAATTGTGAAAATGCTTTATTTTGTTTTTAACTTCGTCTTAACTACATATAAAGGTATTTTGCAAAAGATAAGTGTAAGGGAAATCTAAATTGGTTTATTAGAACACATATGAACATGAATCGTAATAATAATAAATTAGCATACATATTAGTGTTTGTTTGAGTCAAATGCTTGTATCGAGTCATAATGATGTTTTGCAGGATTTCCAGGAAGTAAGGTAAAGGTTTTTCCAGAAATTTTCCGGAAACTTAAAATGAAAATTTTTGTCAGGTCATTTCTGACGGCGTCAGGGGTTATAACCTGACGGCGTCAGATTTAATTTCCAGAAATTTTTGAAAGTTTTGTTTTCATAAAAAGTTTTATTAAAATCTCCAACTTATAATCTCCAGGAATCTGCAAAATTATCATTCCACAAGCATTATATCCTTATATATAGATTTTATCCCGCCGATGTTATGCAGGTTTTCGTGTTTGTTTTCTCAGGATTAACAGGTTATTTTGGACAAGGAGATGTTTATGGAATCAAGCTTATGGCGATGCATTAGTCATGGAGCTTCTACATTACCTTGGAAGAAGATTTAACCGTGTAATTTCACTATCCACCGAGCGAATCAGGGGAGTATTTGATTTCATTCTTTTACTTTTTTCTTTTACATCTTTTTATTTTGAACATTGGGGACAATGTTCATCTTAAGTGTAAGGGGAGGGTAAAAGTACGATTTTAGAGAATGCTATTACGCTTGATTTTTGTTTGTTTAATAGTAGATGTGTAATAAAACTGAGAGAAATACTTGTTAAGGTAATTTTAGTGCCAAATTTAAAATTTTTTACAACATATAGGAGTGAAACTTTGATCTTAATGAGCGTCTCATGGATAGGAGTTATATGACTAGCACAAAAACCGTACCACTAAAATTTTTTTCCACCCCCAAATATGTGAGGTTCGCCCCTAGAATTGGTAGGAAAAGCATTTATGCTATGATGTGTGTACCGATAGCACTTAGATTCTAGAACTTGCGTTAGGACCATTCCAAGGCCACAAGTGAGACTACATTCGTGTAGTTAGATTTACTACATGATAAGAGGCATTAGGATTAACCCATTGTTTTACACCTGTGTTTTTGTTACAATTACATTGGCTACATTGGTCAAGTAATTCTCCCACACCCTTTGCGTTGTACTCATTTTTAGTACACGATACCCCTAGTACACCCCTCAGAGCCTATCTTTTCGTTTCGACCTTTAAGCATTTTACTTAAAGGAAGAATTTGTTACACCCCACTAAAATGTACACCCAAATCGCCTTAGCCTACCTTGTATGCACTCATTTTTAGTGCATTATTGTTACAACATTGGTTTAAACCCAAGTTAATTATCTAGTTGATTACATGGTTGCTAAGTCGAGTCATATCCTTGTACATATTGTTTTGGGACGATTGGGACTCATGGGTAAAGTACTAGTGTAATGGAGTAATGGGGAAGAACATCATTTATTACCCCCATATGTGCTAAATGTTTTAAAAGTACTCCAAGTTTTTCAATTATCTTAATTCGAGTCATTAGATTAGTATTTGTAAAGTTATGTAAAAATTCAAGTGTAAGGGGAATGCAACGCCCCTTTGATGTATTATTTTGGATGGTAGGGCAAAAGTGTATGCAAAAAAAAAAAAAAAAAAAAAAAAAAAAAAAATCGAAAAATCAAGAAAAATACAAAAAAAATGAGAAAATGAAAAATAGAAAAAACATACGGACTACCATCCCGTTTTATTTTATGTTTGTTTTATGTTTTTGTTATTTTGTTATTTCGTTTCTAGCTTAAGATCGAGTCGAGTCTTGGCTTAGCAACATTGTATAGTACATGTAATTGACCAAGATCTTTAACTAGCCACCAGTAAAATATCCCGTATCCAACAAAACCATGTTTTCCTTTTCCCTACACCTAACATTATAACCCATTTAAAAGCCCTCTTTGATAGTTTATCTTAGGTGCTTACGCCTAGTGGAGGAGGTTTTCGATCCTTTCCCAAGCCTATGGTAATCTATTTGCTATGACAGGTAGTGAGAGATATTTTCCGTTTTCATTTATGAGATTTATTTTGATGACACTTGAGAGATGTGAGTATCTAAACACTACTTGTGAGGTGCTAGTATGTAATCTCCGTGCTTATTATGATTGAAGTGGAACGATTATTTGTTGTAATTACTTTTATGTTTGCATTAAATGACCCCTATCTTGTATTTTGATTAGAATAAAAGCGCATTTGCTTGAGGACAAGCAAATCTCAAGTGTAAGGGTATTTGATGAGGCGAAAAGTGTACCGCTTTTAAGGGGTCATTTAAGCCCGAAATCGTATTTATTTGATCAAATATCGCCCTAAATCGTTCCTTTTGTCATTTTAGGTACTTTTGAGGAGAAATCTGGAAAAGGAGGCATTTTGGACGTTTTTGGAGCATCAAAGTGAAGAAAACGGCAAAGTCTCAAGAATCGGCTAAAAGTTACTCTTGACGGCGTCAGACTTAACTCTGGACGGCGTCTTGCCTTGGCAAGAAAAGTGGGATGTGAAATTTACTCATGACGGGCCAGTGAGTTAGCATGTGAATTCTGACGGCGTCACGCTTTAACTAAATCAAGGGCGTCACGGCTTAATTCATAAGGGGACGGCGTCACGTTCAAGAGGTGAGGGCGTCAAGCCTTGATAGGCCAGAACGGATTTTGGAGAATTAAAGAGGGACGGCGTCAAGATGGTCATCCGAGAACCCTAAAAGCGGCGAGGTGACGGCGTCACAATCCATAAGGTGACGCCGTCAGATGCAAAAGTCTATATATAGTTTTCTAATTTTTTGTCATAGGGGAGAGCTTAGTGTGTGGAATTTTGGGATAAAACCCTAAGACGATTTTAGCTACTTTTTCAGGGCTTTTAGCCTTGAGATCTTCCATGTTTCATTGAAAGATAAGTTATCAATTAATCATTCAATATGTCTATGTGTTGTTTGATTCTATCTTATGCTTGTCTTTTGTTTAACATGTTAGGCTAATTTTATCTTGTGTTTGCTTAGATCTAATGAAACCTAGCTATTGATTATTGGTTGTTAGTGTGTTGTTAGTTGTATTGGATGATTGTTTATCTATGTTAGGCTTAAGAAAACTGGCTAACTTCCTATTCGGTAACTTGCTTGAACGTCTTAAGAAACATGAACCAAACGCGTACTAAAGGTTTTTATGGTTGTATTTAATGCACAAGCGAATTCTAGTGATCCCATGTTAGGAGCTTCCTAGCCGGCTCGACATAGGAGTGAAGTAGGAGCTTGTAGAGTTTGGGGAAGTAAGTACGCCACCCCACGAATGGTATTAAGGAATACACCCGTCATCCACGCAACTAATACACACTAATTAACCGGTAAAAGATAGTTAGGGAGTAAGGAAATCTAAGTAAACGCATTTCTCTACACATAAGTTTCTCACCACTTTTCATTTTTGTTATTTTATTTTATTTGCATTTGTAGTAATTTGGGTTAGTTGACTAGCAACTAATTCCGCCCACTCCTTCAAAACCGAGATTTTACTTGCTTTCATAAAAATTATAAAAACATAAAAAGAATCTTCCTCAATCCTTAGACCTAATTAGAGTAGCCTTTCATACCTAACGAACACTATTCCCTGTGGAGAACGATCAATCCCCCGTACTTACCACTACACTATACTACATCGGTCAGGTACACTGCCTGGTGGGGTTGTAAGCCTCTTGAGATCCCTCGAGAGGTAAAACCTGTTGTAAGGTTACAAAACCACGCATCAGTGGAGAAAACCTTTACACGTTGCTTACTTCCTTTTCCGGTACTAAGCTAAACACCGGGTTCTATTTCAAGGCAGAACCAACCTAACGTCGCCTATACAATTACCGACACTAAGCTAGATGTCGAGTTCTTTACAAGGGATCAACCACTCCCGTTTGGTTCTTTCACAAGGGTACAACCACTCCCTACACTCTTTGTGTTTTGAGGACTAAAACACTAAACACACTCACTGTGATAAATGATACAAATAATGATGTGTGAACTACAACTATATCACACAGTAACTATGCTAAAGGTTTTACACGTCTGTGTTGAACCTTGATACTTAATCTCCTTTGCTACAAAAGGAAAGATCAAATGAAATGAATGAATGATGAGGGTTAGATAATATGTAAATGAATGAGTATGAATGTTAGGCTATATGAGTGATGGTGTGTCCAAATGATCAGCTTGCTATTTATAGGCAAGCTGGTGAACAGCCGGCGGATCCCATAAAAGGGATCCGTCTTTGATGACGATTGGTTCCGCCAAAATGACAGCTAAGAGATTTTTCAAATCTCTCCAAATCTTCCACAATCTATCCATATCTTTGTGTTGTCATATCAAGATCTTCCAAAGTCAACTATCTTGCTTAAAGATCTAACTAAGATATCACATAATCTATGTATGATGCATGCCATGATGTCATTGTATCATTTTAAAAATAAAGTTTCCTTTTAAGGAAATAAACTAGTAGATGTGTAAAATGTAATTCTAAGTAATCTTGTGAAATGTAAAATGTGTTTTAAAGTGACTTTAGCTAGTATTTATAATTTGCTAAAAGATATACTTTGTAATTGTCATTAACAAAACTAAGTAAAGATCGTAAAATATAAATAACGTTTTTAGGACGATATTTGTATTAACACTGCTGATAAGGGTAAACAAGTTATGTCTTATCAGCCTAAACCTAAGAAGGCCCCTAAGAAGAACAAGCCTAATCCCAATAAGAAGGATCAAGGTTGTCATCACTGCCACGAGACTGGACACTGGAAGAGGAACTGTCCTCTTTATCTCGAGGAGTTGCAACAGAAAAAGCTGAAGGGTGAGACTGGGCAAGCCAGTACTTCAGGTAATTTCTTTATGATTGAATTATTTTCACTAACTCAAAAATTAAATTCCTGGGTATATGATACTGGATGCGGTATTCACATTTGTAATACGCTACAGGGATTTAGAGTGCAAAAGAGACTCACCTATGGGGAGCAATTTCTGCAAGTGGGCAATGGTGCACAAGCAGCAGTTGAAGCCATAGGAATGTTTGAATTAGTTTTGCCTTCGGGCTTGATACTGAATTTAAATAATTGTCATTATTCACCATCTATTGTTAGAGGTGTTATTTCTTTTGCTTGTTTGTTGAATTTGGGATTTCATCATACTATTTCTGGCAATAAGATTTTTGTTTCATTAAATAATGTTTTTTATTTTGATGCGATTGCTGTAAATGGTGTGTTTGAGATTAATATGAATGAGTAGAGTGATTATAATTCGATGTATAGCATCAACAATAAGAGAGTCAAGAATGTCTTGGATTCGTCTTATCTTTGGCATTGTCGACTTGCCCACATAGGCAAGACTCGCATGCAAAAGCTGCAACGAGAAGGGCTTTTGAAAGATATCAATGATGAATCATTTGATAAGTGCGAATCTTGTATATCTGGGAAGATGACTAAGAAACCTTTTAATAATCGTATTGAAAAGGCTGATGATCTACTTGGTTTAATACATAATGATGTGTGCGGACCACTTAGACATACGTCAAAGAGAGGTGCTAGCTACTTCTTAACCTTCACGGATGATTTTAGCCGTTATGGTTATGTTTATTTGCTTAAAAATAAACATGAGGTATTTGAAATATTTAATGTTTTTAAAGCTGAAGTAGAATTGCAACTAGGAAAGAAGATTAAAGCTCTTTGATCCGACAGAGGTGGTGAATACCTTAGTCAGGAGTTTAAAGATTATCTAAGTGAGAATGGAATTGTTCAGCATCTCACATCTCCATATACTCCACAACAAAATAGTGTATCTGAGAGAAGGAATCGTACATTATTAGATATGGTGCGATCTATGTTTAATCTTACTACTCTGCCGTTATCCTTTTGGGATTATGCCTTGGAATCTGCGATTCGCATATTAAACATGGTTCCAACCAAGAAGGTGGATAAGACACCCTATGAGTTATGGTTTGGAAAAACGCCTAACTTGTCTTATCTTAAGGTCTGGGGTTGTGAGGCGTTTGTTTAATGTGACTCAGCTGATAAACTCCATCAAATATCTGTTAAATGTATCTTTGTAGGATACCCAAAGGAAACGATGGGTTACTACTTTTACTTTCCACATGAACAAAAGGTAATTGTTGCCAGATATGCAGATTTTCTTGAAAAAGATCTAATATCTCAAGAATTCGGTGGGAGGCTCTATGATTTGGAAGATGATCAAGAGGATACATTACCTTCTGAAAACACTAGTGAACTTCCTGTGGAACCAGATAGTCTGGGTCCTCCACCTGAAGTTGAGGTGATTCCCATTCGCAGATCCGCAAGGACTGTGAAAGCACCTAAACGTCTATGTCTTAACGTAGAGGTTAAGGAGACTATATTAGGGGACCTTGGAGAGCCTGCTAATTATAGAACTACCATGAATGATCCTGAAAAGGATAAATGGCAGTTGCTATGAATGGGGAAATGCAATCCATGAAAGACAATCAATTCTGGATTGAAGTAGACCTTCCTCCTAATGCCAAGGTAGTTGGGAGTAAGTGGCTCTTCAAGAAGAAGACTGACATGGATGGCAATGTACACACCTATAAGGCCCATTTGGTAGCTAAAGGCTTTACCCAAACATATGGCGTTGACTACGAGGAGACCTTTTCTCCAGTAGCTGACATTAGGGCTATTAGGATTCTCATAGCCATAGCTGCATACTATGATTATGAGATTTGGTAGATGGATGTAAAAACCGCCTTCTTAAACGGTCGTCTAGATGAAGACATCTATATGGCGCAGCCTAAGGGGTTGGTGAATCCAAAATATCCAAACAGTGTATGCGAACTTCAAAGATCCATTTATGGATTGAAGCAAGCATTACGTCAATGGAATAAAAGATTTGAAGAAAAAATCAAAAGGTTTGGATTTACTCAGAATCTTGATGAGCCATGTGTATATCACAAAGCTAGTGGGAGTGGTGTTATTTTCCTAGTTCTATATGTCGATGACATATTGATCATGGGTAAAGACATTCCAAGTTTGAATAAGGTGAAAGCCTATCTTGGGAAATGTTTTTCCATGAAAGATCTAGGGGAAGCAGCATACATTCTTGGAATCAAGATCTATAGAGATAGATCAAGGCGATTAATTGGTTTAAGTCAAAGTGCTTACATTGACAAGATATTGAAGAGATTCAATATGCAAAATTCCAACAAGGGATTTTTACCAATGCAAGTAGATCATGGCTTAAGTAGCAAAGCTTGTGCTTCAACTCCTAAAGAGGAGGCACGCATGAGAAGAGTCCCTTATGCTTCGGCAGTGGGATCTATTATGTATGCGGTGAGATGTACAAGGCCCGATGTGGCGTTTGCTCAGAACATTACCAGTCGATATCAGCAGAATCCAGGTGAACTCCACTGGACAGCTGTGAAACATATTCTCAAGTATTTGAGATCTACGAAGGATATGTTTTTAGTATATGGGGGAAATCCAGAAGCAGATATGTGTGTTACAGGTTAGTGCGATGCATCCTGGAAGTGTGATAAAGATGATACAAAGTCTCAGACGGGTTACATCTTTGTCATCAATGGAGGAGCTGTGGATTGGAAGAGCAAGAAGCAGAGCACTATTGCGATGTCTGCTACAGAAAGTGAGTATATTGCTGCCTCAGAAGCTGCAATGGAAGCAGTCTGGATTAGGAAGTTCGTTTCAGGGCTTGGAGTTATGCCCTCGATCGAAAGACCTATAAAAATGTATTGTGACAATTCAGCCGCAATTACATTTGCCAATGAACCTGGAATCATGAAGGGCACCAGACATTTCCCGATTCGATATCACTATGTTAGGGAACAAGTGGATATTGGCGAGATCGAATTACTCAAAGTTCACACAGATAACAACTTAGCAGATCCATTAACGAAGGCTCTACCCGGAGGAAAGCTTAAAGAACTTTCTGATGGCATAGGACTTCGTTTAGCTAGTAGTTTCATGCATATATGTGATTAGTGTTTGGATATTGGGATGTTGTAAAATAGTTATTAATTTTAATGGAATGAAATAATGGTTATGTTTTGTTATCATTTTCTTAATAATATATCCTATATTTGCATGTTTATATCCTTGAATATATTTATATATTCTAAACTGTCCGTTGCCAGTTAATGATATGGGAATATCATTAAATTAAGGTAAATCTGAGTATTGGTATAATATACTTGAAAGTATATTGATGCGTTGTCATGCCAATTTCACATGATATTCAAATTGTTTGAGTATAGGACTTTATCCCGCCGACATGAGTTTACTTTATGGATCTTGTCATCGAGTAAATCATGAGTATATAGCTATCCTCAGACTTGAGACGCCAAATAACTGTCATGCATGTAGTGCATTTCTGTGATTCAATCTACCACTATATGTAACTGGTAGCTATAAGGATTGTTTTCAAAAGCATTGCGAAGTGCATGAGTTATGCTCATAGTCAAGATAGAATTTGTTCCTTCAAACTGTTTGGAGTTTAATACTGCTGGGGCCCTCGTAGGATTGGTAAGATGTTTGTATGGCCACACCCAAGATCTCCCCTGAATGGTTCAGAAGATTTGGTAATCTTATTTAATCATAAACAACGAGAAACAGAATTATTAATAAAGAATGACTTAGATCCATATCTTTATTAATGTAGTATTAGAAGCAAAAGGATAAGTATGATGATGAATCATCGAATAGTTTTTTCCAGGAGAACCACCACCCGAGTTGTTCTGGGGGCATTGGCGTGTTGCTAGACGCTAACCAATGTCATTACACTTTTAATAGATTTCCAAGTGGGAGCTGTTAGAGTTTTAATGGAAAAATATTATCGTGTATGACTAGATTCGAGCTCGGGTTCGAGGGATTGCACACTTTACGTATGAATGACTAACGTAAATAATTAATATATATAATAGTTATGTATTTTAATTATTTGGACATGAAATGAAAGATAACAGACGTTAAGTAATTAACCGAATTGACTAACGGTCGTTAAGTTAATAGTTAAAGGGCTATTAGTGAAAAAGGAAGATTGGAAGGATCTAGAAACCCATATGATGGGTTTGGCCAGTTGGTGTATGGGTTTCACAACCCTTGGTCGACCCAAGTTACAACTTATGCTCCAAGTTAGGTATTCCCTATAAATACCAAGGCATAAGGCTTAGGGTTTTTAGCTAGTGCATTGTAACTAAACCCTAAAATTCTCCTCTCTTCCTCTTAGCAAAACCGATCGGTTCTAACCCCTAGGTTGTGTTAGAACTTATGCACGCCATCACCAAATAAGTTATCGGACCGTTTTGGACTCCAGGTTGTTTAGACCAAAATCTAGGATAAACAATAAGCACAATAATAATGATCAAAATAAGATGCACGACGGAATAACAAAAGATTCATTATTATTATCAAGGTTCTTCGCCATCATCACTAACACTAACAATATACAAAACCTAGGCATCCGTTGTAGGAACTCGATGCCTAGAACACCAACTACACCATTAGACGTCTACATCTTTACACACACACTGAAACCTACGCCTCTAACCCTCTTTATATAATAGAGGATTAGGGTTTACAAAGGATATATTCTAGAATAATAAAAGATACGTAGTAATCTTTTCCTTTTGTTGAAGTTTCATCCTTTGTCTCCAGAAGTCCCTCATCTTTCATTGTTTTGTCTTATCAACTCAAGTATAATTCCCAACAATCTTCCCCTAGTTGATAATGACAAAACCAAGTAAGCACAAACTTCCTTTGAAGTTAATATGAAAGATAAACGAACTTCCCCTTAAGCCATGCATCTCATCAAGGATCTTCAAGCTGTAATTAACAATAAATCTTCTTCCCCTTTTTGTCATCATCAAATAGGGAACAAAAATAAGCAACTTTGATATTTACACCACGAATCAATATTACACGTCCAATCCATCTTTTCAATGTTTCAAATTACCCACCATTAAGTTTTCCGCACTAAAAATGAACTTGAAACAGTAGAAATCTAAACCATCAGTAGCAATATTAACTAGCAGTAGAAAAAACTTCACCTTGATGTAGCATAACCTCGATGTATTGAAGAAGAAAACCAACCGTTACCAATTCGATGCTGAAGTAGAATAAACCAACCTTATCTCCTATAAGGAGATCGCAATCTCCTGACAAAAATCACTGAGCACAATAACGTAACTCCTTCAAGTGTTTTGCCAATTCGTAGTCTTGAACGAACGAATAAGTTATCTTTAAAGTGTGATGCAGCCACTTTAAGATATAATAAAACACAAACTTGAAAAATTCCACTTCACCGTCAAATAAGTAATAACCAATCTTCATCACCAATAAATAAGATAAATTCGAGCCATTAAAACCAAAATCAAATCCAAACATTGTCTGTGTGTGTGTTACTTCCCCTGTGTGTGTGCCCAATCTCCAAAATCAACTGAATATGCTTCCCCTCACTTTTAGACTTCCATGCTCTAGCAGTACCAAACAGCAGTACAAAGTTTATAAACAACAGTATAAACTGTTCATCCTCCAAAGCTAGCAGTACAAACTGTTGTCGAGCAGTACTAACGCGAAAACCAAGCAGTACTAACTGGTGAAGCCAGCAGTACAAACTGTTAATCCCATCAGTACCAACTGCTGCGTATGAATCAAGAGCAGTACTAATTTTTTTAAAGTGAGCAGGAGAAACTGTTAGTAGTATAATCAGTAGAAACCATCAGATCAGAATTAATTCACTAATGTCCCAACAATCAGTACGCAGCTTCCAAAAAAAAATTTCACAATGAGCCCACATGAAATAAAATAATCATCACTTCTTTGAAACCCACAATCAAATTCACGTGAGAATCGAATCATACTTTCACCATTCGTTTTGTCGTCATTCGCCCCACATTAATCATGGACCAATTAATTACTCACTGACCCACTTTGAAATTCAATAAAGTTCATAGCAGCAATCAATTTAATGTGGTACGAGGTATCCAATGAGTAATACACATTCACTTATAAAAACGACAAACAACAGACCACGTGATTCCAAAAACAATGGATATCGCTCCACCAATTAATTAGATCTGTTCGTAGCGATAAAAAAAAATAAATACGAGTACCTCAAACATTCATAAGGACCAGCGAACCTTCAACAGATCGGCTCTACATCGACAGAAAACCTTGTGTAATCCCATGATCACGAGCCCCTAGGCTCTGATACCACCTGTTAGAACTTATGCACGCCATCACCAAATAAGTTCTCAGACCGTTTTGGACTCCAGGTTGTTTAGACCTTGATCTAGGATAAACAATAAGCACAATAATAATGATCAAAATAAGATGCACGACGGAATAACAAAAGATTCATTATTATTATCAAGGTTCTTCGCCATCATCACTAACACTAACAATATACAAAACCTAGGCATCCGTTGTAGGAACTCGATGCCTAGAACACCAACTACACCATTAGACATCTACATCTTTACACACACACTGAAACCTACGCCTCTAACCCTCTTTATATAATAGAGGATTAGGGTTTACAAAGGATATATTCTAGAATAATAAAAGATACATAGCAATCTTTTCCTTTTGTGAAGTTTCATCCTTTGTCTCCATAAGTCCCTCATCTTTCATTGTTTTGTCTTATCAACTCAAGTATAATTCCCAACAGGTTGGATCGATTTTGTGTTCCAAGTAAACAAAGTTAGTTTGGTTTCTTGTGTCCAATTGCTAGCACCATTCGTTAGCCGCTTATAGTACGTGTGTACAAGAGCTCGTTAATATCTTACTTTAGATATTAATCTTGGATTGTGGAACAAAAAAGGTAAGGGGTTCCACGTTAATCATTTTCTTTGTTCAAGAGAAGAAGAATTCAAGTTTGATCTTTGTTCTTGCTAAGATCATAACGGTACTTTCTTATTTAATTTTCGGTAATACTTTTATATGTTAAATTAGATCCTTGCTTCCGCTATTACGTGCTTTGATGTTTGTTTATTTATTTATTTGAATGTCAAGATATTTAAAATCCAACACTTGTCACATTAGGTCCCTTTAGTTAAATAAACACGATTAATTCACGTTCTAACAATATCCCCCTAAGAATGTAACATAGACCATAAATCTTCAAAATTATACTTCTTGTATTCATCCGAATGTATAGTTGATATCATCAAATGAGTTCATGTTTTATATATCATTTATCCCATGATTATTGCTCTTTTGCGATATTTGTGAAAAGCGATTGGTAATGGCTTTCTTTTAAGGAATGTAGATGAAAATCAACTTATGTAGGATTTGTTAGTGTTTTTGTTTAGGTTAATTATGCACTCTATCCATCCCAAAGTGATTATCCATTCATTTTCTATTTTTCTTCTTAAAGTTATCTATCGTAATATACTAATGTGCCATAAGTGACATGTCCATTAACAAAGTTCTTCACGATTCATACTAATCTTGTTAAAGCTTATTTTAAGCTTACGAGTTCATGTGATTTTAGTCTTATGTTTGATAAGTTACTTTTCC
Source organism: Artemisia tridentata subsp. tridentata (assembly GCA_021014915.2). Lineage (NCBI taxonomy): Eukaryota > Viridiplantae > Streptophyta > Magnoliopsida > Asterales > Asteraceae > Artemisia > Artemisia tridentata. The sequence goes on from CP139502.1 coordinate 320,830,404, forward strand.
AGCTTATTTCAAGGCCTATAGACTTATATAAGCCTATACATTTTAAAATAATCCAGAAAAAGTAAGCTTATTAAATGTAAGTAAAATCATTTAAGCTCAGTAGCTCAAAAGTAAACTTAAGCAAACACCCCATACATGCAAGACATTTCAACAACTCATTACATGGATTGGAGAAATCCTAAATATGTGTTTTTCATTAAAAAGAAAGAAAAGACATTTCAACTAACCAAGAATCGGAATAAATACCCCAATTATTTAGACCGGGTGTAATGGAGGCCTCCACCACCCATGGTGAGCCTCTACCATGCGCCATTCGCCACTACGGCCTGCCATCCACCACGTGCCAAGGTGCCTTTTGGGGTTGATTCGGTGGTGCAGACCACCTAATGTTGCGCACTGCCTTTTTTTTTAGTGTGTGTGGGGTATGTTGTATAAAGTGCAATATTTGTATGTATGTTGGTTAAGTGGTCATCATTACGGCTGTTAGGTGGTGGGCTAAGAGGTAGGCCGAAAAACTGATGTGACGATGATGTATAGGTGGTGGAATGTGCCCATTACACAAAGCCTAAGATGTAAGTTAAGTTGATCCATTTTGTAATATAAAATACATGCAACAAAAGTTTAATGCTATTGGATCCTAACAAAAGATGGAAATAAGCAAACAAAAAAAAAACATTTAGTACCATAACATTCCTCCACATTCCTTGATAACTGTCAATGTTTGGATTTCAAAAGTACAAAAATGAATATTTCTAAATAAATTTAAGATATAACTGCAGCATCTAACAAAAACTATAATTGGAGCATCTAACAAAAATTGATAGCAACTTTTACAACTGCATAATGCACATTACATGTTACCTATTTTCCATCCAACAACCCAAAAAAACAAACTAAACCAAACCAAACTCCCATGTTCAGGAAATTTGTACCTAAATTGAACAAACACCATCATCACTTGGACCATTGTTGTTAGACTCGCTTTTTATAAAGATATCGTCACTTAAGTGAATTGGACTAGATTTGTATTAAGTAGTTGATGAACGGACTACTTATGTTCAAATAAGTACATTTTATTACTATCATTTATCCTATTAATTTGACTTGTTTTACTATATTATGTATGAGGATTGATACTTAATCGTTTACTTTTGTAATTCTCAGGTAAAAACAAGCATTTGGTGAGACTTAGCGATTTTGGACTAATAATGGAGCAAAACGTGCATAAAGTTGAAGGTCTACTGACATGGACAAGATCAAGTCAATTCTGCTCCAGATGCGCCGCATCTCACTCTCGACATGCGCTGCATCTATATCAAGATATCACCAGATACGATCCAAGATACAAGAGGACATGCGCCGCATCTAATCATGGAGTTACGCCGCATCTTCTGGCGGTGTACGAATATTCCTGAATATTATAATCTTGGACCCCACGCGAAGTTAAGTACATGCGCCGCATCTACTTAGTAGATGCGCCGCATCTTCCCTCAGACAGAAACTATAAATACCCCGTAGACCAGACGAATTAAAAGTTCCGAAAAACCAAAAACCGAAGACCAAACAGGAGGAACAAAGGACGAATTCAGTCAAGAAGGCAGCACAAGACACACCCAAATCAAAGATACAAGAGCTGTAAGAAGGTGCTGCATGTGTTTAATTCATTAAGTAGTTTTGTTTTATTGTGTTAGCAAACTTTAATTCATCAGGATTGGTGGCTTGTGTAATGTGACAACGAAAGATTGCACTCCCTTTAATACTTGCTTTCCCATCAATTAAAGTTTATATGTTGATGTCTTTGGTTACTACTTATTAGTGCATTGATAACCTCTGTGTTTATTAGTGGCTTGCGGGCATTTGACTGCGGGACATAATGTGGCTCCCACGGTTGTTTCTAAATTGATCACTTAGGAATAACTTTTAGACATAAGTAATCATTAAGGGTTTACTCGCCGATAAGATTAGGACCAACGAGAAAGGGTTAACTACATACACTTCATATAAAGCTATCAATAAAACAAGTGACAATCTACTTAATCATAAGGACAGCCCTCTTATTGTCTCAAGTATTTATCTGTGTACGTGTGTGCTACTTGCTGATTCGTGCCTTTTGGTTTATTTTATTATTTAATTGCAAACAAACCGTGCCAGTCTCTCAGGCTGAAACCCCCTTGCGTTAGGATATTAAAATACTGATTAGAATAACGAGATAATACGTTCCACTCTTAGTGATCGAAACTCTACTTACCATTATCTTCATACTGACCGGGTACACTGCTCGTTAAGTGTGTGTGTTATTGATAAGTCGGCTAAATATAAATTTAAAACTTGAGTAGGCATTAAAACTGCTAAACCGCAACGACACATCACGCGCATCAAGTTTTTGGCGCCGTTGCCGGGGAGTGAATTGTTATTATCTGTTAATTTGATTAGTATTTTAATTAGGTTTTTCTTTTTATTAGATTAATTGCATCATTGTACTATTTTGCATATTTGTTGTATTGTGTGTTAATTGTTTTCTTTTATTTTTGTGTGTTTATTTTTGTTTGTGTGTTTAATTTTTGTTTTTATTTTTCGTATTTTTTTTTGTTCTGCTATCGTTGTACTGTGCTAAATCAAACGATACGGCGCATCTGATCTCTCAGATACGGCGTATTGCGTTTAATTTTTTTTAATACAACGCGTTTAATTAATTCGATACGACGCATCTTTTCCCCAAGATACGGCGTATCTGTTTTTAATAAGAAAATTTTTCTAAGCGATAAAGTAATACGACGCATCTGCTTTAGCAGATACGGCGTATCTGTTTTCGATAAAAAAAAAAAAAAAAAAAATTCTAAACGTTAACGCCATACGACGCATCTGCTTTCGCAGATACGGCGTATCTATTATTTTAATTAAAAACAGTTTGCGAATTATTAAACAGATACGGCGTATCGATCTCTATCGATACGGCGCATCTTTCTGAATCAAAAAATCGATATTTATTTTTAAACGTAACGAAAGTACGGCGCATTAACTTTTGTTAATACGACGAATATAATTTGATAAATATAGTTGATTTTTGATATTTACTTTGATCGGTCCGCTACTCTCGTGTGCAAGTTGTTTATTTTCAGGATAAATGATAACTCGAGCATCACCAAGAAGTATTACATTCTGAACCAAACCAAGAGACGCTAGCTGAAGTGACCGAACATAAGACGACAAGAGTGGAGGAAAACTCAGTACTGGTAACATTGAACTTTTTAAATTCTTGAAATAGAATCCCAGGTAAACTCTACGATAATTCAACTGCCCAAAGGAAAGTTCTCTACACTATGATCTCAGTTTTATTATCCATATTATACATCTGATTCAAATCGTAATCTTAATTTTGTATGCTTAAAAACGATATTTGTTCCTAACATCGGAATAAAAACTTATCCTCTAAACAATAAGATTACAATTATTAATGAAACGTTTATGCCTATTGCCCTTATTTTGAATTCATCTATACGGTGTGCCGTTTAACCCAAATTTGATGTATAAGGAACTGTGTTGCGGAGGCCAAGGTACGTTCTTCATTTAAATTTCGTTAACTAACATAGAGATACGGCGGATCTAAATATCCAAAGCGCCGTATCCCTGACCAACTAGGACTTATTGACTAGTCAACGAAATTAAATAGATACGGCGCATCCCAATTTTCTAATACGGCGCATCGTGTCGCCCTATAAATACGATGGGAATGCGCCGCATAAACACACACAGTTAAGAACACGCACTAAAATTATACTCGAAATCCGATCATCTTTCTTAAATCCTCCTTTAATCCGATCTATAACCTTTCTCCTAATCATCAAATTAAGGTAATTATTCTATTTTGATTTAATTTCGTTTAATTATAAAAATTAGGGTTTATATGACCACTTCGATTAGGGCTTAAACGATATAGGGATATGATTAGAACTTGGCATTGTTAATTTCCCCTAAGTTAATTTTAGATTTGGACATCGTATTTGGCACTAATTAAATCGAACGAAAATTAGGGTTTTGGGTGATTGTTTTTAAATTTTAGAGGGAAAGTGTGATAGAAGTTTTTGATAGGAACAATTCAGTAAATTTGGTCTGTGATATAATGCGGGAGTTTGCGTCACGGATACGGATTCTTGAAAAACGCGCCTAACCCTTTATTCTATACTGATATGCTTTTAGATGCGGCGCATCTAGGTTGATTAATGCGGCGTAACGACCTATTTCAAAATTGATAAAATTCTAGATACGCCGTATTGATTAATCTAGATACGACGCATCCTAATACGCCGTATCTATTGTCTTACACCGCATCTCTTATACTTTATACAGATACGCCGCACTGATTAAATCAGATGCGCCGTATCTACCTATTTTGCAGACTGTTTACTGACTGTGAATATCTATTTCAGATGGCACTACCAGAGGTCACACTTAGGCATCAGTGGCTACAATTTGAGAACATGGGACTTACTCCTGCCGCTCTAGAGGATTACTTGCATAGGCTTGACTCGATTTACTTCAAGAAAATATTCAGAGTCCAGGTTTTGAATTTTGACGATGTGGGGTTGATCGGTGGTGGACATGCAGCTGAGAGTTTACATCATCGGATGGAGATGGTAGTTGTTGGAGACGATGAGGAGGCGGTGTTTAGGTCTAGTGCTTGGGAGAGACTATTTAGGGTTGACGAGCCTCTGATTAGGGAGCTCATGCTGGAGTTCTTTAGCACGATTCATTACAGGGAGACGGATATGGAGATTGATACAGCTGACACACTGGTGTTTAGGTTAGGAGGTGTGCATAGGCAGATGTCGATGAGGCAGTTTATTTTGGCCATGGGGCTACACACTGAGGAGGAGCTTGGATCTGCTGGGTTTGCCAGATACTGGGTTGAGAGTTTACGGGTTGTCCCTGACAGAGGGGTATTCAGTGACTACTGGGTTAGGATTTCTTCGATGGGTGACATCGTTACTTCCACCCCATCCTACACATTGATCAGAGAGCCGATGAGGCGGCTATGCCACCGTTTGATTGCACTCACCATCGCTGGTAGGGGTCAGTCACCTGAGAAGGTGACCACTCTGGACCTCTTCCTCTTGAGGAGTATGGATGAGGGGATGTCGCTGAACATCCCCCACTTTTTAGCGCACTACCTCCACCGATCTGCTGCAGGGAGAGATCGGAGGAGCCAGATGACTGGCGGGCATTTTGTTTCGAGGCTGGCCCGCCATTTTGGAGTTATTGGAGCAGAGATCCCAGCGGGGCTGGAGGTTATTGTGGCCCGTCTCCCGGTTATCGATAGGGACTATTTGGTTAGACTCGGGATCTGCCAGGTGGCTGCGGGAGGCCACTTTTGGGCAGCATTAGGGCCCGCCAGAGCGGCAGGGCCAGAGGCGGAGCAGGGAGGACCTCAGGAACCTCCGGCTGCTGCTCCTGCCGACGAGGAGGTGCCACAGGCACCAGTGCCCCCACGCACCATTGGTCAGAGACTTGAGGCAGTCGAGGGAGAGTTGAGAGCCCTGAGGAGAGACTCAGAGTGGGTAGTCATGAGTGTGAGCAGACTATTAGAGCAGCAGGGTATTACACACGTTCGTCCAGATGGTACTGAGGTTGCGGGAGTGACACGTGCATACGAGCGCAGAGTCTGCCAGAGGACTGATGGAGCTAGCACTTCCGGGACCCATCCAGACGACCACACTCACCCATGACCTTACTCTCTTGATTTCATAGACATTGTTCCACACATTATTATTACTTTTTGGATTGTACTAATCGCTATTCTTATGTTTTTATTTAATGTTTTAGTTTATATTTCTTGTTATGTTTGATGAAGACTGGCATTAAGTTCAGCATGAGAGTACGAGAGGACGTATGAGATTAAACCGTGGAACGAGTCATTTTACAACAGACTGTTATCAGTCTGTTTGATTACTACATGCGCCGTATCTGCTTAAACAGATGCGACGCATCCTATCCTTTACTTCGTTTTATTTTGAGTCCAGGCCGCATGAAGATACGGCGCATCTCAATTCTGAGATGCGACGCATCTCCTGCAATGGTCATATCTTATTTTATTTTTCTGCATTTTTATTTTCGACTTTAAAACTATTTATCAGTTTAATTTTAATGCGGCGCATCCCTGGTTAAGGATGCGGCGCATCTTTATTCTGATCCGTATTTATTCCAGGCTCGATACGGCGTATCTTCTTCCATAAGATACGGCGCATCGACTGACCTGATGATTTTCAGTTTTAATTTTTAAAGTTTTATTTATTTTTCCTAACTACTAATGTATTATGCAAGTTTGAACCTTTCTTATCTTAGGTGTGTTTTAAAGTATTGGTGGTATTATAGTTTCCTGGATTTCCTGTGGATACATCAAGTATGAAGCTTTAACGTTCTAATCCACAAGAAAGATGATTTTTGCTCTTATACTAATGGAGGATCATACCGAGCAAATCTCAAGGGAGTTTTTCTGTTCTAATTCTTTTATTTTCCAGTTTTTAACCTTTTATACAAACAACGAGGACGTTGTTTAACTTAAGTGGGGGGATTGGAGAATTAGAACACTTAACAATTACTTGTCCTAAACTTTTTCAAAAATTATGCTTAAAATGTGCTTAATATATCAAACTTAAAATTTTTTTTTAGCATGTTTTTGTTTAAGATCTAAGTTGCATAGCTGCACACATGACGTTATTTTCAAAAAAAATTGTGATTTTTCAAAATTCACAAATCTATGAGTGTGCCGGTGACTTGTAAACTTTAGAACTTGGCTTGTATACTATTCGAGACCACCATAATAAGTATTATTTATATAATTGGAGTGACTTGTCTAACTTGGTAAATTTCTAGGATTACACCCAAATAGCCTTATATGTTACGTGTTATTAACTAACTACACTGGTTAGTTAACCCCCGTATAAACCTTTTGTTACTCTCATTTTTAGAGTAAGATACCCCTAGAAAAACCCTCAGAGCCATTCCTTTCGTTTCTTACACCTATGTTTAAAATGTTTCGTTACACCCTTACACCTTAGCCTACCCTGTAGATTAGAATCCGTGGTTGGTTAATTGCTATAGGCAAAGTGTGTTTCCTTACATTACCTGTGTTCGCGTGCGTAATTCATTATCTATGGTTAGGTCGGGAAATTGCACAATGCAATTGGAGTGAAAGTAAATATTGTATATTTTGGAGTTTATTTTTCGTGTGTTTACTACTTTCACTATTACCATTATTTCAGAAGTCATGAAAAGTATGGAAAAATTATCCGGAAAGAAAGTTATAGTGATGTGGTGAAATTTTACACATCTATGTTTATGTTTGAAAAAAAAAAAAAAAAAAAAAATCAAAAAAAAATGAGAAAAGAAAAAGAAAGAAAGAAAAGTTGGAAGTTAGTTTTAACCAACTTACGTAAAGTTATGTAAGTGGTCGATATCACCACTATTTGTTGTACTATATCTATGGATTGAATGGGAATTGGCAGTTATGGGAACGCCAATTAAGGTTTATTCTTTGATTAAGATCTTGTTGAGTATAATTCGTGTCTACCTAAAGCGTGTGTTTCAAGTGTTAAAGCGTGAGTTATTCGATGATATGAGTCCTATTCATGGGATGGTTGGGATAGTGATTAACCACACTTAGGATTTTAATTTATTTGTTTTGTTTATTTTTATTTTTGCACCAATTTATATCCCAAATGTTATCCATGCCCTTTATTATTCTTTATCCAACCGAACCTTTGATTTATTGAGATTGGGGATTTGAGCAATCTTAAGTATCGTAGTCGTGGATTCGGCTATGTATTTATGATTTTGTCGCCCTTTTTGATATATTATTATTGGTGAAGTTTGGACCTATCTTTAGCCTATTCGAGTTAAGGATTTGAGCAATTGCAAGTATCGTGTTCGTGGATTCGATCATGTATTTGTGATTTTGTCGCCTATTCTGGAATTTGAGATCGATAGTGAAAGAGAATAATTAACCCTTAAGCCTAAAAACCTTTTTTTTTACCGCTTTAGACTTGTTACTCCTTAGCTTTAGTGGTGGAGATGTGTATACTTGCCAAGCTTATGATAGAATATTCGTCGCGACTGGACAGTTAAACGATTAGATTTGCTTTTATCGACTTATTTTATTTTACTTCTGAATCGTTAAGTGTTTAGTTGTGTGATTATGAAATGAACGAATACATGCTTAAATATAAAAATAAATCCTAACATCTTTTAGGATACATTTTCATAAAAGAAATTCTAAGGTTTACTTGGGGACAAGTAAAGTTCAAGTGGGGGGATATTTGATGAACTCAAATAAGTACATTTTATTACTATCATTTATCCTATTAATTTGACTTGTTTTACTATATTATGTATGAGGATTGATACTTAATCGTTTACTTTTGTAATTCTCAGGTAAAAACAAGCATTTGGTGAGACTTAGCGATTTTGGACTAATAATGGAGCAAAACGTGCATAAAGTTGAAGGTCTACTGACATGGACAAGATCAAGTCAATTCTGCTCCAGATGCGCCGCATCTCACTCTCGACATGCGCCGCATCTATATCAAGATATCACCAGATACGATCAAAGATACAAGAGGACATGCGCCGCATCTAATCATGGAGTTACGCCGCATCTTCTGGCGGTGTACGAATATTCCTGAATATTATAATCTTGGACCCCACGCGAAGTTAAGTACATGCGCCGCATCTACTTAGTAGATGCGCCGCATCTTCCCTCAGACAGAAACTATAAATACCCCGTAGACCAGACGAATTAAAAGTTCCGAAAAACCAAAAACCAAAGACCAAACAGGAGGAACAAAGGACGAATTCAGTCAAGAAGGCAGCACAAGACACACCCAAATCAAAGATACAAGAGCTGTAAGAAGGTGCTGCATGTGTTTAATTCATTAAGTAGTTTTGTTTTATTGTGTTAGCAAACTTTAATTCATCAGGATTGGTGGCTTGTGTAATGTGACAACGAAAGATTGCACTCCCTTTAATACTTGCTTTCCCATCAATTAAAGTTTATATGTTGATGTCTTTGGTTACTACTTATTAGTGCATTGATAACCTCTGTGTTTATTAGTGGCTTGCGGGCATTTGACTGCGGGACATAATGTGGCTCCCACGGTTGTTTCTAAATTGATCACTTAGGAATAACTTTTAGACATAAGTAATCATTAAGGGTTTACTCGCCGATAAGATTAGGACCAACGAGAAAGGGTTAACTACATACACTTCATATAAAGCTATCAATAAAACAAGTGACAATCTACTTAATCATAAGGACAGCCCTCTTATTGTCTCAAGTATTTATCTATGTACGTGTGTGCTACTTGCTGATTCGTGCCTTTTGGTTTATTTTATTATTTAATTGCAAACAAACCGTGCCAGTCTCTCAGGCTGAAACCCCCTTGCGTTAGGATATTAAAATACTGATTAGAATAACGAGATAATACGTTCCACTCTTAGTGATCGACACTCTACTTACCATTATCTTCATACTGACCGGGTACACTGCTCGTTAAGTGTGTGTGTTATTGATAAGTCGGCTAAATATAAATTTAAAACTTGAGTAGGCATTAAAACTGCTAAACCGCAACGACACATCACGCGCATCAGTAGTACACGCACGGACTACTTATGTTTAAATGGCAAATTAGTAATGTAATAGGGCCTATAAATACCCCTCATGACTCTCCATGAGGGGTGTGGGAATTCATTGTATCTTTTATTCATTTTAATCTAATATATTTAGTGTGTTTTCTCCACCCTCTCTCTACTTTCTCTCACTAAAAAGATGAAGATATTCATCTTCTTTAACCAACCAAGACCTCCCGAATCACATAAATCATTGTTTATTTAGATGAAGATATTCATCTTCTTTCACCAACCAAGACCTCCCGAATCACATCAATCATATACATATTCGGTCCTACAATTGTCGATATTCATTTTATCTGCTTCCTTAACATCTGCCAAAACATGTAGAAACTCGGGATGAATAGCTGCAAGGTCGAGTTCGAGCAACCCTTTGGAGCGTTTGCAGATTCTTGACCCGTGAGCAAGTATGAAGGTATTTGATACGATATTTTAAGAAAGTCTTTTTCCGGGATTACTTTTGTTTCCGTACTATCGAGATGTCGGTGAAACACTATTTTAAATCCCGCAACTTTGACTAGTAGTGTGACAATAATGCATGGTTCTTTACTGGACTCGCCAACTTCCACAATTTCGTAAGTATATTTTATAGTATCGAGTGTTTTATCGCTTTTGTACCGAGCATATACACTTTCCTTTTTTTGGGAAAACAAGAATGTTACCATTTTTCTGCTTTGTAAAGTTAGCTTTGTGTGAGAAATAGTTAAGGTAAGTAATGGTTTCATGTTTTCTTGGTTGAAACTCACTAAACGCTTCTAGGAACCCGGGAAACGGACGTGGTTTCTTGTTAGGTTTAGAGCTAAGCCAACATATTTTCATCTTAAATGGGTTCAAATAAATTACTTTGTGAACTATGGCATAGTTCTGAGGCATCCCGTCACGATCATCATAAGCAACCCAGAGTTTATCGACTTCAAGCCTCAAAGATCAACAAGTGGTTATACAACAAATACAATAACCACAATTACAACCAAAGTATATAAATCATGTAAAGAGACACCACGATATATACTGGTTCCGAATGGGGGTTTATACCATCCCCCATACGTCCAGTTGCGAATCCATGACACGATATTATTCAATAAGTATAATCCTTTTGGTGGATTACAAGTCGTTACAACTTCACTCCACCGATATGCACAAAGATCGGCGCTCACTAAGAAGAGCTACTCCCAACTATAGGCCCTCGGAAACCACCCAAAAGAATCTCGTGATTTGACTTCCCACAAAGACCACAAAGACTTCCCACTGAAAGTATCAAACCCCAACTAGATCTCCAACGATCTAGGCTTGGTCACTAAGACACAAGATTTCCCTTACAACCAAATTGAATGAATGAATATGATTGTTCAAATCAAGTCCTAACCTAACCTAATGACTTGATTCTAATAAAAAGAGTATAGAAAAGAGGATCCTCAACACAATCACAAGAGTGGATTAGGTTCTTTTGATTCTTACCTTGCAAAGAATGTGTTCTTTCAAATATGATAAGAGAGAAAGATTAAGAACACAAGATGTGTAGTAGACTTAGAGGGTAGATAGAAAAGAAAATAAAGAGAAAGAATGTTTGGAAAGGGGTGAGGATTACATGAGCCAAGGTGGGGTATTTATAGGCCAAAAACCCAAATGTGGGAAAAATTACTACGAGGCTGGCACACTGGCCTCATGCTTGAGTGCGACCAGAGCACTCGAAACCTTTAAAGATTTTTCTTCAGGTTTTTGCCTTTAACTACCCAACCTTGCTAAACCCCCAATTGTACTTCACACTTTGACCTTTCCATTTTTCATCCTTAAGGTCAACCAATTCAAATAGCCATTTGATAAAAAATCATTTTATGAAGTGTTTAAGTAAAATTAATTATCAAAGAGAGAAAGAAATGAGAGATAATTGGATAGGGGTAGTTTGGGTATTCCTCACATGGCATAGATAAGAGATAACGAATATGCCATAGAATATTATTTTGCTTCGAAAGGAAGTGTGGATGTTATGATAGAGAGAGAGAGGGAAGAATTTGAATTTGAATTTCAAATGTTGTGAGAGATGGAAGAGAGAAAGAGAGGTTTGGTTAAGGTTGAACCATGGTTTGGTTAGAAGAGATGGCATGGTTAGGATGAAGGGAATATGCCAAAGGAATCAAGAATATTTTATTCTTGGAGAAGAGGGTGAGAAGGATGTGAGATAGTGTGTGAGTTGCCATGGATGTGATGGAGATGTGATGGGGAGTCTAAAGGATTGATTCAAATTTGAATTTTAAAAATGAGAGGAGAAAAGAGTAAGGAAGGTTGTATGTGAGGGAGGTGAGTTATATGTGATGTGATGGGGAGCCTTTGAGTTGGATTCAAATTTGAATGTTGGATAAGGGTATGAGTTGGCAAGTGTATGTGTAAGGAAAGGAATGTCAGAGGAGTGTATGTAATTTGAATTTGAAATAGATAGTATGAGTGAGGATGAGAGGATGAGTTGTAATGATGGGATGGTGAAGTGATTGGGAGCCTAAAGGTGAAATTCAAATTTCCAATGTAAGGATAAGGTTGTATGTGTGTGGGAGAAGGTTTGTGAGAGGGTGTGTGTAAAATTTGAATTCAAAATGGATGTGTGTATGAGTAGTGAGTTGGAGAAGAGAATGAATAAGAATATGGGTTATGTGTTTGAAATGTAGTGGTTAAGAGGGAATGTGGTGAAAAATAGGTTGATGTAGAAAATGTTTGAATGTTGGGGGACAAAGGTACAATCAAGTACAAGGAATATTAAAAGAATGTTGAGGATAAAATTTGGATGGATTTTGAAATGGTTTGAAGGTTTATTTGGTGTAGGAGATAATAAAGGATTGATTATGAGATAATCATATTGTCATTTAAGAAAGGAAATATTGGACAATAATGATTATGGGTTGCGTTTTAGGTATGAGAATCAAAGGATACCCATATGTTAAAATAACTCAACGTCAAAAATTCATAATATCTTGTGATGTCCCACAACTTGACGTAATCAATAATCATCTTGATGCAAATAAGCTAAATGCTTTGCATTATAGTAAAGCATATCCCATAACAGGAAAGGATGCGTTTACGCAAAGAGACCTTTGACTTTGTTTGACTAATAAGGGAGTAAACCCGTTACGTGATTAGAGAAGACGTAAACACGAATTATGGTCATATGAATACTTTCACTTGATATCGCGTGAAAGATATGAGTTTCCTATGTTTAGAAAAGCCTTGGCTAGAAGCGTTTAATAAAATACTTGAGTTGGCATTTTCTAAAAAACGGGAGGTTGTGATTTTGAATCCCTCTAAGTCTAAAACCCGTTTCGAGTGTTCCTAATGAAGCAATTATCATATTCATACCTGTAGTAAAAGATCCACTTTTTTCAGGTAAGGGGAAAACTGACTTTCAAAAACCGTCACGACCAAGACAGAAGCCTGGCGCGTTGCCCGTGCGTCGGAGCGCCAGCAGCGGGCCAGACCCTATTCTTGGGTCGTTTGGTTTTTGGCTATCGTTTGTGATTTTATGTGTTGCGAAGGTTTATTTGTCATCATTAAAACATAAGGATACCTAATCGATGTTGTCCCAGCAATCTCCCCTTTTTTATGATGACAAATAAATTTCGAAAGCAAATAAAATTATAAAACACAGCGAAGATTAAGAACGCCTTTGATGTAGCTTGCGTCTTGACCTTGCCTTGTAATTTGGTGAAGCTTGACTTTATCTTGATTAAGTCTTCACCCAAGCTTGTGCTCTTTGCTTTCTTTCTCCCCTTTTATCGCATCAAAAAGGCAGGATTATGTAGATAACCATCGAGCCTGGTGTCGAACGTAGGACCTGTAGGATATGGGCCAATGTCTTCTCCCCCGAACATGCTCCCTCTCGATCTTTACTCCCCCTAGATCGTTACTTCCCCTTATTTCAAGGCGGGGATCCATGGGTCAAGAGCATCACCTTTGCGGTGTTCTTGGCTACACAAGAAACAAACAACACGTAACAATTATAACACCCTGAAACCGGGCCTTAAGTATTTTATTATAAGAATGACATTTAAATAGTTGACCAAGTCAAGGTTAGTGCTAAGAATGGGGGTAAGATGTGACCAAGTCAAGTTTAGTTTAGACGAGAGATTTCGGGGACGAAATCTAAATAAGGGGGTAGAATTATAGCACCTTGAAACCGGGCCTTAAGTATTTTATTATAAGAATATCATTTGAATAGTTGACTATGACTTTTATAAGTTGTAAGGACTTATGGGATTGGTTAATCAATCCCGATAGTCAAACTATAAGTGCTAATGTTGTGTAAATGGTTATAGAAAATATTATGTGTCACATTTATAAGGAAAATAGACTTAAAGGACTAATACTGTCATGTAGTGAATTAGTAATAAAGTTATTGTGGCCAAATAGAAAGAAATGGACTTGAGAGACCTAATGTGCCAACTAGCCAAACTTGGCACCTAATAAAGTCTGGATACTTCTCATTTTATCATAAAAGTTCTAGAATGTTTAGGTGTGGTGTGTATGTCACGGATGGATAAAGGAGGGAAAAGGGGTGAAGCTTAATAATCAATTTGATAACGTTTAAGTGTTCAAATCCAAGAGTGTTGTGCCTAGCAATCATCCCTACGAGTAAGCAACTTAATTATTGAGTTTAATTAGTGAATTGAGAGATTAGGGTTTATAAACCCTAATTTGGGGAAATTAGGTCAAATATGTTTATAAGCTAATCAAGGGTTTTAGTATTTATGAGATGATTATACTGGGTTAAAGTTAGTAATTTATAGGGTTGATCATCGTATAATCAAGATATGATTATATGATGATTAAAATGTGCAAGATATGGGATTATGGTTATATAAACCATTGTTATAGTTATTTAACTATATTATTAAGAGAATATGGTTATGATGATTTAACTTAGGATGTGAAGAAGAGGCTAATGAGGATGTTCTTGGTTTAACTAGCTTGGAATTAAAGTAAGTTAATCGGTTATAAGATAATGTTATAATGATTTCATCATGTTATGTAATATGTGTCTATATGTTAAGGCTAATGGATGGCTTGGAAAGTGTATGCTTATGTGAACAATGGATATAAGACTAGTGTGACTTAGCTCACAATAGATGTACTATTAAGTATGTTTAGAAGTTTTTTGTGATATAATGATGATGCTAAGGTAGTTTAAAGGTATGTGTTAATGCTTAATGTTATAATGAAATGTTGGTTTATGACGCGTATGTATGAATGAATTATGATATTATTTTATATCTGTTTTGCTTGCTAAACTTTATGCTTATGGTTTAAGTTATCAATGTTTTGTAGGTTATGTGTGATGGAGATGGTATGCTTATGGCTTAAGGATTGTTAATGTGGAAGATTAGAAGGTTGGTATAAATATAAGAGCTTAGTATAGAATATCGAGCTCGTGTCAAAGTTGTTCCCCGGGAGTCTTAATGGGTTAAATGTTGGTAATGTCAAGTCTTTATAATGGTTTAAGAGTCATTTTACAGGTCTTAAATCATGTTAAAGAAATGTGTCGAAATGGGTGTTTGGCAAAACACCCATCACTTTGTAAAGCACGTTTTCGTGGGTCGTTATGACCACGTTTATGCATATATTTGATATTTATAATGTCCTAATAATTTTTGGAAGTTTTGGTGTTATGTCATGTGATATAAGTCATTTTCTAGAAAATTGGTCAAAAATGCACAAAAGGGATATGCAGAAAAAGGGGTGTTTGGGACAAGAAACGGGTCAAAAATTTTGGGAAATAATATATGTGCTATATTTTCAGTCAAATGTGGATTACATGTGTTTAAATATAATTCTAAAGTGTTGATTTTATGTTTAAAAGTGTTATGGGTCAAAAGTGCACAGAAAGGGTGTAAGTGCACAAGAAGGGTAAAAGTGCACATAAAGGGGTACAAGTGCACAAGAAGGGGTTTTATGTTGTGTTAATAAATACTGAAAGTTTTAATGTTATGTCATGTTATAGAAGTCGTTTTTCTGGAAAATGGGTTGAAAGTACATAGAAAGGGTAAAAGTGCACAGAAAGCGGTATAAGTGCACGAGAAGGGTTTTGCATATTTTTGTCGTTTTGTTTATTTTGTATAAAATAAACCATAAGTGGTTAGAGGTCGTGTAACTCATCGTTTTAAATGTATTTGAGTCTACTTTCATTTAAAAATAGTCTCAAGGCCGGCAAGTTTATAATAGGTTTTTATCAGTTTATTGAATAGTAACAAAAGGTCCGTTATAATCTTGTCGTTTCAGCACAAAAGTTTCAATTTTTTGAGTATTTTAAGTCGTGTCGTTCACGGGGTGTAACAACTTCATAGACCACCCATAAGTTGTTTGAATTTAGGCATTTTCAGTGTTAAGTAAAGGAACATCCATAACTAGCTTTTGTTTTTCCAAATCAAGTATCTTTGTCTTAAAAATGCTAGTATAGCAAAAACTAACATACAATTGTGCATTTCTCCATCATGACATGCAAAACAATAAACCCTTTGTTGGCAATTTCATTTATGGCGGTTTCCGCAAAGTTCTACAATGGTCGTGCAAAAGAAAAGGAAATGTATTTAGGTTTAGAGAGGCATATATGATTGGAGTTTTTAGGTATATTCATAAAAAAAAATTAACCTCGACTAAAACACATACCACTTATATTAAGATCTCAAAACCTGCTTTATATAAAAGGAGATAGAAAACAAAACCATCGCTTTACCTAAATATTTCTTAGTGAACCTGCTTTTTACACAAATTGAATCCGAAACAAACAAACAAAAAAAGAGTTACACATATATGGCAAAAAGTATTTGGCATCAACACATATCAGAAAAAATCGCCTTAGGCTAAATCCATTTATGTAGTCTCTGAAGTAACATTCTGTTGGGATTCTTGATTTGATGAGACAAAATAAATAAAAGAATGAAACAAAATGACTTAAACGCAAAGCTGGAATTGTTCAAAAAGATGGAAGATTTTGAAGATTCTAGAAGATCTCCTTATTCAGATAAAAGATTTAGAAGATAAATATTAGGAAGATTGTAGTTTCCTAATTGTATTATGTTTCCTTTGTAAACCCTAATCCTCTAATATATAAAGAGGACATAGGACGTATTGTTTTGTGTGCACAGACAATGTAGACGTCTAAGTAAAAGGTATGTGTGTTTAGGCGTATGTTTGTGTTTGTAAACGCCTAAACAAGGAGTGTATCGCCCCAAGGTAATCAAGGTTTACCTTGATCCCTGTTAGATTGTAACCGTTCTAGAATTGATCATCTAGAATTGGGGCGTGTATGTGGAAACGTATGAATGAAAAACCTTGTTGAATATCTTTGTTCTTATTCCGCTTTGTTTCTATAACTTATGAACATTGATATTATCCTAGGTATAAGATCTAATCAATCTTGAGCTTAAACGGTCCTAAGAACTTATAGATGGCACGCATAAGTTCTATCAGGTGGTATCAGATCAAGGGGCTCGTGATATCTAAGATGTTACAAGGTGTTGTTGGAGTCGTTTTTATGAAGAGAAAAGATGTCGAGATGCTGCTTTTGAACATAAGTAAAAATCGTTGCAATAAGGGTTTCTTACAAACCCTAAATATGGTGTTTTTAGTTCAAGCATGCTAATGTATCATGATTGTTTGTGATTCTTCTTTGGAAGTTGATGCTTATTAGGGTTTTTCATAAACCCTACCTTGGTGAAGAAACAGGCGATTAGTTATGTTTCTACTAGCTTTTGTGAGTCAATCATTGATTGATGATGAACCCTAGTAGAGATGCAAAAGACACGACATTTGTAGTAGTACAAGGATGGAAGCTGCATGTTTAATTCGATGGTATTAGGGTTGTTACAAATCCCAATAAAGAGGAACTTGGCGATTTATGATGGGAGTAATGGTTTTCTGTTACTGGTACAACGAGGCAGCAGGTGATTAATTTGAATGATGATCATGGCTATTCGACACAAGGGAAGAAGATGAAGCCGAGGGAAACTTTAAAGTTGTGATGATCAGCTTGTGCTGATTGATCAGTATGTACTGATAAGCTCAACTTATGTCCACTCAATCAGTATACGCCGATGATTATCACTGCCTAATGTACTTTCTACTGCCAAGAGAGGTATTGAAGCATAATACTAATGCTTCTACATGAATAGTACTACTAGACGTTACTTAGTACTGCTTACTACTGCTCCATATGTTTTTTTAGTACTGCTTGTTGAACCTTAGTACTGCTGCGTACATCTTAATATTGTTATGGATACAAGTCGATTTAGTACTGCTGCTCTTTGAGACTTAGTGCTACTACTTATATGGTTAATGCTGCTAGCATGTTGTTAATATTGCTAGTGTTTCATAGTGCACGATAGGGTTTCATTAATATTGTTGGCTCAGGAAAGTTAATACTGTTAGCTTTATTCGATATATTGTTAGTACTGCCAGCTTTGTCAGATATCGGACAAAGGGCAGATTTGGTACTCGGTTGGTTTAGAGATCTCGGACGACACACACGTAATGGTTCTTGGACAAACAGAAGATGTTTGGTTTTTGGTTCTTAACAGATTATAAAGGCTTGTTATTATTTGGTTTAATTGATTACGAAGAAACGTTTTTATCACCTATTTGAAGTTGAAGTAGAGTTTCACAGGTTTGTGTTTTATCATACCTTTTAGCAGGAGGTAACTTGTTCGTGCGTTCATGTTGTGATGAAGAATTGACAAATCTAGCAAGATGGTTTTCTATCACTTTAATGAGTTACGTTATTGTGCTCAATGTCTCATTGAAGATGAGGGTTATTGTCAAGAGATTGTGGTCTCCCTATACATCAGTTTTGAATATACATTCAAAGTCACATATATAGTACAAGATATAAGACACACGTTTGGGTTGTTCTACTTCAGCATCAAGTTGGTAATACTTAGTTTTCTTCATCTGTGATCATTACATAGAGCCTACAGATTTGAAGAATCAAGAAATGGTCAACATATGGGTTTCAGGGGAAGCTTAATGTTAAAATGTTTAACCATTTACATGCTACATCGAGATGAAGGTATTCGCTACTACTAGTCATTGTTACTACTACTAGTGTAAGTTTCTAATACTCAAGTTCATTTTTCTTATGGTGCGTAATGGTGGGCAATTTGGGTCATTGGAATGCTTGGATTAGGAGTGTGATTTTGGTTCGTAGTTGTGAAGATCAAGGTTGCATACTTTAAGTCCCCTATTTGATTGTGACAAAAAGGGGAAGAAGGCGTACAGGTACAATTGGCAACTTATAGATCCTTGGTGTGGCATGGTACAAAGGAAGTCTGATTTAAGGGGAAGTTTGTTTCATTTAGGGAGATGATTACATCTCAACTTCAGGGGAAGCTTTGATTTATTAAGGCTTTATGATGAAGTTCGTACACAACTTTGTTTGTTTTGTCATCATCAAATAGGGGAAGATTGTTGGGATTCTTGATTTGATGAGACAAAATAAATAAAAGAATGAAACAAAAGGACTTAAACGCAAAGCTGGAATTGTTCAAAAAGATGGAGGATTTTGAAGATTCTAGAAGATCTCCTTATTCAGATAAAAGATTTAGAAGATAAATATTAGGAAGATTGTAGTTTCCTAATTGTATTATGTTTCCTTTGTAAACCCTAATCCTCTAATATATAAAGAGGACATGGGACGTATCGTTTTGTGTGCACAGACAATGTAGACGTCTAAGTAAAAGGTGTGTGTGTTTAGGCGTGTGTTTGTGTTTGTAAACGCCTAAACAAGGAGTGTGTCGCCCCAAGGTAATCAAGGTTTACCTTGATCCCTGTTAGATTGTAACCATTCTAGAATTGATCTGTAACAACCGAGAAATTTCCAAGTCATTATTTTACTAATTTTATTTGCTTATTTTGCTATTTTAAGTAAATTGGCTTTTACCGGGAAAGTTGCCCGCGTATGTCGTGACACGTACACTGAAATTCGTAAATTGACTCAGGCTATGCTCAGTTTACCCGTTAATATGATTTATATTCCCCCACGTACTTGTTTTCATATGGAATAATTTAATTTTCCATTTCTACGCGAAGTGTGCACATTTTACGTTATACGCGTTTTCGGCTCGCGTTTTAAGCTTTAACGACGTTATGACACTCCGAAAGGCTCGGGAAATTTATGAAACATCAATTTAGGTCATTTTAAGTTAAATGTGATAGTTTTATGAAAATATTATCCTTGTGACATTTATTTTTACAAACTATGCATAAAACGTTACCGGTTTAGCCCCGTTGGCCTTCAAACTCACTCCGTGACTTATGATACTTGTACAAATCATACATATAATGTATTTTTACAAAATGATAAAATAAAATACACCTTGAGACACACAAAAACCGGCCTCCCCCATAAGCCACTAAGAATTCATGCATTTGATGCTCCACTAGTTACTATCTTACATAAATAAGTTAATATTTCACATAGAACTCATCACCCTCATATTTCCACTCAAAAATCTGCATTCTTTCTTCCCCATAGCTGCTGGTGTCGAGAGTTTTGTAGGCCAAGAACATCCTTGAAATTCGATTTCCCTAATTACCTTAGTGCTAGACTTGAAGATCCTTGTATACTAGTAAGTTTTCCCAATTTATTCCATCTCTATTCCTAGTTTTTCTTATGTTAATTAAAGATTTTTCTAGGCTAAGTAAACATTTCTTGCATGTGTTATTTTGGAAGATCTTGATTCAAGTTTTCATAGGAAATAGGTTGTTAGATAGTTGGGTAGGATTGATTTGATTAGTGATTGCAAGAGTTGGTTAAAAATGAGTTTTGATTAGTTGTATATGATTTTCCAAATGTTTTGTTTATAAAAACTGAAGTTAATCTTTAAAATAATCTTTCATCTTCTGGAAATATTGAGTTTTTGGATGAATAAAAGAGTAGGAATGATTGATCTTAGACATGCATATGTATTAGAGGTAATAAATGTACAAAAGTAGCCATTTTGATTGGTCAATAGTCTGTCCCAGATTTGATGCTTCAAGATCCGTTCACCATTTTGTACTCAGAAGGTTTTAAGCAAAAATAAAAATATTGGGAGTTAGCCACAGGTCTTAGGATCATTTCCCCGAAAACCTTACCTCCTAATTCGTCCTGGAGATTTTTATAGAAAATCCACTCTAAAACTGGTCCAGGAATGCATGTCAGATTTGAAAGGCTAATTACTCTAAAATGTTGTAAAGAACATTAGGTTGGTGTAAACATGAAAGTTGTAGCCAAGACCTTTATAAAACTTTTCCCACAAGCCATGTGTCCATTAGACCTGTAGATAAGAAGATACACTCTTTTTCCTAAACCCATTTGGATGCTGAGTATAACTATCTAGAGACACAGGGGTAAATTAGTAATTTTACCCAGGTTCTGAGGTTCTCAGTTATGTAAGGCCTTGATTTTCATATAGTTCAGAGTCATACCTTTCCAATCATATAAAGTTCATAATTTTAGCCTTCACGGTTTAGAAATGGCGACCCGATTAGTGAGGTAATTTCATAAATTTTCCATCAGCTTTGCATTTTAAACTATTTAAGCTTTTATAAACGTCTTTTTGACCCATGACTTGCTACAAGACTTTTAAATAAATGACCATATGATATTTTGAGTTCAAGTACTGATTTAAATCACAAACAAAAGTATTATACTTTAATCCCCGAGCCTAAGTCGTGTTATATTTTATCTAGGTCACTTGTGATCTTTGCAGTTTTTCTCGACGTGCACACTTCTCCGATTTCCGTTGCTACTTCATTATTGGTGAGTTCATAGCCCCAAGTTTTACTTTAATTGTTTTATAAACTCCGTGGGGGAGATACATGCTATAAATATTTATGATCACAGTTGTTTTGAAATTGGATGCTATCATGTTATTATTATTGCCTAAGTTTCCCATAGCCAAAAGTCCCTTTATCGTGAACCGTTAATCACTTGCGAGTGAACGCGAATACAGTGAATAGATCTATTGGAACTAACAATCCCCACCAGAAAGAACGTGCCTATATGGCAGTCGTGTATTGTATTCGTCCAAAATGATAGGTGTGGCTATTACCTATGTATAAGGGCTGATTCGAAATTAGATACGTAGTGTCGGGGTCACGAGCTTAGGGCAATAATAACTGAATTAGACTCTGCATTTGTTGCTTAGTCATTTTTATGAACTGAATTATATTGTGATCAACTGCTTATTACTAAAACTCTATGGATTCACTCAACCTTTGTGTTGACGTTTTAGCATGTTTTATCTCAGGTTTAAAGGCATGAAGGTCTTGGATGGAGTCGCACGGATATATTTTGAGGACTCGGCATATTTTCACATTTGAAGTGTCTATATTTTAAAGATTTATGTTATGTTTAAAACATCTACAATCTTTTGAAAACATTGTGTTTTATGAAAACTGTTGGGACCTTTGCAAACTCTAAGAATTTTAATGTATCAAATGTGAAACACTTTTAAAACGTCTCTTTTCAAGGGTCGTTTTCCATGACTTGTACTTTGTGCTAGGAAGTAATACCCCAGTGATCTATCTTCCGCTGTTATAATTTTGGGGGTGTTACAGATTGGCATCAGAGCTACAGTTATAGAGAACTGGGTCGTTTTTAAAACCCGGACTATAACTATTTTTCACAAAAGAGTCTCTCATTGCCGTATCCGATATCCGTGCGCGTATGCCACCAGACTGCCTATGTTGTTATACTTATGTCATCACTAATGGTATTATATAAAGTATGCTTATATACACTAGTATTTATATAAAGGATAATTATATAAATGTTTATCTGATTTTGACCTCTTACGCTTATTTCGGAGCTTGAGCTCAAACCTTGTTTTCCCCGATTACATACCTACGCTTACGCTTTAGTGGTCTCTTTTATTTTCTCAAACATCGTGAATAATACCGTGGTTCACTAAAACTTTTTCATAAGCTTTCATAAAATTGTTTTACGCAAAACTCTTACTATCCGTCTTCGAAGACGAGTTGGAACATTGGTCACATAATTTTAGAACACCTACATCGCCTCGCAAACAATCGCCTAAAGACACGCCGGATGATTAGAGCATGACTTTAACGTGCCGCCTTGGAACACCCTATTTTCGGAACATGACTTTTAACGTCCCATTCTCTTTCACTCCTTGTGTTTTGAAGAATCACGCCGCTAGGAAGGTAACGCCGAAGCTTGACAACAATGTTTACCCTAACTTAATACTATCTTTCGATTCCAAGGACAAAATTTGAAAACTTTTCGGCCACCATTCTGACACCCACTTCACCAACTTATATACTAACGTCTAATAGTGAGACAAAGCTATTCGTGGATGAGAATATGAAGTCTGAAACCAAACCAGAAGATCACCCACCCGAAGAAGAGGAGGAGAACCACTACTACACCTACTCCTCCCACTCGACCAGAGTTTATCACTAGAGAGCCCATGCACCATAGCATCCCATCGTTGGTGACACACATGCCACATCATGAGAGATATTACACGTCAGCAGAAACGAGCTGTAATTGCCAGCCTACAGTCTCGTTGGAGCAGAGTAAAGCTCGAGGAGCCAAGTGCGGACCTTACTTAATCAACATTCGTGATATTTATTGTTTTTACCATTTACTATTTGTTCTCATTTAACCCCAAACAACTTTCGTGATACTCAATGCCTCTCTCATTTTATGTTGTTCCTATTTAAAATGCATGTTTTCAACGTAATGCTTCTCTCATTTATTGTTGATACCCATTCATTCTCAATTGCAATCACAATGCTTATTGTCTTTGTCACTTATTGCGTTTCTCATTAATTATTACCCTCAGCAAGCATTCGTGCTGCTTTTTGTATTTCTTATTTATTGATCGTTCTCATTTCTTCTCCTCATTTAGCATTCGAGATGCACATTGTCTTTCTAAATTATTGATTTTCCCAGTTATTCCTATATATAACATTCGTGATATTTATGGATTTCATCATTTACCATTTGTTCTCTTCCATGACATTTATCATCTTTCTCCTTTACTATTTGCCTTCACATTTATTGTCTATCTCATTTGTTCTCATCTAAGGTATCGTTACGCTTATTGCTTTCTTAATTCTTGTCTATTTCACTTACCGCACTTTCAACAATCGTGTGTTTATTATCCTTCTCAGTTATGGATTTTCCTCATTCATTCTCATTTGACATTCGTAATGAATATTGTCTGTCTCGTTTATTATTGAACCTCATTTGGAATTCTATCTTTCAGTATTGATCTCTTTTATTATTGGTTTGATTCGTTGGTTGTCTCGATTAATTGATTATTTGTGTTAATATTCTATATCTCTTCGCTTCACTATTATTGTGATTTATGGTTCTTCAGTTTGCATTAATTTGAGTCATTGATCTCTCTTTTACACACCTTTTCATTTGCTTCTTCGTTCGTATAAATATCAAATTTTCTTTCGAGCACTCTATGCTCATACTAGTATGAATGATATGGACATCTTAATCCGTTCATTATTGTTCTGATTCATTGATCCTTACATTTGAATCGATTGATAATAGTTTGCTTCTTTGTTCATACAGATATCTAATCTATCTCTTTTAAGCAGTCTTTGCACCTACAACATTACACTCGACAGAATTCTATTACTATTTTTGTGATTCATCAAGATCTTTCATTTGTATTATTAATTACCCTTGTAACTATCATTCTCCTATGGCATTGACATCTACTTCTTTCGACTGATAGTACGCTCCCGTAGAAATCCCATTCGCGTTAATCGTTAGTACGCGTCAGGGCGTAGGAAAAACACTCCAGGACAACGGGCTACAAGCAGTACAAGATCGTCAGAAGAGTTACGTGAAAGTTCGCCACGAAAGCATGTGCTATGTTTCGGAAAACGATGAAAACTGAACTCGATGTACGTTGAACCCCACAAGAATTTGGCAAAACCTAGATCGGTAGCTTATCGACTCGAACCACCCGCAAGAGCCCACTAGCGTGCACAACACATTTCACGATTCGAACTCGAAGAAGTGTCATTCGGATGAAACCCTCGTCATTCCACTAGAAGAGATTCAGCTTGATGACAAGCTTTACTTTGATAAGGAACCGGTTGTGATCATGAACCAGGAAGTCAAACAACTCAAGAAGAGTGCATTCCCATTGTCAAGGTTCGTTGGAATACTCGACATGGACCCGAGTACACATGGGAGCAAAAAAGAGCAGATTGCGACGAGAATACCCTCATTTCTTTTCCGACACACCGTCAGCCGATAAGATAAACTGAATCACGAGGACGTGATTCCTTTTTAACGGATGGGTAATGTAACAACCGAGAAATTTCCAAGTCATTATTTTACTAATTTTATTTGCTTATTTTGCTATTTTAAGTAAATTGGCTTTTACCGGGAAAGTTGCCCGCGTATGTCGTGACACGTACACTGAAATTCGTAAATTGACTCAGGCTATGCTCAGTTTACCCGTTAATATGATTTATATTCCCCCACGTACTTGTTTTCATATGGAATAATTTAATTTTCCATTTCTACGCGAAGTGTGCACATTTTACGTTATACGCGTTTTCGGCTCGCGTTTTAAGCTTTAACGACGTTATGACACTCCGAAAGGCTCGGGAAATTTATGAAACATCAATTTAGGTCATTTTAAGTTAAATGTGATAGTTTTATGAAAATATTATCCTTGTGACATTTATTTTTACAAACTATGCATAAAACGTTACCGGTTTAGCCCCGTTGGCCTTCAAACTCACTCCGTGACTTATGATACTTGTACAAATCATACATATAATGTATTTTTACAAAATGATAAAATAAAATACACCTTGAGACACACAAAAACCGGCCTCCCCCATAAGCCACTAAGAATTCATGCATTTGATGCTCCACTAGTTACTATCTTACATAAATAAGTTAATATTTCACATAGAACTCATCACCCTCATATTTCCACTCAAAAATCTGCATTCTTTCTTCCCCATAGCTGCTGGTGTCGAGAGTTTTGTAGGCCAAGAACATCCTTGAAATTCGATTTCCCTAATTACCTTAGTGCTAGACTTGAAGATCCTTGTATACTAGTAAGTTTTCCCAATTTATTCCATCTCTATTCCTAGTTTTTCTTATGTTAATTAAAGATTTTTCTAGGCTAAGTAAACATTTCTTGCATGTGTTATTTTGGAAGATCTTGATTCAAGTTTTCATAGGAAATAGGTTGTTAGATAGTTGGGTAGGATTGATTTGATTAGTGATTGCAAGAGTTGGTTAAAAATGAGTTTTGATTAGTTGTATATGATTTTCCAAATGTTTTGTTTATAAAAACTGAAGTTAATCTTTAAAATAATCTTTCATCTTCTGGAAATATTGAGTTTTTGGATGAATAAAAGAGTAGGAATGATTGATCTTAGACATGCATATGTATTAGAGGTAATAAATGTACAAAAGTAGCCATTTTGATTGGTCAATAGTCTGTCCCAGATTTGATGCTTCAAGATCCGTTCACCATTTTGTACTCAGAAGGTTTTAAGCAAAAATAAAAATATTGGGAGTTAGCCACAGGTCTTAGGATCATTTCCCCGAAAACCTTACCTCCTAATTCGTCCTGGAGATTTTTATAGAAAATCCACACTAAAACTGGTCCAGGAATGCATGTCAGATTTGAAAGGCTAATTACTCTAAAATGTTGTAAAGAATATTAGGTTGGTGTAAACATGAAAGTTGTAGCCAAGACCTTTATAAAACTTTTCCCACAAGCCATGTGTCCATTAGACCTGTAGATAAGAAGATACACTCTTTTTCCTAAACCCATTTGGATGCTGAGTATAACTATCTAGAGACACAGGGGTAAATTAGTAATTTTACCCAGGTTCTGAGGTTCTCAGTTATGTAAGGCCTTGATTTTCATATAGTTCAGAGTCATACCTTTCCAATCATATAAAGTTCATAATTTTAGCCTTCACGGTTTAGAAATGGCGACCCGATTAGTGAGGTAATTTCATAAATTTTCCATCAGCTTTGCATTTTAAACTATTTAAGCTTTTATAAACGTCTTTTTGACCCATGACTTGCTACAAGACTTTTAAATAAATGACCATATGATATTTTGAGTTCAAGTACTGATTTAAATCACAAATAAAAGTATTATACTTTAATCCCCGAGCCTAAGTCGTGTTATATTTTATCTAGGTCACTTGTGATCTTTGCAGTTTTTCTCGACGTGCACACTTCTCCGATTTCCGTTGCTACTTCATTATTGGTGAGTTCATAGCCCCAAGTTTTACTTTAATTGTTTTATAAACTCCGTGGGGGAGATACATGCTATAAATATTTATGATCACAGTTGTTTTGAAATTGGATGCTATCATGTTATTATTATTGCCTAAGTTTCCCATAGCCAAAAGTCCCTTTATCGTGAACCGTTAATCACTTGCGAGTGAACGCGAATACAGTGAATAGATCTATTGGAACTAACAATCCCCACCAGAAAGAATGTGCCTATATGGCAGTCGTGTATTGTATTCGTCCAAAATGATAGGTGTGGCTATTACCTATGTATAAGGGCTGATTCGAAATTAGATACGTAGTGTCGGGGTCACGAGCTTAGGGCAATAATAACTGAATTAGACTCTGCATTTGTTGCTTAGTCATTTTTATGAACTGAATTATATTGTGATCAACTGCTTATTACTAAAACTCTATGGATTCACTCAACCTTTGTGTTGACGTTTTAGCATGTTTTATCTCAGGTTTAAAGGCATGAAGGTCTTGGATGGAGTCGCACGGATATATTTTGAGGACTCGGCATATTTTCACATTTGAAGTGTCTATATTTTAAAGATTTATGTTATGTTTAAAACATCTGCAATCTTTTGAAAACATTGTGTTTTATGAAAACTGTTGGGACCTTTGCAAACTCTGAGAATTTTAATGTATCAAATGTGAAACACTTTTAAAACGTCTCTTTTCAAGGGTCGTTTTCCATGACTTGTACTTTGTGCTAGGAAGTAATACCCAGTGATCTATCTTCCGCTGTTATAATTTTGGGGGTGTTACATGATCATCTAGAATTGGGGCGTGTATGTGGAAATATATGAATGAAAAACCTTGTTGAATATCTTTGTTCTTATTCGCGTGGGGTACAAGATTATAATATTCAGGAATATTCGTACACCGCCATAAGATACGGCGTACCTTCAATCTTCATGCGGCGCATGTTCTTCAGTATCTTGGATTATCTTGGTGAAGTATTGAGATTGATACGCCGCATATCTGGAATGTCATGCGGTGCATCTGGAGTAGGATGAGTCAGATCTGCATACGTTGACCAAGGTTTCATATACGGCGCATGGTATAAATCCATGCGGCGTATGCTTCAAAGTCAGGCAATGGTCTTCATAATCGTCTAAGTCTTGATGTACGTCGTATCTATCTAGAATGATACGGTGTATCTTCCTTCAGTTCAGTAGACTTTTCCAACTTGATCCATTTTGCTCCAATTTCCATCCAAAATAGCTAACTTTCACCAAATGCTCGTTTATAACTCAGAATTACAAAAGTAACAATTAAGTATCAATTCTCATATAAAATGATATAAAACAAGTCATAAACATGGGATAAATGATGTCAATAAAACGTACTTATTTGATATCATCAAATATCCCCCCACTTGAACTTTACTTGTCCCCAAGTAAACCTTAGATTAAACTTATGAAAATGTATCCTAAACATAGTCTAGGAATTTTTATAGTTTAAGCATTCATTCGTTTTAATCATAATTGCACTACCAAACACCTCACGAAATAGGAAAATGAAATCACTCAATCACTCAACTAATCTATGTGGTAACATTTAAGTAATTCGCTCAATTGCTCGGTCGTGACGAATATTCTATCATATGCTTGGCAAGGATATACATCTCCACCACTAAAGCTAAGGAGTGACTGGTCTAAAGCGGTAAATACGTTTATGATAAGGCTTAAGGGTTAAACTTGGCTTCGTTCAAACATCTCCTGCACAAACTTAGTAGATCGCTGGCGCGAGCCCTCGATTCCTTAAACAACGGATGGTCACTATTGTTTTTCCCGGTTCGCTGGCGCGTTATTTTCATAATGGATGGTCACCAAGACTCACTCTAGATCGTTGGCGCGTCATTTGATTAGTCTAAAACTCGGATGGTCACTACCTTATTCACACGTTTGACATTCTTACTAGGCCATTACTATACTCGGATGCTCGAAAGCTAACAACGAATACAGTAACTTGGTAAAGGGTAGGGATAAAACATTAGGAAATACATAAATTGGTGTTAAAAAAAAGTGCACACACACAAACAGGTAAATTAAGTCCTAACAAGTGTGGTTAATCACTTCCCAACCATCCCATGAATAAGACACAAATTATAGACTAACTCACGCTTTAACACGGAAACTCACGCTTTAGTAGGTAGACATGAACTAGACTCAATGAAATCTTAAACAAAGAATATAACCTTAGTTGGCGTTCCCATAACGGCCAACTCCCTTTCAATCCATATATATAATACAACAAGCAGTAGCGATATCTCTACCAGTACATAACTTTACATCGTTGGTTTATAATCACGTACCAACATCTTCTTTCTTTTTCTTTTCTTCTTTTTTCGATTTTTTTTAACATCAAATACTAAATTGGTGTAGAATTTCACCACATTACCATCATAATAAATCTGGATAATTTTCTCCATACTTTTCATAACTTGAGACATAAAGGTAATAATGAAAGTAGTAAACACACGAAAATCAAAAATACAATATCTACTTTCACTTCCCATTGCATTGTGCAATTCCCGACCTAACCAAAGATAATAATTTACGCACACGAACATAGGAAACGCAAGGAATACACACTTTTACCAAAAGCAACTAACCACAGACTTAAATCTACAAGGTAGGCTAAGGTGTAAGGGTGTAACGAAACATATTAATTGGTGCAAGAAACGAAAGGAATGGCTCTGAGGGTTTTTCTACGGGTATCTTTGTTAGTTTTTATAAAAAGTTATGGTCATTTGTCGTTAGTATATTTTTGTAATGTGTCGTTGTGTATTAAGTTAGGATAGTCAATGGGCTTTTTATCCTAATCTAATAGGTTAAGAGTTGATCTATAAAAATCCCATAAGCCTCCTTAGTGAAAAAGTATAAATAGCACCTCCTCCCTCATTTGTAGAGGGTGGTGCTTTAGGGTTGTATTAAGAGTGTAAGTGTGTGTGATTAATATATTTATCTCTCTAGTTTTCTCTCACTAGATCTAAAGCCTCACTTCTCTCTTGATTCTTTATTGATTGTAGTAGTGTATGATAGGATTGATATTAGGGATAACAAGTGGTATCAATAGCCAAACAAGGATTTAGGAGTAATTTTTTGGGTTCGGTTACTGTTCATCAGCATTTCCTTCGAGTTAGAAGGACTATCTTCGAGTTTTGCTTCGAGTTTGGGACAATAACTTCGAGTTAGAAGTTAAGTGTTCAAATCCTTCGAGTTTGGGACAATAACTTCAAGTTAGAAGGTAAGTGTTCAAATCCTTCGAGTTTTGGACAATAACTTCGAGTTAGAGGTTTAAGTGTTCAAATCCTCCGAGTAAGGCTTCGAGTTAGGAGTCTTCGAGTAACCCTCCGAGTTAGGAGTCTTCGAGTAACCCTCCGAGTTAGGAGTCTTCGAGAAACCCTCCGAGTTAGGTGTCTCCGAGTAACTCTTCGAGTTAAGTTTCTCCGAGTAACTATCCGAGTTAGGATCCTCCGAGTAACTCTCCGAGCAAGGGTTTTTGTCAGATTCTTCGACTTAGGAACCGTGCAAGGATTTTTTCAGATTCTTCGAGTAAGGAACCGAGTAAGACATTCTAAGTAAGGATTTAAAATAAATAAATAATTTTTAGAAGTGACTAAACGTTCAATTTTTACGCAAAATTCAAATTTTGGTATAACGGTGAAAATTTTGGCCCAAAATTCGAATTTTTACGGTGAAATTTGGCGTCAAAATCTTTAAAACTCAAAATTTTCTAGTAACCTTAGAATTGCATTTTATGGTGTATTTCAAATTCTGGGAGAGAAATTTTTCAAATTCAATTTTCGGAGGGAAATAAGAAATCACCATTAAGAAATCCTTCAACTTAGAAATCCTTCAAGTAAGCAAACTCCGAGAAAGGACTTAACTTCAAACAAACATAACTCTTGGACCTTAACCAACATCAAACACAACTCCTATTTCTTTGAACCAATCCAACATCAACTTTATCATACAAAACATCATCAATGACGACTCAGCAAGACATTCATGCAGCCGGTGCAGAAAACCATCCTCCTATGCTTGAAAAAGGTGGATATCTTCCATGGACGAGCCGTATGCTTCGCTATATCAAAACTAAAGATAATGGTAAACTCCTACTTAACTCCATCAAGCATGGACCATTCAAGCCTCGTCAGATTCAAGACCTTGGAAATCCAAATGCAACACCTCCCGTACCACCGTCCTTTCGTGAACAAAAAGAAGATGAATACACAGTAGAGGATTGGAAGCAAATTGCAGCCGATGACATGGCAACGCACTTAATTCAACTTGGTTTACCATGAGAAATCTTTGCTGCTGTCGACAGTTGTGAAACTGCTTATGATATGTGGGAACGAGTTAGAAGGCTTTGTCATGGTACAGAAATTGCGCAACAAGATATTGAAAACAAGCTTCTAACTAAATGGGAGAAGTTCACATCCACTCCAGCGGAACCCATTGAATCTTACTACACTAGGTTTTGCACCCTAATGAACGAGCTAGTCAGAAACAAGTTGACACCAAGACAACTTGTGCAAAACATCAAGTTCATCAACAATCTACCAGAAGAATGGGGACGATTTGTCACGATTGTCAACCAGAACAAGGATCTTCACCAAGTGAACTATGATAAGCTCTATGATTTCCTTAAGCAAAACCAGGCAGAGGCAAATGAAGTCAGGAAAGAGAAGTTAGCAAAGCAACATGATCCTCTTGCATTAATTGCTCACACACCAACACCTGTAACAGTGAATACACAACCATCACCATCATCTTCCACTCAGAACTACATGCAACAACAATACGTTCCACAAACTGCTATCATACCACAACAACAATTCTACCCACAACAAGTAGTTATTCCACAACAACAATACCCACAATACCAAGAATCAGATTTCACTGACAATGATGAGTCAATTGCTGCTTTAACTCAAGCATTTGCTTACTTATCAAAGGCATTTCAAGGATGCTATTCTACACCTACTAACAACAAACAAAGAATCTCATCGAACACTCGCAACAGGCAGATTGCACAATCGAGTTTCAACATGGGTCAACAAGGAAAAATGGTTGGAGGTTATGAGAATCAGCAGGGATATGCTCCTAGATATCAGATGGGTAATCAGAATGCAGGGCAGTATGTAGAAAATCAGATGGGTCAGTATGTAGGAAATCAGATAGGTCAAGTTGTTGGAAATCAGAGGGGTCAGAATGTTGGTAATCAGATTGGGAATGTTGTTGCACCAGTTGCTGGGAATTATGGAAATATGAATCATGGTAATTTGGTAAAGTGTTTCAACTGTCAGGGAGTCGGTCACATGGCAAGAAACTGTCCCACCAAGCCGAAAAAGAAAGATCTAGAGTATCTGCAGAAAGCAGTAATATTGGCACAAAAGGGAAAGGCAGGGTTTTAGTTGAATGCAGAAGAGAATGATTTCATAGCACTTATTGATGATATGGAAGACCTTGAGGACATCGATGCAAACTGCATTTTCATGGCAAATCTTCAGGAGGCTAAATACGACACGGAGTCTGAAGCACCTCCTGCTTATGATGTCAATGCAGTCTCTAAGGTACCACCATTCACTACATGTCACAATAATGAAATATTTGATATGTCGCCTCATGAGGAACAACATCCTGCGACTCCAGCACCCACTTATGATACATATATGGACACGCCAAGTTGTAGCAATATTAATTTGGAAACTCCAGATATGAATCCTAATGGAGGCTTTGAGTCACAGCATACTGAGAATGATGAGGAAACACGTGCGTTATTTGAATCATTATTAAACAATTGTTGTATTGAAATTGAGAAGGTCAAAAAGGTCAATCGCAATGTTAAGGCCGCGAATGAAAAATTGACCGCTGAGCTTGAGACATATAAGGAAAATGAAAAAGCTTTTGTATTTCATAAAACACAACAGTCAGAATTAGAAACTGGTTATCGAAATTCTGTTTTAAGAGAGAAACAATTGCAAATCAAATTTGACACACTCGATGTTAATTTGAACATGAAAATAAAATCCTTAAACACGGATATTTTAGACTTAACCAACCAACTTTCTAAACAAAAATCAACTTGTTCTGATCTTGAAAAAGAAAAGAAAGAGTTGAAAGCAAGTTTTTGAAAACGTGAAAATGATCTTCTTGATGAAATCATTGAGAAACAAGAAACAATCAAAAAGTTGGAAGATTTGCTTGTAAAAACGGGCCACTCTGCTCAAACAATTCATATGGTAATTAAAGATCCAAACCCACTTTTACATACAATGAAGAAAATTGTTATCGGTTGTGAAAACCCTTATCATCTCAAGAAAGCTCAGAAAAAACAGAATATGTTGTATAATGGTAATGTGATATTTTCTAAACATGATCCTCCTGAGGTTCGGGATTCTAATGAAACGACTGAGCTTGCCGAAGAGAGTAGAATCAAAATGAGACAAATGAACCAAGAAATAAAACAAATTGATTATAATAATCTTAACACACTCTCTGGAGTACATCTTGTTCAAAACCAAACACCAATGGTTTTTCAAAAACCAGTTGTTTTGTCAAAAAAAAAAGTTGTTTCTAAAAATCTTTCAAACATAGAACAAATGCCATCTAGCAACCCTTTGAACAAAAGTGAAGCTAGAAGATATTTGGATGATCTTAAAACGAGAGTTGAAACGCTTCAAATGATTGTGGCATCCAAAACAAATACTAGTATCAACAACTGGCATTCAAGTTTTCATATTGAAATGAAAAAGGTGTTTGAAACAGAAATTACTACTCCAGTAACTGCAATTCATGCGAGAGTACTTAATGTTGAAAATGCTCTTTTAAAAGAAACAACCGACTTTGTCAAGGACCACAAATCCCTGGTGAAGGAAGCTAATGAAAACATTGAACGCATCAAAGTTTTGGAAAACCACAATGATTCTCTCTTCGAAGCAGCTTTGTCGACTGATATTATGTCAATCATTTATCAAACATATTCTGTGGAAGACGATGAAAGACTGAGAGCCGAGACTTCTGCAATTGTTTTAAAATATGAAAATGCTCTTGCTAAGATTGAAAAGGAAAATGTATCATATTTTAAACAACTTGATCGCAAAACCGAGGAATGCAAGTATGACAAATTGTCGTATGAGCGTGCCTACAGGAACATGAAAGAGCAAAATGATCTTTTGAAGTCTCAGCTGGAAAGTCAAAAAGGGAAAGGTGAGGAAACTAAGTTTTCAAAACCATCAACTTCGGACAAACTTGTTGTAAAACCAAAAATGTCAATTTCTCAATGTGTTCCAAAAGTTGATGTGATAATTGATTTGACAAAACCAGTCACTCCAACACCCTTGCCTAAACAAAATGAAAAAGTCAAAAATGTTGACAAAGGGAAAGCAGTTGTCGAAACATCAAATGTGATAGCACCTGGTCTTTATAGGATTAGTCTCACTACTGCTTCTGCCTCTACATCTCAAACATATAAGGCTAAAGACAAGAGTGTTAAAGATAATCCAAAAGAATCTAGGAATGCTAAAACAACTTCTCAAGACAACAAGATAAATCCTAATGTGTGTGCCTTATATTCTACAGGATTAGCAAGCACCTCTAGGAGCAGCAGACTATAGCCTAGGAGCAATACAAGGAATAATAGAGTCTCGCCTGCCTCTGAGAGTAGATGCAAGAATAAAAATGAACAAGTAGAAGAACACCCTAGGAATTTATTGCTTTCGAATAAGAAACATATGTCATCTGGATGTAATGTTAAAAGTACTGATTCTAGTGCATGTAATGACTCTGTTTGTTTAATGTGCAAGAAGTCTTGGTCTAAAAATGTCTGTGATGATAATGTTTCTAAGAATGTGAATGTGAATGCCATGCTTGAACAGAAAGATGTTCCTCTAGGAACTAGTGCTAGATCTAAATATGTTCAAAGATTAATTGCCGAATGTAGGTCAACCACTAGTCTTATATTGCCTAGGAACTATCTTAAGTTATGTGTATGGAAACCAACGGGTAGAGAGTTTATACTCAAGAATGGCAAACTAAAAGCGGTTCCAAAAGAACCAGTAGAAGCCTTCTATGAGTGTGATTCGTTTGTTACCCCTAACCCCATGGAACCAAATGTCAAACGGTTTCCAAATACAAACTCCTCTGTTCTTTGCAAGTTATCAAAATATGTCTTTGGATCATCGACTCGGGTTGCTCCAAGCACATGACCAGGGATCTAAAGCTGCTGATCAACTTTGTATGGAAGTTCATGGGAACTGTACGCTTTGGAAATGATCATGTAGCAGCTATTCTGGGTTATGGAGATCTTCCGTTTGGCAATTTCTTAATCACTTGAGTTTACTACGTCGAAGGGTTAGGACACAATTTGTTTTCAGTCGGACAGTTTTGTGACGCAGATTTAGAGGTTGCATTTAGGAGAAATACTTGCTTCATTAGAAATTTGGATGGAGATGATCTCTTAACTGGGAATCGTAGCACCAACTTATATGCTATCGACATCAACCAAATGGCCTCTTCATCACCAATTTGTCTCATGACAAGAGCATGCGAAACTAAGTCCTGGTTGTGGCATAGAAGATTATCCCATCTCAACTTTGAAACCATCAACAAGCTAGTCAAGGACAACATCGTCAACGGTCTCCCAAAGTTCAAATACACCAAAGAACACCTATGTCCATCCTGTGAACAAGGAAAAATCAAAAGGGCAACATATAAACCTAAAACCGTACCCAGTTCGGTAGATAAGTTACATATGTTGCACATGGACTTATGTGGCCCAATGAGAGTTGAAAGTATTAATAGGAAGAAGTATATCCTTGTGATCGTCGATGATTATTCAAGATATACATGGGTAAAGTTTCTGAGGTCAAAAGACGAAGCACCAGGCATCATCATCACCTTTCTGAAGCGCATTCAAGTCTTACTTCAAGCTCCAGTAAGGATTGTAAGAACCGACAATGGCACAGAATTCACAAATCAGGAGTTAAAAACCTACTTTGAAGATGCTGGAATCACACATCAGACATCAGCTGTTAGAACTCCACAGCAGAATGGGGTAGTTAAAAGAAGAAATCGAACTCTTATGGAAGCTGCTCGCACGATGCTGATTTATTCTAGTGCACCATTATTGATGCGTTTCGTTTAAGATGTGTATATTATATCCTAATTTCACTCAAATTTTAAATTTATAAAACACCTTTTTACCGATTATTTAGAAAACACATACGAGCAAGTATACTCGTTCGTTTGTAGTATGGTTTGTGGTAAATAAGGATCGTCCCAAGAGACTACGCATTTTAGTTTAAGCAATTTAGATAATAGCAATAGAAATAGTACTCAAGATTGTCACGCTCTAAAACACTTTAAAATAATTAAACAAACAATGGATTCAAATTAAATCAATCAAAAAAACAAATACTTGTTTAGGAACAATGACTAATCGTGATAGAATGTGTAACATGTTTGGGTGAAACTTAGAAGGCACATGTCAATTTTCACAAGGTTTTCTAGTCAATGGGTAATATCAAGAAAATCCAAGTTTCTACTAGTTTCACGGGTGAGTCCTTTCGGCCAAACCTCATCCCATTACGCTAGCTCTTTTGTGATCAAATGTATGAAAAAGATGATTAGTTACATTAGTTCTTACGAGTCTTTTCAACCCAATCTCGTGATTAAATATTTCCGAATTCATTTAAAAACTTGCATACTTAATATTTTTCAATTATCAAATACCAATCCATTTATGCACCAACTTCTTGGAATCAAACAATATTAGAAATCATTTCAACCTTTAAATCCAATAATGTTTAACCAACAAGTTTTAGAACACGAATTATATTTAAACAAACTCATGAAAATAATCACTTTCTCTAACCGACTAATCATTCAACATTCATACAAAAGTCACATCATTCCCAAACAAGCATCACAAATTATTCCATAACAAGCATCATCATCAAACATAACATTTCATTCAACATCAAATGGTTCAACATGATTAATTAAAGTAAAGAAAGTTACCCAAAGCATGAATACAATGAGTAAATAAAGAGTTATAGCACTCCTTAGGGCCTCCAATTGAACAAGGGAATCTTCCACCTCTTCTAGTAAGTATCTCCAACACTTTCTTTGTTTCTACTTGGGATCTTCTTGAGAATGGCAGAGATTATTAAGCTCTTTTGGGTTTAGTAAGTAATGTGATCAAGTCCCTATGGTGTAAGGCTTGATTGTAAGTGTTGTGTCTCATATGGGGTGATTAGGGGTCTTATTTAAGCTTGAAATCCTCCCCAAAAACTGTCTTAAGCCTTCAATAACCATAAAAGAAAGGAAATGATCGGACTCTAGTCATTATGGTAGTTAAAACTAAGAGTTAATGCAACTCTTCATCTCAGAAAATTCTCGGCCCACGGCTCAATCTTGAACCTGCGGCTGGGACGTCAGACTTGAACCTCAGGTTGAGTTTTTGAACCTTGGGTTTGAATCTCAGCTTCAACCTTGGGTTGAGATTGATCTTGCACATGAATTTCAACTTTGAGCTAGCATACAACTTCAACTTTTAACATACTTTTTAGCACTTAATCTTGACTCCATCTTTTCATCCTTCTCATGTACAACAAAAATAATCATATCATGAATCAATATCTTTGATGACGATCTTTTCTTGAATATTTACTTGATTTCATAGCTTTTTGTAACACCCCCTAAATTATGAGATAACAGCGGAAGACTAATTGGGGTATTACGGTGAGGATCGAGTCATAATCATAGAAAACGGCTCAAAAGAGACGTTTTGAAAGTTATTTGTCATTCAAATAATACTTTTGTTCAAAAGTGAAATATCAGTATAATAAAATCCCATGAAAGGATATAATCATTTGAAAAGAATGACATATTTGATTTTTACACCATGTAGTTTATCAGAGTTAAAATGCCCTCTCCGTGTCTTGTCCTGCTCCGTTAATTACCTGAGATAAACATGCTTAAAGTGTCAACACAAAGGTTGGTGAGTTCATAGAGTATGTAATTTGTAATCAGTTTGAAAAAGTAATATCGCAGTCATGTATTTATGTAATCATGTATATATATTGCCCTAAGTCTCATGACACGCAAACGTTAACAATGTACCGCACCAACGGCAAGAACAATCCAAATCAATGGCATGAGTTATGGCCCTCTATAGGAGATTTGCCGTCTTCCTATTTTGAATTCTCAAATAAAATGCATTTGGTTGCTTAACCAGCTAACACAAATGGGGCGTCAGCTGCCAATAGATCTATTCACTATATTCGCGTTCACTCGCAAGTGATTAATGGTTCATGATATGAGGGACTTGTACTAATGGCAAAAGTAATCGTAACTTAGGTAATATAAATCAGTTATAGCATTCAGAAAAGTACTTGAAATCAGTTTATAGCATTCATCTCCCCCAAAGAGTTAAAACAAGTATTAAAAGAATAGGGGCTATGACTCACCTTAAGCGTATCTGGAAAGGTGGAATTACGAAATTAAGTAAGATTACGGATGAGATTACGGAAATGGCTTCAACACAGATCCTGAATAAATAGGGAAGTCTAAGAATTTGACCAAATACGAATGATGGATGTGATAACGAGAACGAATAACGATTTGATCGTTAGAGTGAGAATGTGATATGCTTAAAATGCTTAAAGTTCAAAAATAATATTACGTATAATATTATCTTGTTTTTATGTCAAATATTCCAAAATATCATTTCCTCGAAACGTATAGTTAAATCGTTTAAAATCTCGTTATATATATAATTAACGTAACGTTAAATAATAAGTAAATGAAATATACAAAATGCACGTGACGTGATGGGATAACGTAAAATGGAAAATAAAATAAGAATGTCAAATATAATATGTTGGTCCTTGTCCTTTTCTAGTTTTTACACTTTTTACCCTAACTGTGTTAGCGTTGCACCGTTAGTCCTTTATTAAATATAATTTACATTTATAGTCCACTACTTGTCCAATATAGCATTCTGAGCTAGGAATATGATAATATATCAATTTATACCCTAAGGATTATATTTTTACATTTTCAGTCCATGTTTTACTCGGTTGACAGTTTTAGTCCTTCTAAGTGAATTTGTATTACATTTTAGTCCAAATGTACAAAAATTATGGGGAAAATTTATATTAAATTTTCCGAGGCTTATTTAAGTTTAGTTAAGCTTATTTTAACAGCTTATATGGTAAGTAGCGTATTTTTTGTCTAATGGGCTTTTAACGAGCCATATTTAAGGCCCAATAACGTTTTAAAAACCGTACGTATTGAGACGAGTTGAGCTCATCAAAAATATCATTTTTCATGTTCTATTTTCATATCAAAAGACCTAGATAAGCTAGCTTATTCCATTCGCTTAATATCAGCTTAATGGGCTTTACAGCCCATGTCGCTGTTTTGAGTTTGTTTCAAAACCAGTTTCACTTTGGCCATTATTAAGGGTCGAGACGTGATTATTTTTACGAGTTGTTTATATGAAAATGATAGCTAGCCATGTTGTCTATGAGGTCACGTAAAGATAAGGTATGGTCATTAAGTCGAATTGTGAGTTATGGGACCATTTTTAGAGCGGCTTGGAACTGTTTTATATATACAAAACACTTAGAATTTATTCTAAGTGTTTTCAGTTTTAGCGATATGAACAAGGAACAAAAACAACTTCGAATGATGCATGTAACGAAAAAAAAATAAAGGTGAAGGGAGTGTGATTCGTGACTCCTAGGCCTTCCACGATGGAGGCTTGTCACGTTTGGTGTGCTATATGCTATGTGCACGTAAAATAAACAAGTAAAAATAATATACGTTCGAACGAGATATACATGATGCATGGTTAGAAAATAACGTGCAAGATGGAATGAAGGGGGGTTTAGAGCAACTTACTACTCCTCTAGAAATGGTAGAGATTCGAATGAGAATGAATGGAACACGAAGAAGCAAACCCACTTCGTTAAATAGTACTTATACGTTTTATGTTTTAAACCCGTTTCCTCAATATGCTTCCAAACGAATGAGCTATAGCTTCTGGTCTTTCAGAGATGTTTTAGAATGTGTATGAGAGTTAAAATGATGATATTTAGTGAGTGAGGAAAGGTGGTGAGGCTAGGGATATGTATATTAGAAAATGTGTATACGTATGGAGTTAATAATTCAAGAGACAAGTTCTACTAGCTATGTCAGTGAATGAAAGGTCCTGAGGAATTATTTCTGACATTATAGGACTTTAGAAAGGATTGTGAGAGGGTAGGAAAGTTGAGATTGGCTTATGTGATTTACATATGTCGACTAGACATTTAAAAAGGGTGCCAAATCGATTTTATCGAGTGATACTTATATAATGATGTTAAAACTGATCTAACAACATGTCATTAAGCGAGAAATATTATTAGGATGGCGTAGAAACAAGTTGGAGTTGAAATGGTTACTTATTGCATTTTTGGTCATTCGAGTTGGGTTAAGAACGAGCGAATACTTTGGCTTCTAAAAACTGATCAAAACGTGACCATAAATTCTGGAATTCAAAATCCTAATATTACGGTGGGAGGTGAACGAGATGGTTTAAAAACATTGGTAAGTTGTGTTTAAGATTTGAGAGAACGAGAGACGTTTTTGGAAGTATTCTGATCGAGTTTATACATGAACAAACAAAGAAAATGAAGTTGGGCTTGGGAGTGGGCTGGATGAATAGTGCGTAGGGTGATGTTTGGGCTGGAAATAGTTTTGGCCTGATCCGTATATTTAAGTGTATATATAAGTGAAATAATTAAGTTTGTGAATTAATTTAGTTTTCGTAACACGCGTTTGAGCTCGTCCCGTCATTTGGTGAATTATGTGATGACGTGATCACGTTAAAATAATATAATAAGAAAATTTCAAATTTCCCCGCAAAAATGGAAATCTATAAACAGTAACTGAGGTTAATTATTTGATTAACGATTATAATTATAGTGGATTTTTACAGTGTATTACAGTTCTCTCCCGTCATTCTAAATTTCATCCCGAAATTCGAGTCTAAGATAGTTTTTGAGGGTTGAGAGGTTTTGAAAAAAAAAAGTCGTCTAAGAATTTCCATTCGGTATTCGAGAAAACGTAACTTCGTTAGATTTATTTATACTAGATGAAATAATTCGCACCTAACGAATCCAATGGTAGTGAATAGTGAAAATAACGGTCAGGAATGTTGGAAATTTAACGGCTAGTGAACAGTGTACTAACGGTCGGGAATAGCAAATTCCAACGGCCCGTGAATAGTACCCCAACGGCTAGATTTAGCCTATAAATACTCCATTTTAATTTCCATTCTTCCACCAACTATATTTCTCTCATTCCACATTTCAAAAATGCCGCATCTTATAACTATCCTCGCGATTGTGTACGTCATTGCTGTCGCCATTTATTCAGCTTATGCTCCGGAAGAAGATTTCGGATTCTTGGTCGCGATTTTATTGTTTGTCGTACCCCTCACGGTCTTAGCTATTGTTGTGGATAAGATATGGGGGCAATAGATAGTAGAAAGGTTGAAATAAATCGTTGTAACTTTAGCACTATAGTCGTAAATTTTATCGTTATGTACTAATTTCCGTGGATTCTAATAAAATTTATGTTTATTTGTGTTTTCCATATATCTTTGTGAATTCTTATGGTTCTTATGTTTGTACTTTTGTCAGTTTCTTATCATAAAGGTGATGGGTATGTAGACATCTATTGTGGTTGGTTAAAAGTGATGTTGTATGAACAGTTTGTTTTATTTCATAAAAATCGCTTTTGAATGAAGATTGTTATTAGAAATTTTGAAAAGATAACCATTTCATTCATGATATGATTCTTCCCAAATTTGACATAGGTAGCTAGGCTATGTGAAATTGAGGACCAATGATGTGATGCTTGGCTCAGTCACAGTGGTATTTATGCTTTTCAAAAAGTTTTAGATGGTGTTCAACGTGCTATTTTTGTAAAATGACAACATAATTATTATTCAAAAGAAAGTAGAAAATTTTGGTTCATACTACGGTGATGAGTCAGGAATTTCTAAGGTGATACTAGGATATCTTTGGTATAAACTTAGAGTTCGGGTGAGAATTCTTACAAGGTGGTAATAATCTATTGTTCGGTCAGAAATGATGTTAATCAACTTTCTAAGGTGATATCAGTGTATTACTACAACTATGAATAGGGTAAATGGAATAGAAATTGAAAATAGACGTAGGCTGTGATTATTAAGGAAATATTATAAGATAGAGATTTCATACGGTAGAAAGATAGTTGTTACACTTAGGTTACATCCATCGTACCTAAGGTAAAGTACAAAAGGAAATATATCTTAGAAAGTTTTAAACTACGATTTATTTATTTACAACAGGAATTTCCTCTTCCGATTAAACATTTGTGTCATCCTTTGACTTTGTTAAGGTTCTAAGGAGCTTCCATTCTCTTCCACTGATCTTGTTGTTCTAATTGGTATTCTGTTTTGGGCATCAGCTCTTGTAGTGCCCCTTCTCTCCACAACCATAGCATACTATTTCTTCTGGTTGTAAGTTTGCATCCGTGGTTCTGCAGTCGTTAGTTTTATGGCTTATTTTTTGGCACTTTCCGCATCGGTCAAGACAAAGTCCCGTGTGATGCATCCTACATCGGTTACACTGGGGTAGTGTCCCGGTATAGCTCTTTCCTTTGGTGGTCACAACCACATAAGCCCTAGCGGTTTCCTGACGTCGTTTCTGCTGGTGGCGGTGGTTATTTTGGTTCTGCTGATAGTTGTTGTGGTTGGTGGTTCCATGATCATTTAGCTTTCTCTTATGATCATTGTTGTCGGAGGTAGAATTCCGTTTGATTTCTCGATCCAATAATCGCTGTGCAAGTGTGATTGCGTCTTCAAGAGTTTTTGGGTTTGATGAGGTGACATCCCCCTCAATGCTCTGGGGTAGTCCCTCCACATACCGTTCCAAAGTCTTTTCCAGGTCCGGCACCATAGATGGACATAACACTGACAAATCCTGGAACTTCCGGTTGTAAGTTCTCAGGTCATTGCCCTTCACTACTAGTTGATGAAATTCATCTTCTAGTTTCCTAATCTCTGTTCGAGGATAATATTTCTTCAACATCTTCTTTTTCAACTCAGTCCAGGAGAGTTGGAATGCTTCATCTTGACCTATGGTTTGTGCGGTGGCATTCCACCACGACAATGCTTCTCCCTGAAGAGCTCCTGTAGCAAAGGTGACTTTGCTATTATCAGGACAGCCGCTCCTCTTGAAAACTGTTTCTGTATGTTCAAACCATTGAGCCAACTCTGTCACTCCTTCTATCCCCTTGAAGTTAGTTGGTTTACAAGCCATGAAATCTTTGTAAGTACATTTACGAGGTGTAGATGCCTCGCCTTCATTCGTTGCCCCTATGTTGTTACTTAAGCGGTTTTGAGTATAAGCTTCGCGAGCTTCAGCGATGCCATCGACAAT
This sequence comes from Artemisia tridentata subsp. tridentata, assembly GCA_021014915.2. NCBI lineage: Eukaryota > Viridiplantae > Streptophyta > Magnoliopsida > Asterales > Asteraceae > Artemisia > Artemisia tridentata. Next base: position 320,873,870 of record CP139502.1, read on the forward strand.
CATTCTCTAAATAACTGCAAGTGTTATTGCTGTTGCGGGGTTGGAAGTTTCGTTTCTTGTACGAACCATATTTCTATTAATGTCACAAGAAACACCGATTTAGAATTTACACAATGATTACGTTAGAACGATTTGAGTAATGGGGAAATGAGTATATGAGTTCTAACAATTTTGTCAAAAGACGAAGTTATGATTAAATTGAAAATCACAACAATTACGACATGTTTAGGTACTATCGTAAGTAAGTGATCAATTTTTGGTATAGGATTGCTAAGGAACAAACCGATTCATCTACCAAAGCTGGAGTTCAGCACTTTCTCTACATTCATCAAGTTTATCCTGAATTTTTCTTCCTTATAGGATTACCTCAATCCAAGTCTATGAGGATTATAAAATCACAACATATCCAAGTACATGTATGTAAAATGATTATTACTGGCCCACATCAATTAATATCGTAACACAGCGATATACAACAAAATCACAACCACATATAGTCATAAATATCTTGAAAATTTGTTATATACATAACAAAACAAATACAAGCGTCATATTTATGCCACACACCCCGTGGCTAGGATAAAGTACAAAAGCTAATAGATAAGGATTTAATCTAGTGGCTACCAGATGCTCTTCCGAGTCGACTCTCGAGCTCAACGATCATGCTGAAGAGGATCTGTATATTCTCCTGGAATCGAACTTGCATATTTCCCACTATTGTTTCTAGAGCAGTGACCTTAGTCTGAGCTATCATCAGATCTTCATTTTTCTTTGTCATCTCCTGTCTAAGCTGCTCATGACGTTTCTCCAGATCATTTGTCTTTTCACGAGTCTCGTCAAGAGTGTCCAACTTCTGTTGCATAGTCTCTTGGCTAGTAGCTAGGTCTTCGGCTCTATACTCAATACCCTCGATGCGCTCTAGAGGTAACTCATCTAGGTGACCTAAGGCAGTCTCGATCTGTTCCTCCTGACGCTCTAATCGTGTCAAAAGGGTGGAAACGGTAGGCTGTCGATCCAGCGCTGTTTGTGAGCTTTCACCTATTTCAAAGACTCGCGGTGGAGTAGGGAAGTCAGGAGTGGGTGATCGTGGTAAAGTGAAATATCGGGCAATAATGGCCCTAGCTTCCTCACTGAGATCAAATGGTATAAATGGGGGAATGAAACCTGTAGGTGATGGTGGAGGTGGTGATGGAAGTACGGGAAGTGTCCTTATCCGTGTTGTCCTACGGATTCTCCTAGGAAGAACTGGTGGAATCTCTGGTGATGATAAGGGTGGTAATGACTCCGTAGATGAATGAGAGTCTGGCTCAGACGGCTCTGCATCTGCAAAAGTGCGAGACCTCTTTCTGGCTAGCATATACGGATCATCGGGAAATGGAACGACATCAGGCATTGGAGTGTCCTCAGATGGTTCCTCTGAAGGTTCTGACTCTGTATCGTGCCCAAATGCTGAGGAGGCATCAGGTACCATGGAAATGTCTTCCGATGGGTCTGACTCCGTAGCGTGTCTAGGGGCTGAAGTGACGTCAGGTACTGTCGCGATATTCTCAATATCCGAGTCCGATAAGAGATTGATAGAATGGGTAGGGGAAGTCATGATTCTGTAATAAACCGGTAATTATAAATATTTCACCATGTAGCTAAATAATCAGCATAAATATGCATACATAACGTTTTTAGTGGCTACGGTGTTAAGAACTAAAGGTGAGGTAACTGATGACATGGTACTGTAATAACCCATAAATAGTAATTATAAGTAATTCATACGTTAAAGATGTAACAGTACGGGTGAAATCATAAAGAGTATAAGAGTAATTATCAAGCATGAAAAGATTATTGTAAAATAATCTTAATAGGTAATGTATTGAGCATGGCAATCTGCAGACACGGAGGGCGTAAAATGGTATGGTGTAAAATTATTCATTTTGAAAGTGTAGTTATAGTTCAATGTTTGAAAACATTTGGTTCTCTATAACTCTGGCTCTGATACCAATCTGTAACACCCCCTAAATTATGAGATAACAGCGGAAGACTAATTGGGGTATTACGGTGAGGATCGAGTCATAATCATAGAAAATGGCTCAAAAGAGACGTTTTGAAAGTTATTTGTCATTCAAATAATACTTTTGTTCAAAAGTGAAATATCAGTATAATAAAATCCCATGAAAGGATATAATCATTTGAAAAGAATGACATATTTGATTTTTACACCATGTAGTTTATCAGAGTTAAAATGCCCTCTCCGTGTCTTGTCCTGCTCCGTTAATTACCTGAGATAAACATGCTTAAAGCGTCAACACAAAGGTTGGTGAGTTCATAGAGTTTGTAATTTGTAATCAGTTTGAAAAAGTAATATCGTATTCAAGTATTTATGTAATCATGTATATATATTGCCCTAAGTCTCATGATACGCAAACGTTAACAATGTACCGCACCAACGGCAAGAACAATCCAAATCAATGGCATGAGTTATGGCCCTCTATAGGAGATTTGCCGTCTTCCTATTTTGAATTCTCAAATATAATGCATTTGGTTGCTTAACCAGCTAACACAAATGGGGCGTCAGCTGCCAATAGATCTATTCACTATATTCGCGTTCACTCGCAAGTGATTAATGGTTCATGATATGAGGGACTTGTACTAATGGCAAAAGTAATCGTAACTTAGGTAATATAAATCAGTTATACCATTCAGAAAAGTACTTGAAATCAGTTTATAGCATTCATCTCCCCCAAAGAGTTAAAACAAGTATTAAAAGAATAGGGGCTATGACTCACCTTAAGCGTATCTGGCAAGGTGGAATTATGAAATTAAGTAAGATTACGGATGAGATTATGGAAATGGCTTCAACACAGATCCTGAATAAATAGGGAAGTCTAAGAATTTGACCAAATACGAATGATGGATGTGATAACGAGAACGAATAACGATTTGATCGTTAGAGTGAGAATGTGATATGCTTATGATGAAGCGAAAAGTGTACCGCTTTTAGGGGGTCATTTAAGCCCTAAATCGTATTTATTTGATCAAATATTGCCCTAAATCGTTCCTTTTGTCATTTTAGGTACTTTGGAGAAGAAATCTAGAAAAGGAAGCATTTTGGACATTTTTGGAGCTTAAAAGTGAAGAAAACGACAAAGTCTCCAAAGCTGCTGGAAAAGTACACGTGACGGCGTCAAGGATTGCTACTGACGGCGTCACGGCTTGGCAAAAGAGGTGGATATGACAAATACACGTGACGCGCCAGAAAGTTTTACAATGAAAGTCTGACGGCGTCACCCTTTAAGGTGATCAAGGCCGTCACGGTTTAAGTTAAAGAGAGACGGCGTCAAGCACAATTGTGACGGCGTCAACCCTTGACGCGCCAGAGTGGATTTTGGAGGATTAAAGAGGGACGGCGTCAGGAAGACCATCCGGGAACCCTAGCCGCGGCGAGGTGACGGCGTCACCTCCTACAACGTGACGCCGTCAGCCCCTAAATTCTATATATAGTTTTGCAATTTTTAGTCATTAGTGTGCAACTTTTTGAGGGGAAACCCTTAGACGAATTTTCTGCCATTTTTAAGGGTTTTATACCCTTGGATCTCCCATGTTTAATTGAAGATAAGTAATCAATTAATCATTCAATATGTCTATGTGTTGTTTGATTATATCTTGTTCTTGTCTTTTATTTAACATGCTAGGCTAGATTTATCTTGTGTTTGCTTAGATCTAATGAAACCTAACTATTGATTATTGGTTGTTGGTGTGTTATTAATTGTATTGGATGATTGTCTATCGATGTTAGGCTTAAGAAAACTGGCTAACTTCCTATATGGTAACTTGCTTGAACGTCTTAAGAAACATGAACCAATGCGTACTAAGGTTATTATGGTTATATTTAATGCATGAGCGAATTCTAGTGATCCCATGTTAGGAGCTTCCTAGCCGGCTCGACATAGGAGTGAAGTAGGAGCTTGTAGAGTTGGGGAAGTACGTATGCCACCCCACGATTGGTATTAAGGAATACACCCGTCATCCACGCAATTAATACACACTAATCAACCGGTAAAAGATAGTTAGGGAGTAAGGAAATCTAAGTAAACACATTTCTCTCCATATAAGTTTCACAACCTTTTTATTTTCAGTTATTTTATTTCATTTGCATTTGTAGTTATTTGGGTTGGTTGACTAGCAACTAATTCCGCCCACTCCTTCAAACCCGAGATTTTACTTGCTTTTATAAAAATATAAAAATACAAAAAGAATCTTCCCTCACCCTTAGACCTATTAGAGTAGTTTTTCAATCCTAACGACACTATTCCCCTAGAGAACGATCAATCCCCCGGTACTTGCCACTACACTATACTACATCGGTCAGGTACACTGCCTAGTGGGGATTGCAAGCCTCTTGAGATCCCTCGAGAGGTAAAACCTGTTTTAAGGTCGCAAAACCACGCATCAAGTTTTTGGCGCCGCTGCCGGGGAATAGTTATTGTTTAGGTTGAATTTTTATTTTATTAGGTCTACTCACTAGATTCCTTTCTAGTGAGATTTTTATTTTATTTTTCTAGGTTTCCTTTAGTCTATCTTTTTTCTTCGTTTCTTTGTTCGTAACCATTACCATCCGACATCATGGAAGGTGGTAATATCCTCGATCCCAACAACCCACCACCTCAACAACACCTACCTCCTAGAGCCCGTACCTTAGGAGACTACTCCCGTCCTAGCCACCATGGCTATCAGAACACCATTGAGCTCACTCAAGGAGCCAATGTCACTCCCTTGCGATCCGACACCATCCGATTGGTGCAAAGCGGATGCGCATTCCATGGACTTCGTTCCGAAGATCCTAATCAACATCTCAAGGACTTTCTCAAAATCATTGATTCCATAGACCTTGATGTTGCCACTCGAGAGACGACCCGATTGCGTCTCTTTCAATTTTCTCTACGCGACCATGCTCGGCAATGGTTGTGGCAATTACCCATGAACTCCATCTTGTCTTGGAAAGATCTTACCACCCGTTTCCTAGCTAGATTCTTTCTACCTAAAGCGATTACTTTGTTGCGTGAGAGGATTGTTAATGAGATTAGTGAGCTAAGAGAACTCAATGAGTTGATTAAGAGTGAAATCGAGTTTAGGACCAACACAAGCCTAGATAACTTCGAGCTTAGGAATGACTTTAGACTCTTTGAGAATTTTTTCCCAACCAAAACCGAGTTAAGTCACCATAAGTTCCTCTTGAAGTGTCCTTGTCCCGCAAAGTATCAGAAAAACCCATGGATTAGGAAAGGAAACCATATGAATGTGAAAGTCCCATGCATGATTGGTCATATGTTTAGAGAGCATACTTATATTGACTTGAGGGCCCCAATGAATATCATGTCTAGGCTTTACTACAATTGGATTATGAGCGTTAAGTTAGATCCTAGGCAAGATCCCTATAACCCCAAGCGACTATGTAACTTTGTTGGAAGAGTTAGAGGCATACACGTCTTCATTAAAAACTTTACTTATCGATGTGATTTCATGATCTTAGAAGATGTAAGAGGAATCATAGACCAACATTTAGGTGAGATAGTTTTGGGTGAACCATTCGTCAACACATCTAAAATGATCTATGATAGGGACGAAGGCATCATCACTTTTTCCAAGGTAACCGAGTGTGTTAAATATAAGATGCCTTATAAGTTTGAAAAGTTCAAGGGTGTTGAAGACTTAGATGTCGACAATATCCCTACATTCGATGTGAGTGAGAATAATCACAATGTAGAGAGGATTAAATATTCGGGATGCATGGCCTTAGGTCCGGAATACATATGGGATGACAATGTGATTAAAAACTTTAAAACCGCATTTAAGTTGCGGTACGGAAAAACTTAGAACCCGTGACTTTGAGTCTAGCTACAAGACTCGTTAATAAAGAAAAGCGCTTCTTGGGAGGCAACCCAAGCTTTATTTGCTTTTTGTGTTTATTTATTTGTTTGTTTGATTTTATTTGCTTCCGTATGTATGTTAATTTTTATTATTATTGATTCATGTTCGAAACTAAATTGTGAAAATGCTTTATCTTGTTTTTAACTTCGTCTTAACTACATATAAAGGTATTTTGCAAAAGTTAAGTGTAAGGGAAATCCAAATCGGTTTATTAGAACAAATGAACATGAATCATAACAATATTAAATTAACATACATATTAGTAATTGTTAGAGTCAAATGCTTGTATCGAGTCATAATGATGTTTTGCAGGAATTCCAGGAAGTAAGGTATAGGTTTTTCCAGAAATTTTCCGGAAACTTAACATGAGAATTCTGTCAGATCATTTCTGACGGCGTCAGGCATTACAACCTGACGGCGTCAGGTTTTAATTTTCTAAAATTTTTGAAAGTTTTGTTTTCATAAAAAGTTTTTATTAAATCTCTAACTTATAAACTCCATGAATCTGCAAAATAATCATTCCACAAGCATTATATCCTTATATAGATTTATCCCGCCGATGTTATGCAGGTTTTCGTGTTTGTTTTCTCAGGTTTAACAGGTTATTTTGGACAAGGAGATGTATGTGGAATCTAGCTTTTAGCGATGCTTTAGTCTTGGAGCTTCTACATTCTCTTGGAAGAAGATCTAACCATGTTATTCCTTTTATCCACCAAACGAATCAGGGGAGTATTTGATTTCATTCTTTTACCTTATTTACTTTTACATCTTGTTATTTGAACATTGGGGACAATGTTCATCTTAAGTGTAAGGGGGGGGGGGGTAAAGTACGATACTTTAGAGAATGCAATTACGCTTGATTTTTCGTTTGTTTAATGGTAGATGTGTAATAAAACTGAGAGAAATACCTGTTAAGGCAATTTTAGTGCCAAATTTAAAATTTTTTACAACATATAGGAGTGAAACTTTGATCTTAATGAGCGTCTCATGGATAGGAGTTATATGACTAGCACAAAAACCGTACCACAAAAAAATTTTCCACCCCCAAATATGTGAGGTTCGCCCCTAGAATTGGTAGGAAAAGCATTTATGCTATGATGTGTGTACCGGTAGCACTTAGATTCTAGAACTTGCGTTAGGACCATTCCGAGGCCACAAGTGAGACTACATTCGTGTAGTTAGATTTACTACATGATAAGAGGCATTAGGATTAACCTATTGTTTTACACCTGTGTTTTTGTTATAATTACATTGGCTACATTGGTCAAGTAATTCTCCCACACCCTTTGCGTTGTACTCATTTTTAGTACACGATACCCCTAGTACACCCCTCAGAGCCTATCCTTTCATTTCGACCTTTAAGCATTTTACTTAAAGGAAGAATTTGTTACACCCCACTTAAATGTACACCCAAATCGCCTTAGCCTACCTTGTATGCACTCATTTTTAGTGCATTATTGTGACAACATTTGTTTAAACCCCAAGTTAATTATCTAATTGATTACATGGTTGCTAAGTCGAGTCATATCCTTGTACATATTGTTTTGGGATGATTGGGACTCATGGGTAAAGTACTAGTGTAATGGAGTAATGGGGAAGAACAACATTATTACCCCCATATGTGCAAAATATTTTAAAAGTACTCCAAGTGTTTCGATTATCTTAATTCGAGTCATTAGAATAGTTAATTGTAAAGTTATGTAAAAGTTCAAGTGTAAGGGGAATGCAACGCCCCTATGATGTATTATTTTGGATGGTAGGGCAAGATTGTATGAAAAAAAAATACAAAAAATACAAAAAAATGAGAAAAAGAAAAGTAGAAAAAAAAAACATACGGACTACCATCCCGTTTCATTTTATGTTTATTTTATGTTTTTGTTATTTTGTTTTTAGCTTAAGTCGAGTCTAGTCTTGGCTTAGCAACGCCATATTGTACTTGTAATCAATCAAGATCTTTAACTCGCCACCAGTAAAATATCCCTTATCCAACAAATCCGTGTTTATCATATCCCTACACCTAACGTTATAACCCGTTTAAAAGCCCTCTTTGATAGTTTATCTTAGGTGCTTAAGCCTAGTGGAGGAGGTTTTTGATCCTTTCCCAAGCCTATGGTAATCTATTTGCTATGACAGGTAGTGAGAGATATTATCCATTTTCATTTATGAGATATACTTTTATGACACCTGAGAGATGTGAGTATCTAAACACTACTTGTGAGGTGCTAGTTTGTAGTCTCCGTGCTTATTATGATTAAAGTGGAATGACTATTTGTTGTAATTACTTTTATATTAGCGTTAAATGACCCCTAACTAGTATTTTGATTAGAATAAAAGCGCATTTGCTTGAGGACAAGCAAATCTCAAGTGTAAGGGTATTTGATGAAGCGAAAAGTGTACCACTTTTAGGGGGTCATTTAAGCCCTAAATCGTATTTATTTGATCAAATATTGCCCTAAATCATTCCTTTTGTCATTTTAGGTACTTTGGAGAAGAAATCTGGAAAAGGAAGCATTTTGGACGTTTTTGGAGCTTAAAAGTGAAGAAAACAACAAAGTCTCCAAAGCTGCTGGAAAAGTACACGTGACGGCGTCAAGGATTTCTCCTGACGGCGTCACGGCTTGGCAAAAGAGGTGGATATGACAAATACACGTGACGCGCCAGAAAGTTTTACAATGGAAGTCTGACGGCGTCACCCTTTAAGGTGATCAAGGCCATCATAGTTTAAGTTAAAGAGAGACGGCGTCAAGCACAATTGTGACGGCGTCAACCCTTGACGCGCCAGAGTGGATTTTGGAGGATTAAAGAGGGACGGTGTCAGGAAGACCATCCGGGAACCCTAGCCGCGGCGAGGTGACGGCATCACCTCCTACAACGTGACGCCGTCAGCCCCTAAATTCTATATATAGTTTTGCAATTTTTAGTCATTAGTGTGCAACTTTTTGAGGAGAAACCCTAAGACGAATTTTCTGCCATTTTTAAGGGTTTTATACCCTTGGATCTCCCATGTTTAATTGAAGATAAGTAATCAATTAATCATTCAATATGTCTATGTGTTGTTTGATTATATCTTGTTCTTGTCTTTTATTTAACATGCTAGGCTAGATTTATCTTGTGTTTGCTTAGATCTAATGAAACCTAACTATTGATTATTGGTTGTTGGTGTGTTATTAATTGTATTGGATGATTGTTTATCGATGTTAGGCTTAAGAAAACTGGCTAACCTCCTATACGGTAACTTGCTTGAACGTCTTAAGAAACATGAACCAATGCGTACTAAGGTTATTATGGTTGTATTTAATGCATGAGCGAATTCTAGTGATCCCATGTTAGGAGCTTCCTATCCGGTTGATGAGGCGAAAAGTGTACCGCTTTTAAGGGGTCATTTAAGCCTTAAATCGTATTTATTTGATCAAATATTGCCCTAAATCGTTCCTTTTGTCATTTTAGGTACTTTTGAGGAGAAATCTGGAAAAGGAGGCATTTTGGACGTTTTTGGAGCATTAAAGTGAAGAAAACGGCAAAGTCTCAAAAATCGGCTAAAAGTTACTCTTGACGGCGTCACAATTTACTCTGGACGGCGTCATGCTTTGGCAAGAAAAGTTGGACGTGAAATTTACTCATGATAAGCCAGTGAAAATAGCATGTGAATTCTGACGGCGTCACGCTTTAACTTGATCGAGGGCGTCACAGCTTAAATCATAAGGGGACGGCGTCACGTTCATTGTTAGACGGCGTCAAGCCTTGATAAGCCAGAATGGATTTTTGAAGAGCTAAAGAGGGACGGCGTCAAGAAGGTCATCCGGGAACCCTAAAAGCGGCGAGGTGACGGCGTCACACTCCATAAGGTGACGCCGTCAGATCCAAAAATCTATATATAGTTTTCTAATCTTTTGTCATTAAGGAGAGCTTAGTGTGTGGAATTTTGGGATAAAACCCTAAGACGATTTTAGCTACTTTTTCAGGGCTTTTTGCCTTGAGATCTTCCATGTTTTATTGAAAGATAAGTTATCAATTAATCATTCAATATGTCTATGTGTTGTTTGATTCTATCTTATTCTTGTCTTTTGTTTAACATGTTAGGCTAATTTTATCTTGTGTTTGCTTAGATCTAATGAAACTTAGCTATTGATTATTGGTTGTTAGTGTGTTGTTAGTTGTATTGGATGATTGTTTATCTATGTTAGGCTTAAGAAAACTGGCTAACTTCCTATTCGGTAACTTGCTTGAACATCTTAAGAAACATGAACCAAACGCGTACTAAAGGTTTTTATGGTTGTATTTAATGCACAAGCGAATTCTAGTGATCCCATGTTAGGAGCTTCCTAGCCGGCTCGACATAGGAGTGAAGTAGGAGCTTGTAGAGTTGGGGAAGTAAGTACGCCACCCCACGAATGGTATTAAGGAATACACCCGTCATCCACGCGACTAATACACACTAATTAACCGGTAAAAGATAGTTAGGGAGTAAGGAAATCTAAGTAAACACATTTCTCTACACATAAGTTTCTCACCACATTTCATTTTTGTTATTTTATTTTATTTGCATTCGTAGTAATTTGGGTTAGTTGACTAGCAACTAATTCCGCCCACTCCTTCAAAACCGAGATTTTATTTGCTTTCATAAAATTATAAAAACATAAAAAAGAATCTTCCTCAACCCTTAGACCTAATTAGAGTAGCTTTTCATACCTAACGAACACTATTCCCTGTGGAGAACGATCAATCCCCCGTACTTACCACTACACTATACTACATCGGTCAGGTACACTGCCTGGTGGGGTTGTAAGCCTCTTGAGATCCCTCGAGAGGTAAAACCTGTTGTAAGGTTACAAAACCACGCAATCAAGTTTTTGGCGCCGTTGCCGGGGAATAGTTATTGTTTAGGTTGAATTTTTATTTCTAATAGGTCTACTCACTAGATTCCTTTCTAGTGAGATTTTTATTTTATTTTTCTAGGTTTTCTTTAGTCTATCTATTTTCTTCGTGTCTTTGTTCGTAACCATACCATCCGACATCATGGAAGATGGTAATATCCTTAACCCCCACAACCCACCACCACAACAACCACAACCACCTCCTAGAGCCCGTACTTTAGGAGAGTATTCCCGTCCTAGCCACCATGGCTATCGAAACACCATTGAGCTCACTCAAGGAGCCAATATCACACCCTTGCGATCCGACACCATCCGGTTGGTGCAAAGTGGATGCGCATTCCATGGACTTCGTTCTGAAGATCCTAATCAACATCTCAAGGACTTTCTTAAAATCGTTGATTCTATAGACCTTGATGTTGCCACTCGAGAGACGACCCGATTGCGTCTCTTCCAATTCTCTTTGCGGGACCAAGCTAGTCAGTGGCTAGAACGTCAACCCGCAGGATCCATCACCTCTTGGGATGATCTCACTACTCGTTTCCTTGCTCAGTTTTTTCCCACCGGGGAGAACTACCAAGCTAAGGAAGGATATCTTGATGTTTGAACAACGTCGAGGCGAAACCCTCTACGGGGCATGGATTCGATTCAAGGACTTACTTCAAAAAGTCCCTCACCATGGCATAAATCTATGGCTTCAAATCCAAATCTTCTATGACCATGTTGATTACCACACCAAGCGTGCCATCGATCGAGGCCGCCGGGGGCAGATTGCGCGACAAAAGCGCCGAGGAATCATGGGAGATCATTGATGAGCTTGCATCCGACGATGATGAATTGTGGCAAGTCTCCCACGACGTGCGCTCGGCAGTCAAGACATATTCATCGCCCGATACCGCCAATCAAATCACTGAGGAAAGCGTTAGTGAACTTGAGAAAAGGGTTGCATATCTTATGGAAAAGCAAAAGAGACCCTTAAGTCCACAAAAAGCAACAATTAACTCAGTCTCAAGCGTTAAGCAAATACCATTGTCCGAATCACCCCGTAGGGAAAATACTAAACCCTTCCATAAGCACGCCCCACCCAACTCACCACCTCAGGAACTTAGTCCAACATTCGAAGCTCGAATGAGAGAGTACATGTCAAAACACTCCGAACGGTTGGCAAAATTTGAGGAAGCCGTCTACAAGCAGAAGGAGGAAATGGAGGAGAAGATGGCGGAGATGATGAATCTTTTGAAAGAATACACAAATACAAAAGCCCCTGCAAAAGTGTTGGTGAGGAATGACGTTGATGTTCCTAACACTAAATTTGTCAAGGCCACCTCCGTCGTCCAAGAGGGCGGAAATGATGGAAGAGGGAAATCCATAACCATGGAAGTTAACAAAATTGACCTCATCCCACTTAATAATGGAAACACCAATGCGTACAAATGCGATTCCGACAAAGGAGAGGAGGCGCCCTCTGAGGAGCGCCAATTGGTTGAACCGCCAGTGTCACAACAAGTGAAGCATTACTTGAAGCACGAAATAAACAAGGGGACCATAAACGATTGGGTGAGAAACTATCGACGTATTCATCTACCCAACAAGAAGTCCGAGAAGGTGGAACCGGATGATAAATCTGACACATTACCCGGTGGGCAATTGTATGAATGCCTCATAGGACAAAAGTTAGTGGAAAAGCAGAAATTCTACGGGGTCTTTGAAATACCATGCAGCATTGGAAAACACAAGTATCTGGATGCGATAGCTGACCAAGGTTCCGACGTAAATTTGATGCCCTTATCCGTTTATGTTCAGTTAACCGATGAGTTGCCATCCATCACCCATACTAAACTCTCCTTTGCAAAGCATTCTTATGAGTATCCGCTAGGAATTGCAGAAGATGTGTTGGTCAACGTTGCCGGATTCCTGTATCCGGTCGACTTCATGATCATTGAGAGAAATGATATGAATATGCCAATAATCCTTGGGGCACCCTTTCTCGCTACCACTAGAGCACAAATCAATTACGAAAATAGCACCATCCAAATGAAGAAGGGGAAGAAAACAATAAACTTCCCAACGATCCCACGACGTATACGAGATATTGCTCTGCAGAAGAAGATGGAGGCTAACACTAATGTAGTCCGTGGTAATGTTCGAGAGAAAATTCTTGCATGGGAGGCAAGGATTAAGAGTTATATGGAAAATGAGATTAGAGAATGTAAGGGTAGAAATAACAATTATATTGAGGCTGATGAGCAAATCAATGACCCCGTTGAATTTGCAAAAGGAGACTCAGTGCTCCTAAGGCATTCAGAAACAGAAGCACCTACTAATGAACTAAGTCCCTGGTGGTACGGACCATTCACAATTAAAGGTTTACAACAAGATGGGATAGTAAGCTTGACCAGCAAAGGAGGAGGTGAAGTGACCGCAAATGTCGAGCGATTGAGACACCACCACCATGATAACAAGGATCATATCTATCAGGGATACGTCATTATGAATGATGGAATCACGTAATGTACGTGACTTTGAGTCTAGCTACAAGACTCGTTAATAAAGAAAAGCGCTTCTTGGGAGGCAACCCAAGCTTTATTTGTTTTATTTGCTTTGTGTGTTTATTTATTTGTTTGTTTGTTTTTATTTGTTTCCGTATGTGTGTTTAATTTTTATTATTATTGGTTCATGTTAAAAACTAATTTGTGAAAATGCTTTATGTTGTTTTTAACTTCGTCTTAACTACATATAAAGGTATTTTGCAAAAGATAAGTGTAAGGGAAATCTAAATCGGTTTATTAGAACACAAATTAACATGAATCGTAATAATAATAAATTAGCATACATATTAGTGTTTGTTTGAGTCAAATGCTTGTATCGAGTCATAATGAGGTTTTGCAGGATTTCCAGGAAGTAAGGTAAAGGTTTTTTCCAGAAATTTTCCGGAAACTAAAAATGAAAATTTTTGTCAGGTCATTTCTGACGGCGTCAGGGGTTATAACCTGACGGCGTCAGATTTAATTTCCAGAAATTTTTGAAAGTTTTGTTTTCATAAAAAGTTTTATTAAAATCTCCAACTTATAATCTCCAGGAATCTGCAAAATTATCATTCCACAAGCATTATATCTTTATATATAGATTTTTCCCGCCGATGTTATGCAGGTTTTCGTGTTTGTTTTCTCAGGTTTAACAGGTTATTTTGGACAAGGAAATGTTTTTGGAATCAAGCTTGTGGCGATGCATTAGTCATGGAGCTTCAACATTCTCTTTGGAGGAAGATCTAACCGTGTAATTTCATTATCCACCGAGCGAATCAGGGGAGTATTTGATTTCATTCTTTTACTTTTCTGCTTTTACATCTTGTTATTTGAACATTGGGGACAATGTTCATCTTAAGTGTAAGGGGAGGGTAAAAGTACGATTAGAGAATGCTACTACGCTTGATTTTTGTTTGTTTAATAATAGATGTGTAATAAAACTGAGAGAAATACTTGTTAAGGTAATTTTAGTGCCAAATTTAAAATTTTTTACAACATTTAGGAGTGAAACTTTAGTTTTAATGAGCGTCTCACGGATAGGAGTTATATGACTAGCACAAAAACCGTACCACTAAAAAAATTTTCCACCCCCAAATATGTGAGGTTCGCCCCTAGAATTGGTAGGAAAAGCATTTATGCTATGATGTGTGTACCGGTAGCACTTAGATTCTAGAACTTGCGTTAGGACCATTCCGAGGCCACAAGTGAGACTACATTCGTGTAGTTAGATTTACTACATGATAAGAGGCATTAGGATTAACCCATTGTTTTACACCTGTGTTTTTGTTATAATTACTTTGGCTACATTGGTCAAGTAATTCTCCCACACCCTTTGCGTTGTACTCATTTTTAGTACACGACACCCCTAGTACACCCCTCAGAGCCTATCTTTTCGTTTCGACCTTTAAGCATTTTACTTAAAGGAAGAATTTGTTACACCCCACTAAAATGTACACCCAAATCGCCTTAGCCTACCTTGTATGCACTCATTTTTAGTGCATTATTGTTACAACATTTGTTTAAACCCAAGTTAATTATCTAGTTGATTACATGGTTGCTAAGTCGAGTCATATCCTTGTACATATTGTTTTGGGACGATTGGGACTCATGGGTAAAGTACTAGTATAATGGAGTAATGGGGAAGATCATCATTTATTACCCCCATATGTGCTAAATATTTTAAAAGTACTCCAAGTTTTTCGATTATCTTAATTCGAGTCATTAGATTAGTAATTGTAAAGTTATGTAAAAGTTCAAGTGTAAGGGGAATGCAATGCCCCTATGATGTATTATTTTGGATGGTAGGGTAAAAGTGTATGCAAAAAAAAAAAAAAAAAAAAAAAAAAAAAAAAAAAAAAAAAAAAAAAAAAAAATCGAAAAAATCAAGAAAAATACAAAAAAAATGAGAAAATGAAAAATAGAAAAAACATACGGACTACCATCCCGTTTTATTTTATGTTTGTTTTATATTTTTGTTATTTTGTTATTTTGTTTCTAGCTTAAGATCGAGTCTAGTCTTGGCTTAGCAACATTGTATAGTACATGTAATTGATCAAGATCTTTAACTCGCCACCAGTAAAATATCCTTTATCCAACAAAACCGTGTTTTCCTTTTCCCTACACCTAACGTTATAACCCATTTAAAAGCCCTCTTTGATAGTTTATCTTTGGTGCTTACGCCTAGTAGAGGAGGTTTTCGATCCTTTCCCAAGCCTATGGTAATCTATTTGCTATGACAGGTAGTGAGAGATATTATCCGTTTTCATTTATGAGATTTATTTTGATGACACTTGAGAGATGTGAGTATCTAAACACTACTTGTGAGGTGCTAGTATGTAATCTCCGTGCTTATTATGATTGAAGTGGAACGATTATTTGTTGTAATTACTTTTATGTTAGCATTAAATGACCCCTAACTTGTATTTTGATTAGAATAAAAGCGCATTTGCTTGAGGACAAGCAAATCTCAAGTGTAAGGGTATTTGATGAGGCGAAAAGTGTACCGCTTTTAAGGGGTCATTTAAGCCTTAAATCGTATTTATTTGATCAAATATTGCCCTAAATCGTTCCTTTTGTCATTTTAGGTACTTTTGAGGAGAAATCTGGAAAAGGAGGCATTTTGGACGTTTTTGGAGCATTAAAGTGAAGAAAACGGCAAAGTCTCAAAAATCGGCTAAAAGTTACTCTTGACGGCGTCACAATTTACTCTGGACGGCGTCATGCTTTGGCAAGAAAAGTTGGACGTGAAATTTACTCATGATAAGCCAGTGAAAATAGCATGTGAATTCTGACGGCGTCACGCTTTAACTTGATCGAGGGCGTCACAGCTTAAATCATAAGGGGACGGCGTCACGTTCATTGTTAGACGGCGTCAAGCCTTGATAAGCCAGAATGGATTTTTGAAGAGCTAAAGAGGGACGGCGTCAAGAAGGTCATCCGGGAACCCTAAAAGCGGCGAGGTGACGGCGTCACACTCCATAAGGTGACGCCGTCAGATCCAAAAATCTATATATAGTTTTCTAATCTTTTGTCATTAAGGAGAGCTTAGTGTGTGGAATTTTGGGATAAAACCCTAAGACGATTTTAGCAACTTTTTCAGGGCTTTTTGCCTTGAGATCTTCCATGTTTTATTGAAAGATAAGTTATCAATTAATCATTCAATATGTCTATGTGTTGTTTGATTCTATCTTATTCTTGTCTTTTGTTTAACATGTTAGGCTAATTTTATCTTGTGTTTGCTTAGATCTAATGAAACTTAGCTATTGATTATTGGTTGTTAGTGTGTTGTTAGTTGTATTGGATGATTGTTTATCTATGTTAGGCTTAAGAAAACTGGCTAACTTCCTATTCGGTAACTTGCTTGAACGTCTTAAGAAACATGAACCAAACGCGTACTAAAGGTTTTTATGGTTGTATTTAATGCACAAGCGAATTCTAGTGATCCCATGTTAGGAGCTTCCTAGCCGGCTCGACATAGGAGTGAAGTAGGAGCTTGTAGAGTTGGGGAAGTAAGTACGCCACCCCACGAATGGTATTAAGGAATACACCCGTCATCCACGCGACTAATACACACTAATTAACCGGTAAAAGATAGTTAGGGAGTAAGGAAATCTAAGTAAACACATTTCTCTACACATAAGTTTCTCACCACATTTCATTTTTGTTATTTTATTTTATTTGCATTCGTAGTAATTTGGGTTAGTTGACTAGCAACTAATTCCGCCCACTCCTTCAAAACCGAGATTTTATTTGCTTTCATAAAATTATAAAAACATAAAAAAGAATCTTCCTCAACCCTTAGACCTAATTAGAGTAGTTTTTCATACCTAACGAACACTATTCCCTGTGGAGAACGATCAATCCCCCGTACTTGCCACTACACTATACTACATCGGTCAGGTACACTGCCTGGTGGGGTTGTAAGCCTCTTGAGATCCCTCGAGAGGTAAAACCTGTTGTAAGGTTACAAAACCACGCAATCACCTAGCCGGCTCGACATAGGAGTGAAGTAGGAGCTTGTAGAGTTGGGGAAGTATGTACGCCACCCCACGATTGGTATTAAGGAATACACCCGTCATCCACGCAATTAATACACACTAA
This sequence comes from Artemisia tridentata subsp. tridentata, assembly GCA_021014915.2. Classification (NCBI taxonomy): domain Eukaryota; kingdom Viridiplantae; phylum Streptophyta; class Magnoliopsida; order Asterales; family Asteraceae; genus Artemisia; species Artemisia tridentata. The sequence goes on from CP139502.1 coordinate 320,891,286, forward strand.
TCAACCGGTAAAAGATAGTTAGGGAGTAAGGAAATCTAAGTAAACACATTTCTCTCCATATAAGTTTCACAACCTTTTTATTTTTAGTTATTTTATTTCATTTGCATTTGTAGTTATTTGGGTTGGTTGACTAGCAACTAATTCCGCCCACTCCTTCAATCCCGAGATTTTACTTGCTTTTATAAAAATATAAAAATACAAAAAGAATCTTCCCTCACCCTTAGACCTATTAGAGTAGTTTTTCAATCCTAACGACACTATTCCCCTAGAGAACGATCAATCCCCCGGTACTTGCCACTACACTATACTACATCGGTCAGGTACACTGCATGGTGGGGATTGCAAGCCTCTTGAGATCCCTCGAGAGGTAAAACCTGTTGTAAGGTCGCAAAACCACGCATCAGCTTAAAATGCTTAAAGTTCAAAAATAATATTACGTATAATATTATCTTGTTTTTATGTCAAATATTCCAAAATATCATTTCCTCGAAACGTACAGTTAAATCGTTTAAAATCTCGTTATATATTTAATTAACGTAACGTTAAATAATAAGTAAATGAAATATACAAAATGCACGTGACGTGATGGGATAACGTAAAATGAAAAATAAAATAAGAATGTCAAATATAATATGTTGGTCCTTGTCTTTTTCCAGTTTTTGCAATTTTTACCCTAACGGCGTTAGCGTTGCACCGTTAGTCCTTTATTAAATATAATTTACATTTATAGTCCACTACTTGTCCAATATAGCATTCTGAGCTTGGAATATGATAATATATCAATTTATACCCTAAGGATTCTGTTTTTACATTTTCAGTCCATGTTTTACTCGGTTGACAGTTTTAGTCCCTCTAAGTGAATTTGTATTACATTTTTAGTCCAAATGTACAAAAATTATGGGGAAAATTTATATTAAATTTTTCGAGGCTTATTTAAGTTTAGTTAAGCTTATTTTAACAGCTTATATGGTCAGTAGCTTATTTTTCGTCTAATGGGCTTTTAACGAGCCATATTTAAGGCCCAATAATGTTTTAAAAACCGTACGTATTGAGAGGAGTTGAGCTCATCAAAAATATCATTTTTCATGTTCTATTTTCATATCTAAAGACCTAGATAAGCTAGCTTATTCCATTAGCTTAATATCAGCCTAATGGGCTTAACAGCCCATGTCGCTGTTTTGAGTTTGTTTCAAAACCAGTTTCTGCGTTTCACTTTGGCCATTTTTAAGGGTCGAGACGTGATTATTTTTACGAGTTGTTTATATGAAAATGATAGCTTGCCATATTGTCTATGGGGTCGCGTAAAGATAAGGTATGGTCATTAAGTCGAATTGTGAGTTATGGGACGATTTTTAGAGCGGCTTAGAACTGTTTTATATATAAAAAACACTTAGAATTTATTCTAAGTGTTTTCAGTTTTAGCGATATGAACAAGGAACAAAAACAACTTTGAATGATGCATGTAACGAAAAAAATAAAGGTGAAGGGAGTGTGATTCGTGACTCCTAGGCCTTCCACGATGGAGGCTTGTCACGTTTTGTGTGTTGTATGTTATGTGTACGTAAAATAAACAAGTAAAAATAATATACGTTCGAACGAGATATACATGATGCATGGTTAGAAAATAACTTGCAAGATGGAATGGTGGGGGGTTTAAAGCAACTTACTACTCCTCTAGAAATGGTAGAGATTCGAACGAGAATGAATGGAACAAGAAGAAGCAAACCCACTTCGTTAAATACTACTTATACGTTTTATGTTTTAAACCCGTTTCCTCGATATGCTTCCAAACGAACGAGCTATACCCTCTGGTCTTTCAGAGATGTTTTAGAATGTGTATGAGAGTTAAAATGATGATATTTAGTGAGTGAGGAAAGGTGGTGAGGCTAGGGATATTTATATTAGAAAATGTGTATACGTATGGAGTTAATAATTCAAGAGACAAGTTCTACTAGCTATGTCAGTGAATGAAAGGTCCTAAGGAATTATTTCTGACATTATAGGACTTTAGAAAGGATTGTGAGAGGGTAGGAAAGTTGAGATTGGCTTATGTGATTTATATATGTCGACTAGACATTTAAAAAGGGTGCCAAATCGATTTTATCGAGTGATACTTATATAATGATGTTAAAACTGATCTAACAACATGTCATTAAGCTAGAAATATTATTAGGATGGCGTAGAAACAAGTTGGAGTTGAAATGGTTACTTATTGCATTTTTGGTCATTCGAGTTGGGTTAAGAACGAGCGAATACTTTGGCTTCTAAAAACTTATCAAAATGTGACCATAAATTCTGGAATTCGACATCCTAATATTAGGGTGGGAGGTGAACGAGATGGTTTAAAAACATTGGTAAGTTGTGTTTAAGATTTGAGAGAACGAGAGACGTTTTTGGAAGTATTCTGATCGAGTTTATACATGAACAAACAAAGAAAATGAAGTTGGGCTTGGGAGTGGGCTGGATGAATAGTGCGTAGGGTGATGTTTGGGCTGGAAATAGTTTTGGCCTGATCCGTATATTTAAGTTTATATATAAGTGAAATAATTAAGTTTGTGAATTAATTTAGTTTTCGTAACACGCATTTGAGCTCGTCCCGTCATTTGGTGAATTATGTGATGACGTGATCACGTTAAAATAATATAATAAGAAAATTTCAAATTTCCCCGCAAAAATGGAAATCAGTAATAGTAACTGAGGTTAATTATTTGATTAACGATTATAATTACAAAGGATTTTTACAGTGTATTACACTTTTCTTCGTCATTCTTTGATATTTCCTTGTACCTATACTTTAACACATCTTAACAACTTTTAAGCGTAAAATGATCATAAACATAACTAAATAATATACAAAAATATACAAATAACGCGATTAAAACATGTACAAAATGAGCGTTATCAAATCTCCCACACTTAAGTTTCGCTTGCCCTCAAGCAAAGTAATCTTTTGAAAAATTGTTTTCCAATAGCCAATAATCATGATTGTCTAAAAATTTCACTAATCTTTCTTATTACCAAGGCAAAAGATCAAAAAGTGATTTTGTCCTTTAATATCTGAAATTTAAACGTCATACTCGATCAAGCTAGATAACACAACTAAGCTCCTCACGAAAAGAAAAGAATATGATTCACTCGCACTCATTTCTTTTGTTGGAGGTATATTTCACTCAATTGCTCAGTCATGATTTCATTTCATACCATAGGCTTGTACAAGTATCAAAACTAATCCAAATCATGTAAGAAATAAATCAATTTATCAAAGAGGACTTTTATTCGGGCAGAAATGTTAGGCTAAGGGTTAATATTAACTTATGCACAAATAACTATTGTACAAATATAATAGGTCGCTAACAACGAATTCTTGAATAGTGATGGTGCGTGATGTGTCGTTGCGGTTTAGCAGTTTTAATGCCTACTCAAGTTTTAAATTTATATTTAGCCGACTTATCAATAACACACACACTTAACGAGCAGTGTACCCGGTCAGTATGAATATAATGGTAAGTAGAGTGTCGATCACTAAGAGTGGAACGTATTATCTCGTTATTCTAATCAGTATTTTAATATCCTAACGCAAGGGGGTTTCAGCCTGAGAGACTGGCACGATTTGTTTGCAATTAAATAATAAAATAAACCAATAGGCACGAATCAGCAAGTAGCACACACGTACACAGATAAATACTCGAGACAATAAGAGGGCTGTCCATATGATTAAGTAGATTGTCACTTGTTTTATTGATAGCTTTATATGAAGTGTATGTAGTTAACCCTTTCTCGTTGGTCCTATTCTTATCGGTGAGTAAACCCTTAATGATTACTAATGTCTAAAAGTTATTCCTAAGTGATCAATTTAGTAATAACCGTGGGAGCCACATTATTTTCCGCAGTCAAATGCCCGCAAGCCACTAATAAACACAGAGGTTATCAATGCACTAATAAGTAGTAACCAAAGACATCAACATATAAACTTTAATTGATGGGAAAGCAAGTATTAAAGGGAGTGCAATCTTTCGTTGTCACATTACACAAGCCACCAATCCTGATGAATTAAAGTTTGCTAACACAATAAAACAAAACTACTTAATGAATTAAACACATGCAGCACCTTCTTACAGCTCTTGTATCTTCGTTTGGTGTGTCTTGTGCTGCCTCCTTGACTGAATTCGTCCTAGGGTTCTGCTGCTTCGGTCTTCGAATCTAATATAATCCCCCCGAAATTCGTCTGGTCTTGGGGTATTTATAGTTTCTGTCTGAGGGAAGATGCGGCGCATCTAGTAAGTAGATGCGGCGCATTGACTTAACTTCGCGTGGGGTCCAAGATTATAATATTCAGGAATATTCGTACACCGCCAGAAGATGCGGCGTAACTCCATGATTAGATGCGGCGCATGTCCTCTTGTATCTTGGATCGTATCTGGTGATATCTTAATAGAGATGCGCCGTATGTAATGAGTGAGATGCGGCGCATCTAGAGCAGATTAGTCTTGATCTTCTTCATTTCAGTAGACTCTTAACTTCTTGCATGTTTTGCTCCATAATCAGTCCAAAATCGCTAAGTTTCACCAAATGCTTGTTTTTACCTGAGAATTACAAAAGTAAACGATTAAGTATCAATCCTCATACATAATATAATAAAACAAGTCAAATTAATAGGATAAATGATAGTAATATAAAATGTACTTATTTGAGTTCATCAAATATCCCTCCACTTGAACTTTACTTGTCCCCAAGTAAACCTTAGAATTTCTCTTATGAAAATGTATCCTAAAAGATGTTAGGATTTATTTTTATATTTAAGCATGTATTCGTTTATTTCATAGTCACACAACTAAACACTTAACGAATTAGAAGTAAAATAAAATAAGTTGATAAAAGCAAATCTAATCGTTTAACTGTCCAGTCGTGACGAATATTCTATCATAAGCTTGGCAAGTATACACATCTCCTCCACTAAAGCTAAGGAATAACAAGTCTAAAGCGGTAAAAAGGGTTTGTAGGCTTAAGGGTTAATTATTCTCTTTCACTATCGATCTCAAATTCCAGAAAAGGTGACAAAATCACAAATACATGATCGAATCCACGAACACGATACTTGCAATTGCTCAAATCCTTAACTCGAATAGGCTAAAGATAGGTCCAAACTTCACCAATAATAATATATCAAAAAGGGCGACAAAATCATAAATACATAGCCGAATCCACGACTACGATACTTAAGATTACTCAAATCCCTAATCTCAATAAATCAAAGGTTTGGTTGGATAAAGAATAATAAAGGGCATGGATAACATTTGGGATATAAATTGGTGTAAAATGAAAAATAAACAAAACAAATAAATTAAAATCCTAAGTGTGGTTAATCACTATCCCAACCATCCCATGAATAAGACTCATATCATCGAATAACTCACGCTTTAACACTTGAAACACACGCTTTAGGTAGACACGAATTATACTCAACAAGATCTTAATCAAAGAATAAACCTTAATTGGCGTTCCCATAACTGCCAATTCCCATTCAATCCATAGATATAGTACAACAAATAGTGGTGATATCGACCACTTACATAACTTTACATAAGTTGGTTAAAACTAACTTCCAACTTTTTTTCTTTCTTTTTCTTTTCTTATTTTTTCGATTTTTTTTTTTTTTTTTTTTTTTTTTTTCAAACATAGACATAGATGTGTAAAATTTCACCACATCACTATAATGATAATTCTGGATAATTTTTCCATACTTTTCATACTTCAGAAATAACGGTAATAGTGAAAGTAGTAAACACACGAAAAATAAACTCAAAGATATACAATATTTACTTTCACTCCAATTGCATTGTGCAATTTCCCGACCTAACCAAAGATAATGAATTACGCACGCGAACACAGGTAATGTAAGGAAACACACTTTGCCTATAGCAATTAACCAACCACGGATTCTAATCTACAGGGTAGGCTAAGGTGTAAGGGTGTAACGAAACATTTTAAACATAGGTGTAAGAAACGAAAGGAATGGCTCTGAGTGTTTTTCTAGGGGTATCTTACTCTAAAAATGAGAGTAACAAAAGGGTTTATACGGGGGTTAACTAACCAGTGTAGTTAGTTAATAACACATAACATATAATAGGCTATTTAGGTGTAATCCTAGAAATTTACCAATTTAGACAAGTCATTCCAATTATATAAATAATACTCATTATGGTGGTCTCGAATAGTATACAAGCCAAGTTCTAAAGTTTACAAGTCACCGGCACACTCATAGATTTGTGAATTTTGAAAATCACAATTTTTGAAAATAACGTCATGTGTGCAGCTATGCAACTTAGATCTTAAACAAAAACATGCTAAAAAATTTTTAAGTTTGATATATTAAGCACATTTTAAGCATAATTTTTGAAAAAGTTTAGGACAAGTAATTGTTAAGTGTTCTAATTCTCCAATCCCCCCACTTAAGTTAAACAACGTCCTCGTTGTTTGTATAAAAGGTTAAAAACTGGAAAATAAAAGAATTAGAACAGGAAAACTCCCCTGAGATTTGCTCGGTATGATCCTCCATTTGATAAGAGCAAAAATCATCTTTCTTGTGGATGAGAACGTTAAAGCTTCATACTTGATGTATCCACAGGAAATCCAGAAAACTATAATACCACCAACACTTTAAAACACACCTAAGATAAGAAAGGTTCAAACTTGCATAATACATTAGTAGTTAGGAAAAATAAAACTTAAAAATTAAAACTGAAAATCATCAGGTCAGTCGATGCACCGTATCTTATGGAAGAAGATACGCCGTATCGAGCCTGGAATAAATACGGATCAGAATAAAGATGCGCCGCATCCTTAACCAGGGATGCGCCGCATTAAAATAAACTGATAAATAGTTTTAAAGTCGAAAATAAAAATGCAGAAAAAATAAAATAAGATATGACCATTGCAGGAGATGCGTCGCATCTCAGAATTGAGATGCGCCGTATCCTCGGCGGCCTGACTGACTCGACACAGAAAATAGAATAATAAAAATTCTCCGGGTTGTCTCCCGGTAAGCACTTGTCTTTATTCCAGAGTCTTCAAGTTAGACTCACGTTCAGCTCTTTATTTAGTCCTTGTCACGGTCCATCCTTCTTCCTTCATCCGAAAGATTTTCCCGTATATTTCTGCGACGTTTTCTTCCGTTCGACTTAATCTAATATAACTCTTTGTCTTCGCCGCAGTATACTCTTCATCAGGACCTAAAGAATATTTGATGATTTTAAATTTTTCAGAAATAATCATGGGTGGCTCATTGTAAGGAATCCCAAGTAGTCGACACTTCCTTTTGGTAAACTCTTCATTGTCTTTATCAACGAACTCGAAATAAGGATCCTTAATCAAATAATCATCTAGGTCTTCAATTAATGACTTATTGTCTTGAATCGCCTCCCACTCTCTTTCCAAATCATATTGTAACCGTCGACTAAGCTTCGTGAAATCATCAAATTGTTTATGTACCCATTCCCAGAAAGTAGTATCCGATGTCCCCTTAAGTCCTTTCAAGCGTTCAATTCTACCCTTTTCTTGCAAAGCCTCCGCTTTTTGTGGGCAGTCTTCAACATTATCGTACCACTCATAATCTTCAAAGGTTACATCGTTTCCAACCCGTTTCATCCCAATTATACTTCCCCCATTACAGGTTCCGTCACTCTTATAATCACAGGTCGGCCAAACACTACTCCCATCCTTGAAAATGAAGGGTGTACAGGTATGATTAATGTGCTCAACATCCCATGGTTTATCCCAAACCCATGGTACTTGGTCATTCCATTCGTAGCACCAGGTGTTTTTGAAATCATCATAAGTCTTAAATCCTGGTAGATCTCCAGTTAGCACATCATCGTCGACTCGAAGAAGGTAGTTAAATTCCTTGAACTGCTTGCACAAGGGTGTCTCATAATCGAACACATCAATGTCTATTCTGAATAACTCTTCAATGCCTTCATTGATTGTTGAATCATGAAGTGACGACCCATAATCGCTTTCTACTTCTTCGTCTTCTCCTCTCATCCAATATACCTATAATGCATCCTTAGTAGCTCGATCCATGCTCTTATGGTTATTAAACTTACTAGCCAACCATTCTGAAAAATCAACATCGTTAGGATCGTGGTTAACGTCAAAGCAAGCCTTTCCAATCATATTCTTTTTTATCTCCATGAACTCGTTAAATTGCTTCTTAAAACTCCGAGTCAACCATGAAGTCATAATCTGCTTGACTTCATCTGCAGGGGCAAATTCCGGACTACCATATTTGAGTTCTAGCCAATCATTGAGGGAGAGGTCTATCAATCTTACCAATCTGCCATGAAATAGTAATTCCGCCAAAGCATAATTTCTGTCATTATCCAGATAGTTCTCATTTAATCCCCAGTACTGTTCGGAATAAGGCATGTAAGAGATTTGGGTGTTGCCTCCACCACAGCTGTTGTTGCTTGAGTCCATGTATGCAAGATAGAATTTCCCATCATCTTCTTCGATAGTAGTCCAGTTCAATCCTTCGGCTTCAATGATAGGCCATAAGAGCGACAATTCTTCTCCAGTGTACCTCACAAATACATCATAAGAGAATACCTCTTTGTCAATGTTGCATAAACGCATGAATTCCTTAAAAGCAGCTTCAAGAGGAGTCTCCCAAGAGAATAAATCTGCATCGATCATGAGCACATTGAATGAATCTGAAAACAAGCATTCCTTAGCAAGATATCCGTTAACTGACATGTCTTCCATAGCAAAATCTGTCATCCAAGGTAAAATCATCAGTAGGATTTGTTCGCTAGAAGAGAAATTAATGAATATAGAAACGGATATATGAATACAAATAGCTGATATCTGCAGACGATGCGCCGTATCCAAAACGTTGGATACGCCGTATCTTATAATCGTTAAAATTTAATCAGAGTTTATCCAAAAAATAGATACGCCGCTTAGAATTTATGAATGCGCCGTATCGAATTAATTAATCAAAAATCGATATTTATTTAAAATTAAATACGTCGTATTAACGAAAGTTAATGCGCCGTACCTTCGTTATGTTTAAAAATACGAGATTTTTGATTCAGAAGATGCGCCGTATCGATAGAGATCGATGCGCCGTATCTGTTTAATAATTCGAAAACTGTTTTTAATTAAAATAAAAGATACGCCGTATCTGCTAAAGCAGATGCGTCGTATGGCGTTAACGTTTAGAAAAAAAAATTTATCAAAAACAGATACGCCGTATCTGCTAAAGCAGATGCGTCGTATTACTTTATCGCTTAAAAAAAATTTCTTATTAAAAACAGATACGCCGTATCTTGGGGAAAAGATGCGTCGTATCGAATTAATTAAACGCGTTGTATTTAAAAAAAAAAATAAACGCAATACACCGTATCTGAGAGATCAGATGCGCCGTATCGTTTGATTTAGCACAGTACAACGATAGCAGAACAGAAAAAATACGAAAAATAAAAACAAAAATTAAAACACACAAACAAAAATAAACACAAAAACAAAAATAAAGGTAAACAAATAACACACAAAACAACAAATATGCAAAATAATACAATGATGCAATTAATCTAATAAAAAGAAAAACCTAATTAAAATACTAATCAAATTAACAGATAATAACAATTCACTCCCCGGCAACGGCGCCAAAAACTTGATGGTGCGTGATGTGTCGTTGCGGTTTAGCAGTTTTAATACCTACTCAAGTTTTAAATTTATATTTAGCCGACTTATCAATAACACACACACTTAACGAGCAGTGTACCCGGTCAGTATGAATATAATGGTAAGTAGAGTGTCGATCACTAAGAGTGGAACATATTATCTCGTTATTCTAATCAGTATTTTTATATCCTAACGCAAGGGGGTTTCAGCCTGAGAGACTGGCACGATTTGTTTGCAATTAAGTAATAAAATAAACCAATAGGCACGAATCAGCAAGTAGCACACACGTACACAGATAAATACTCGAGACAATAAGAGGGCTGTCCTTATGATTAAGTAGATTGTCACTTGTTTTATTGATAGCTTTATATGAAGTGTATGTAGTTAACCCTTTCTCGTTGGTCCTATTCTTATCGGCGAGTAAACCCTTAATGATTACTTATGTCTAAAAGTTATTCCTAAGTGATCAATTTAGTAATAACCGTGGGAGCCACATTATTTTCCGCAGTCAAATGCCCGCAAGCCACTAATAAACACAGAGGTTATCAATGCACTAATAAGTAGTAACCAAAGACATCAACATATAAACTTTAATTGATGGGAAAGCAAGTATTAAAGGGAGTGCAATCTTTCGTTGTCACATTACACAAGCCACCAATCCTGATGAATTAAAGTTTGCTAACACAATAAAACAAAACTACTTAATGAATTAAACACATGCAGCACCTTCTTACAGCTCTTGTATCTTCGTTTGGTGTGTCTTGTGCTGCCTCCTTGACTGAATTCGTCCTAGGGTTCTGCTGCTTCGGTCTTCGAATCTAATATAATCCCCCCGAAATTCGTCTGGTCTTGGGGTATTTATAGTTTCTGTCTGAGGGAAGATGCGGCGCATCTAGTAAGTAGATGCGGCGCATTGACTTAACTTCGCGTGGGGTCCAAGATTATAATATTCAGGAATATTCGTACACCGCCAGAAGATGCGGCGTAACTCCATGATTAGATGCGGCGCATGTCCTCTTGTATCTTGGATCGTATCTGGTGATATCTTAATAGAGATGCGCCGTATGTAATGAGTGAGATGCGGCGCATCTGGAGCAGATTAGTCTTGATCTTCTTCATTTCAGTAGACTCTTAACTTCTTGCATGTTTTGCTCCATAATCAGTCCAAAATCGCTAAGTTTCACCAAATGCTTGTTTTTACCTGAGAATTACAAAAGTAAATGATTAAGTATCAATCCTCATACATAATATAATAAAACAAGTCAAATTAATAGGATAAATGATAGTAATAAAATGTACTTATTTGAGTTCATCAAATAGTTAAACAACGGATGGTCACTAGGTTGTACCTTGGTTCGCTAACAACGTTACTTGCATAACGGATGGTCACCAAAACACGCACTAGCTCGCTAGCAATGTTTTTCAACTATTCAAAAACCGGATGGTCACTACAATATTCATACAATCGATATCTTCACAAAGCAAAAAGGGTTAGGATAAGACATGGGATTATTTTAGTGGATACAATAATATACAATAATCAAGTCAAATACCAAAAATCACTTGTTGCAAAAACAATCGAACCACGCATCCCCAAATGATTATAGCCTTCATAACAAATCTTTCCTTTCTCCTTTATTTCATTCATCGATCACCTTACATAAATATCACGTCTTAGCATATTGGCTAATCGATACCTCCGAAAGTACTTCATCTTCCTTCATAATCATAATTATAGCACTTTGGCTATTTATATATCTTTTTCCTTTTTTTTTTTTTTTTTTTTTTTTTTTTTTTTTTTTTTTTTTCATTCAAACATCTCTTTCTTGCATCACATCTCCCCCACACTCTGGATGAGCATATACCTCAAAAATACAAATAAAAAGTAGCTACCTTCGTCTTCATCAGAAAGGTATATCCGAAATACAAAGTGTAAGCTCATAATCATCAAAAACTTCTCCTGGTCAACAACAAGTAATTTATCGATTTGACTTGACTAAAAAGGTTAGGCTAAAGTTTTAAAGGTGCAAAATCTTTTTTTTTTTTGATGTAACAAAAATGAAAAGATAGGATCGGAGGGTGAACTAAGGGTATCTAGTGCTAAAAGTGAGCACTAACAAATGGGTCCATAAAAGGTGGTTAACTAACCGATGTGGCTAGCTAATATATCAATATATGTAAATGGAAGGCCATTTGGTTTAATCCTAAGTTTCCTCTTATCACTTAAATTCATTTATATCACACGAATGTGACCTTACTTTGGAATTCGTAATGTATGACAAGCACAAGTTCTAGAATCAATTCAATCACCGGCACACTCATAGCAAGAAAATAGAATTTAAGCATAGAAAATATATGCTTCAAATGATAGGCTCAAATCCTCACATATTTGTAGAATGGGCTAAAAATGCACAAGTAATGTTATCAATCCTAAGAACAGATCATTTCACTTAACCGAGATACGTTAAAATTTTCAAATTGCCATTTTATGCTATTGGAAAATTTCAAGTTGTTTCAATTATATATCATCTTTTATGTGTAAAAACAACTACTTCCTTAAGGGCAATAAAACAAATTCCAAAATAATCACAAAAATTTAAAAGAAAAACTAGATCATTTTCACTATTTACTTCCCTCCCCCACACTTAAGTTTTGCATTGTCCTCAATGTGAAAAATTAACTTCAAAGTAAAGGAAATAGGGAAAATAGAATAGTAAATGATATCACCGAGAAATCATGCGAGATCCATATTTGGTGTTCTAACGCATGAGTTGGGAACTCCAAACTCCAAAATGTTCCAACCATATGAACGAGCAATGATTTCTGGTATCTCAAAACCTGAAAATAAACAAACACACGAAAAAAAAAAAAACAAAAACAAACAAACATGCAAAAATAATAATAAAAAAATTGCTAGATAATCCTAATTAACATTAAGAAAAAGTAGTTCTAAAACATAAGAACATTAATAGACCTACATAACATAATAATAATAATAATAATAATAATAATAATAATAATAATAATAATAATAATAATAATAATAATAATAATAATAATAATAATAATAATAATAATAATAATAATAATAATAATAATAATAAAGTACGAAAGAAATAGAAAAAATTGTTCATCACACATCATAAACCTTGAATGATAATCATAATCATTCATCTTCCATATCGTCACCTGGATAATCAACCAATGTTCCCAATCCAAAATCTCTCGACGATGTTCCAGCTTCATAACCTTGTGTACCTAAATTAGAAGAATAATACCCCGTGAAACCTTCCTGGTTGACATTATACCCTTCATTATCATGAAATGTGCTAGACGTTGGGTAAGGTACATGTTCCGATGGATAAGGTGTATATGGGTATGGGTAAGGTGGAACACTAGGTGGTGCATACATCATTGGGAATGAATATGGTGGTTCACTATGTTGTCCTAGGTGTGTGAGAATTGGTGCACAATAGTCCAATTGGTGTTCAATCCTCATCAAACTCATATCTCTCCATACTTCTCTTCTCTCTACTTGTGGCAAATTTGCATGCCAATCACCCCAACTCGAATTCAACCCGAAGATTCTCCCATATTTTTTTGTTGTTGTTGTTGTGGTGGTGGTGGGTTACGAATCAGATTTACAATTGTCTCGACCAAACACATCCTATCATCATCAAGCAAATCTTTCAAATTCTTTTTGTCAAGCTTTTCACACTCTTTTATCACCGTTATCCTTTTCAACTCATCGGGTGTATCATACCCCAAACTCGTTCCAATTTTAGTCACATAATGGCCCCCATTAATAAAACCGTGCTCCGAAATAATAGTTGCTCTTTTTGACAAGTAGACCGCCAAAGTCCATACCACATTCATCTTCCGATTTGGTTCCATAATCATCTCAATCAACCACAAGTCCGGTTGATGAACTTTGTCTTGACTATTGCCCCGGTGCACCAACGAGTTCACAATCATTTTGTGTAAAAGCCGCGCCATCGGTAAATGTATTTCCGTCACCTTTAGCCTTCCACTGTTGGGATCTCCGATCTCGCTCCATATCTTTGTACCATCATACTTCGGTGGTTCTTTTTCCAACTTACCTAGGTGTTCCGCAAACTCTTCATGGTTAAGGTCATTCTCATCATACAACCCAAGCAATTGCCCGAATTGTGGCAAAGTTAACGCATGATCATTCCCACACAATCTAAACCAAATACATTTTTCCTCCATAACGTCATCTATCTTCACCTCTTGGTTAAAATAGATGGTGGAAAAGAACTCTAAACACCATTCTCTATAGATTTGCTTTTCATCGATTCTAAACGCGTACTCCAAACTAAAATCTTCAAAAACTCCGTTATCAGACTCCGTATTTACCTCCCACAATTTCTCAAGAGTTTTATTGAGGTTATATTCTCTCATCAATTTCCAACTCACTAACTTTGGTACCGCAATCTCTTTCCTTTGTAACTTTGCTAATCGGCTATTATAACAAGCTCTTGCTTCCTTACTTAGTTTACTCCATCTCAAATGTTCACTCGTTATTGGCATGAGGTTAAATTCTCTCGCTTGACGACCTTGCCTAACGTGCAAAGCAACCAACGGGTTCTCCTCTCCTTGACGAACACATTTCTATAAAACAAACAAAATAAGCACACAAAATGTTGGAGCTAAAAGTTAACTTGTAAGATAAATTAGCAAAAAAAAAAAAAAAAAAAAAAAAAAAAAAAAAAAAAAAAAAAAAAAAAATACAGGAGGGGCTGAACCGCCGCGGTTCAGTTTTGAACCGGCGGTTTGGCTTCTTTTCTAATTTTACCGAGACTTGAACCGCCGCGGCTCAAATCTCAGCCGGCGGTTCAATCTTTTATATGTTACTGAAGGTCCAGCCGCCAAGGTTCAATTTTGAACCGGCGGTTTGAGCTGGTTTCTAGGTGTCTCAACCGTCGGCCTGGTGTATCCAGCCGGCGGTTCGTAGCAGCGAATCATCACAAAAAAAAAAATTAGCTTTTCCAACTTTTCTACATTTTACTCCTTCCTCCATTTGCTTATTAGTACTTATTCTAAGTGCTTAAACCTCATATTTTCCTCACTTCTCAGCCTCAAGAATCTTAGAATCAAATCAAAATCAAATAAAGTAGTGGTCCATATAATTAATCATATAGCATACAAACACTAATTCATAACCATATACCACAAGAAATCCAATCAATCTTGATTTAAATCCTCAAAAATTCGACATCCATGAACCCTAGATCTTAAAACATCAAATTCTCCTTCAATACTTAATCAATTCATCTAATTCTACTTGCAATCAATCCTTACATCAATCCTCTAGTAAACCCATCACATAATTTCAATTAATTCGAACTCTATCAAATTCGCCCAATTCAAAACCCTAAAAATCAAATTCGAATTAAGAATAATGCAAAGTAATTGGATGGTGTTACTTACCCTTTTTGATGCCATAGGATTGCTAGAATCTTAATGTGATAACTAAACTTCAATCTTGGAATGATGAGAATGTTTGTGAATTGTGGTGTTTTTTTTTTTTTTTTTTTTCTTGCCACAAATGAAGACTCAACCGTAGGTTGGGTACTTCAACCGTGGGTTTGGTTTTCAACCGCAGGTTGGTAAAAATGTTTAGTACGAACCCGTTTCAAAACAAAAATGTTCCTTCATTTCTTGATAATTTCAAATCATCACCACAACTTAAAAACACTTCCAACATTTCCATCGAACTTAAATTAAACAACTACATAAACTAAAACAACTTAAACTCAAACTTAAATACTTCTTATTAATCATAGCTTATAAAGCTTAAAAGCTAAAACTCACTCAACTAACAAAGAAGTGCAAAACATAACAAGATCAATAAACGATAAATAAACATGATAAAACTCATAAGAGACAAAATGAGCAAAAGCTTAGTAATAAGCTTCTTATTCTTCCACATGCTTCCTTTAATCAAAATAATTCCCAAACCGTAGAATATCCTCCGAATGAAATTTCCCCGAAAGAACTCTATCAGTTTCCTTTGTTTTGAACTCACGAGTGAAACGTCGTCCACCCGGGCTAGTAATCTCTATCTTAGTGTGCCAATCATTATCTCCTTCAACCTTTTGATATTTGCTATACCCATCCGATGTCCACTCAATATTTTTAAGCTTAATTGGCATAGAACCAAGGAAATCAACCATCTTCTTGTACACAATAATGTTTTTGAAAGGATTGAAGTAATTCTCCATAGCCAATGCTCGTTCCATATCATCCTCAATATGTTCAAACGATGGGGCTGTTTTTCCATATTTTGGGTTACCTTCATTATCATGGCTAATATCAAACACATCCAACCAATCTTCTTCATCTGATTCTTCATCCGCTAGAACTTTGTTTCTTTTCTTGGCGTGGTAAATCCTTCTAGCTACTCCATCATCAATTTCCATCGTTCCTTTGCCATTATCAATTATTGCTCCAATAGTACTCAAGAATGGGCGTCCAACCAACATGGGTGTCTCTTTATCAATAGGTACATGCAAAATCAAAAAGTCACACAAATAGGTTTGGAATCCTATTTGTAATCTCACATTCTTCACTTTACCATAAGCCTTTGCCATGGTATTATCTGCCATTAACAAAACATCATTGGAAGGACAAGCTCTTCCCAACTCCATAATCTTATAAAGCTTATAAGGCATTATACTAACACTCGCCCCCGTATCGGCCAAGGCGTTTTTTGCAATGGTTCCATTCACTTTAAGTGGAATAAGGTAGTTCCCCGGATCTTCTTTCTTTTTAGGTTAGCCTTTCTCCATAACCTTCTCCTCTTCTTCTTCTTCAATTACACTCTTCTTATCAAGTTTCATTTTCTCCACTGAAATTTTATCTAGCAACTTCCTATAATGAGCATAGTGTTCCAACACATGAAGTATTGGTTTCTCATTTAGCAATTCCTTGAACTTTGTAGTAATCTCCTCAACACATTTTGCTTCATCAATGGGTTCTTTGGTTGGTGTTTCTTTTGGTGAGGGTGTTTGGTTAGAAGAAATTTCTCCTTTGATTAGTGTAGTAGGTTGTGGTAATGACGACGGTGAGGGTATAAGACCTTTGAAAGGTGGGTATTTTTGTTTCAAACGATTAGCTTTTCCCATCTTAACCATTTCCATACTCCCAAGAATACCATCTTCATTTTCACAAGCCTCTTCCATTTGTTCAATTAACCAATTAACATCCTTATCATCTTGTAATTCTCCAACCTTAACTTGCATTTCTCCTAAACCAAAATCAATAGTGCACTTTGTTGCTACCAAGAAATTTCTTCCAAACACACCGGAAGGGTCCGTAGTGTCTTCATACTCATCAATAATCAAATCCATAGCAAAAGTATAGCCATGAATGTCAATTTTAACATCCCTTGCTATCCTCCTATTATACTTGTCCACTTCATATTTCCCATCTCCAAACTTTTCATAGAAAGCATAGGTCACATAACTATCACTTTGTCCAATGTTACATTCCGCATCCCAAGCTCCTAAGCCTTCTATTCCACAAGGTGTGGAATACCTCATACTTGGTTCATCATATTCTCTTAACTTAGCACGAGTGAAAGTGATCACCCGTGGCTTTTCCGGTTCATATTCTATACGTTCAACTTCCTTTCCCTTCGCTTGCAACTTCACCTTTTCCAAATCAACCATTTTCTCCATCCTAGCCATAACATCTCCATCATCCATCAATTCCATTTCCAAATTGTCCAAATAAGTCGAAACTTCACTAGGTGAATCCATAACTAAAAATAAGCCAAAACATTCATAGACAACACATCCAAAACAAACGTTAGGGGTTAGTAAAAAAAAACTAAGTTATTTGAAAAAGAAAACATCATAAATTCTAAAACTATTCTAATAAACTAAATAAACAATTACTTAAACAAATAAAAGGTAAATAAATAAAAATAAAATAAAATTTATCAGATATGGCGGTTCACACCCAAACCGGCGGTTTGGGTTGTGAAAAAGTTTTACCGAGAATCAAACCGCCGCGGTTCACATTTGAACCGGCGGTTTGGATTTGCGAAATTTTTACCGAGACATGAACCGGACCGGTTCAGATTTGAGCCGGCGGTTCGGGTTGAAATTTTTTTTTACGAGAGTTGAGCCGGACCGGTTCAAATTTGAGCCGGCCGGTTCAAGTTTCAAAAAGTTTTTACGAGGCTTCAGCCGGACCGGTTCAGGATTGAGCCGGCCGGTTTGCAGAAAAATTTTTCAAATTTTTTTTTTAAACTTAACACGACAACCAATAAACATAAAATTAAATAAAAAAAACGAGATTAACACATGGAACTAGAACATAGCAATCAAAACACTTAACAATCATTAACCAAATAAACCAAACAATCACAAAAACAAACAAAAACTCTAAAAATCATGCAAGAACAAGAACAAACTCTATACTACTATTTACAACTAAACTAAACTAAACTAAAAAAAATAGTAGTCCTCGGCAGCGGCGCCAAAAACTTGATGCGTTTCGTTAAGATGTGTATATTATATCCTAATTTCACTCAAATTTTAAATTTATAAAACACCTTTTGTGATCAAATGTATGAAAAAGATGATTAGCAATAGAAATAGTACTCAAGATTGTCACGCTCTAAAGCACTTTAAAATAATTAAACAAACAATGGTTTCAAATTAAATCAATCAAACAAACAAATACTTGTTTAGGAACAATGACTAATCGTGATAGAATGTTGAACATGTTTGGGTGAAACTTAGAAGGCACATGTCAATTTTCACAAGGATTTCTAGTCAATGGGTAATATCAAGAAAATCCAAGTTTCTACTAGTTTCACGGGTGAGTCCTTTCGGCCAAACCTCATCCCATTACGCTAGCTCTTTTGTGATCAAATGTATGAAAAAGATGATTAGTTACATTAGTTCTTACGAGTCTTTTCAACCCAATCTCGTGATTAAATATTTTCGAATTCATTTAAAAACTTGCATACTTAATATTTGTCAATTATCAAATACCAATCCATTTGTGCACCAACTTCTTGGAATCAAACAATATTAGAAATCATTTCAACCTTTAAATCCAATAATGTTTAACGAACAAGTTTTAGAACACGAATTATATTTAAACAAACTCATGAAAATAATCACTTTCTCTAACCGACTAATCATTCAACATTCATACGAAAGTCACATCATTCCCAAACAAGCATCACAAATTATTCCATAACAAGCGTCATCATCAAACATAACATTTCATTCAACATCAAATGGTTCAACATGATTAATTAAAGTAAAGAAAGTTACCCAAAGCAAGAATACAATGAGTAAATAAAGAGTTATAGCACTCCTTAGGGCCTCCAATTGAACAAGGGAATCTTCCACCTCTTCTAGTAAGTATCTCCAACACTTTCTTTGTTTCTACTTGGGATCTTCTTGAGAATGGCAGAGATTATTAAGCTCTTTTGGGTTTAGTAAGTAATGTGATCAAGTCCCTATGGTGTAAGGCTTGATTGTAAGTGTTGTGTCTCATATGGGGTGATTAGGGGTCTTATTTAAGCTTGCAACTCTTCATCTCAGAAAATTCTCAACCCACGGCTCAATCTTGAACCTGCGGCTGGGACGTCAGACTTGAACCTCAGGTTGAGTTTTTGAACCTTGGGTTTGAATCTCAGCTTCAACCTTGGGTTGAGATTGATCTTGCACATGAATTTCAACTTTGAGCTAGCATATAACTTCAACTTTTAACATACTTTTTAGCACTTAATCTTGACTCCATCTTTTCATCCTTCTCATGTACAACGGAAATAATCATATCATGAATCAATATCTTTGATGACGATCTTTTCTTGAATATTTACTTGATTTCATAGCTTTTCTTCGTCATTCTTTGATATTTCCTTGTACCTAGACTTTAACACATCTTAACAACTTTTAAGCGTAAAATGATCATAAACATAACTAAATAATATACAAAAACATACAAATAACGCGATTAAAACATGTACAAAATGAGCGTTATCAGTTATTCTTATGGGGTGATGTTGTTGCCACAGCTTATTTCACTCAGAACCGTTCCCTAATCCATCCAAGATTCAATAAAACCCCATATGAGCTAGTGAACAACAGAAAACCCGATATCTCTTACCTTCATGTGTTTAGCGCTTTGCGCTATCCAACAAACGACAAAGAAGATCTAGGGAAGCTGAAAGCTAAGGGTGATATTGGAATCTTCATTGGTTATTCAGAAAACTCGAGGGCATTCAGGGTGTATAACAGAAGAACTAAAAGGATAATGGAGACGATGAATGTGAAGTTTGACGAGATTTCACAAACGGCTTCTGAAAGACTCGCTCTAGAACCCTCGCTTAACCCAATGGATTCTAATCATAACAAATTAGGACCTGGACCTAACGTTGAGACTTCTGGACATATTAGTTCAGGACTCGTACCCCAAGGAGCTCAGTCAACCAACAAAGAAAAACCAACAAATCAATAACTGGAAAATTTCTTCGAGTTTATGTTTGATGAATACTATGGTGGAACTTCGACCAATGTATCACAACAACATTCCGCTACACCCGCTCAACAACATCAACCACCACCACCACCACAAGATGCATCAACAACAATCGAAGCTGACGCACCAACTCCCTCGACATCATCAACATCTACTCCAGCAACTCCAGTAATTGAGGTTGTTCTACCAAGAGTTGATGAGCAAAATCAAAACACACCAGTTCAAGAAGAACCAAACCAAAACAATGCTGTGTTAGAAGAATAAGTATTCAAAAACCCATTTGCAACGGATTCGACTGAATCTTCTTCACGGTTACATGAACTATCTAACACACATTCGTTAAACACAAGGTACCCTTCTACACTACAGTGGACAAAAGACCATCCAATAGAACACGTTATTGGTGAACCTTCAAGGCTAGTTTAGACGAGAAAACAACTCGCCACTGACCCCGATATGTGCATCTACGTCTGCTCAGTTAGTTTAAAAGAGCCAAAGAACATTCGAGAGGCAATGGCAGATAATGCATGGATTGAAGCGATGCAGGAAGAACTTCTCCAATACAAGCTACATGATACATGGGAATTAGTTCCAAGACCAACTGACAAACTTGTCATTGATCTAAAGTGGTTATGGAAGAACAAAAAAGATGAAGAAATGACTGTCATTCGCAACAAAGCTTGTCTAGTGGCTAAAGGATTTAGACAGGAAGAAGGGATAGATTTCGAAGAGTCATTCGCGCCAGTAGCAAGACTTGAGGCATTCAGGATTTTCTTAGCCTATGCAGCTCACAAAAACATCACAGTCTATCAGATGGACATCAAGACGGCTTTCTTGAATGGAACTCTAATAGAAGAAGTGTATGTGAGTCAGCCAGATGGATTCGTTGACAAAGATCATCCAGACTACGTCTACAAACTAAAGAAAGCCATTTATGGTTTAAAACAGGCTCCAAGGGCGTGGTATGACGAACTATCATCTTTTCTGATCCAAAACAATTTCACCAAAGGAACAATTGATTCAACCTTGTTTACAAGAAAATATAAAGATGGCATTTTGATTGTTAAGATTTACGTGGATGACATTATTTTTGGGTCCACTAATCTGAAACATTCAAAACCTTTTGAAAATCTCATGAAAAGCAAATTTGAAATGTACATGATGGGGGAACTAAAATTCTTTCTTGGTTTACAAATACATCAATCCCCTCGTGGTATTTTTATTAATCAAGCTAAATATACAATTGAGATTTTGAAAAAACATGGTATGGAAAATTGTGACTCTGTTGGTACTCCAATGGTCACTTCACCAAAAATAGGTGCTGATTTATTTGGGAAGCCCATGGATCTGAAGAAATATCGGAGCATGATTGGTTCTCTCATGTATCTTACTGCTAGTCGACCCGATATTCATTTTGCTATTTGCTTATTAGCACGGTTTCAGGCAAGGCCTACCGAACTTCACCTCCAAGAGATTAAACGGATCTTTCGGTACCTACGAAGAACCATTAACATGGGACTTTAGTATCCAAAGGATTCTGAGCTTAAACTAATTACATTTTTAGATGCGGACCATGCAGGTTGCCAAGTTACAGCAAAAAGTGCATCAGGTGGAGCACAATTTTTGGGTGAAAAGCTAGTAGGCTGGTCATCAAGAAAACAAGACTGTACTGCACTATCAACCGCAGAAGCCGAGTATGTGTCTCTATCTGCGTGTTGTGCCCAAGTTCTATGGATGAGGACACAACTCACAGATTATGGCTTTACTTTCGACCGCATACCTTTGTATTGTGATTCGAAAAGTGCCATAGCCATCTCGTGCAATCCAGTACAACACTCGAAGACCAAGCATATTAGAGTCCGCTATCACTTCATCAAGGAACACGTAGAAGATGGTATTGTTGAATTATTTTTCGTGAAGACTAAATACCAACTCGCCGATCTATTTACTAAAGCCCTTCCAAAAGATAGGTTTGATAATTTAGTTCGACGAATTGGCATGCGAAGCCTAACTCCTGAGGAGCTAGAAAGTCTTCTCGAATCTTCTTGAAAATATTTCCCACAAATAGCTTCGCTATAAATATTTTTGAAAAAACAAAATACAAAATTTTAAAAACCAACAAAAACAAAATATAAAAATAGAAAATTTTCAAAAATACAAAAACAATATAAAATCAAAAAACCAAAAATATTCTTCTCACGACATGTCTCTCGTATAATCGATATTCTGTACGTATCTAGAAATGTCATTCAACAATGATACGGACATGTACAGATGCTTAAGCGAGAGTTCATTCAAATGTTTTCTAAAACATGTCGTTTCTCAAAAATTTCTTTACTATGGCTTTCTTATACTTCAGTACAAAACCCGAGCTACAATGTTGACTTCTGATTATTTCAGATCAGGACTCGTAATGTTAATGGCATAATAAAATAAAAAAAATCCTTGAGCACATGATCAAGATTTTTCAAAGATCAAGATTTTTCAAAATCTTTCTCAAAATTCTGTGCTCAAGATAACTCCCTCCAAACCTGATAAAACATGCTTTATTTAAGGGGGAGTATAAAAATGAAAAACAAAATGTTCTGATTTCATGCCAAAACAGATCCGTCTATATCTCGAAAAAGCTTTATTTTAACTAGTTGATATCAAAAATATCACGACATGCTATTTTTGAGGGGGAGAAGACGTGATTAAAATGAGATCACAATGTTTAAAGATCGTGGATTGAATCTCAAAAAGAGCTCGACTCAGTATGAACCCTCGAATTGACGAAAATCAAAAGTCAGTAATCGAAAAGACTTGTCCGGGACGGGTAATAATTTCAAGTTGGTTATCCAGTGATGTAAATGTGTCTCGCAAAGGACTTGTCTGAGTAGAATCTACCAATTCGAGAGATTATCTTTTAATATGACCGGGACGGGTAATAATTTCAAGCTAGTCTAACTAGTGATGTAATCGTGTCTCGCAAAGGTCATATCAACTGAAAATCAATCATTTCAAATGTGCGAACTCTACCCAACATGTGCATTCTTATCTTAAAATGAATGAGCACATGTGAAGGGGGAGTATTTCAGAAAATTCAAAACTCTCGAAGTGTTAACTAAAATGTGTTTTATTCATAAACACTTTGAGAGATTTTTACAAAAGGTTTTATGGCAAGTGATCAATAAATCTAGGATAATCATGGAGTAATAAGGTGATTATGGTTAGGTTTATGTCCTATGATCCGCCAGAGCCGGAGGGATCTACCCAAGGACAATTCCAATAGATTAGAATTAGAAGTCCTTAGGTAAGATTGAAAAAAGGAGTATATGAGAAAGGAGAAAGAAGGGGTTGAAGAATGAAAAAGAAAAGTTTATGAAAGGGTGAAAAGAAATAGCCTTCCATGAAAACTTAGGGCAGAAATCGGGCCAATACATCTGCTATCGGTTATCACTAAGTTGATACTGATATTGAAGACAATGCGTCATGGACCCAGTGACGCGCTGCACAAACCCCTCCTAGCCACTCAGATATCTCTTAAAATATATTTGTTTCATTTCTCACGGAGAACACTGCATAATCTATCGGCCTCTCATTCCGAGATGTGTTGATATTGAAAAGGTGGCACTCTGCTCCATGCCTCCGACTACTAAAACCAAAACGCACATTATCGAGTCTAGAGCCATGAGATTCATTTAAAATCTCTTAGGACACACTTCCAATATTATACACTTGTGTTCGCCAAAAAGGACACAAGATGGACAAGAGTCTTAATAAGATCTACGGATCTTGCCTTATATCATGATGGTTACGTGCTTCAAACGGTCTACAGTCGTGAAGTGATACTCCGGTATACTTCACTGGCTCACCTGAACCATTGATACGCTTTGGTGTATCTGAGTAAGCTCTCTAGGGGGCATCCGGTTCAGAACGGCCTGGGTAAGGATCAGAGAAATTTTTCACACTATGCTGTTAACGATCTCGAAGTCTGAACCTGTAAGCGCTGGACGATTTATTACTAACTATTTTATGCAGGTACTGAGGAAAGTCTATTTACCATCATCATATAGCTCAACATCCACATCTCCTCATACTCATACTTATGAAGATCATCCTCAACAAAGCTCAAGTGAAAAAGTTCAAGACAAAAAGATCAAGTTAAAGACAAAGTGATATGACTAAGTCAAGAAGCTAATCAACATGTCAAGAACAAGTTCATGTATCAAGTGAGGAAGACATAAGTATGAAGATCAAAGTATTGTCAAGAAGTATGAGTATAATGGAAAAGACGACACTGCAAACATGTGAAGATGTTGACCAAAGGCAAGAAGAACCTAAAGACGATTACTTTGAAGATCACAAAGCATGAAGGAACACAAAGAACCAAGACTATTCAACAATGACACACAAAGTTCAAGACAATGAATACGAAAGAGTTAATCACAAGGAGCGTAGTGACCATCCCTTAGGGGGAGATTTTTAGCTTTTATAAAAAGTGATGGTCATTTTTCGTTAGTATATTTTTGTAATGTGTCGTTGTGTATTAAGTTATAATAGTCAATGGGCTTTTTATCCTAATCTAACAGGTTAAGAGTTGATCCATAAAAAGCCCATAAGCCTCCTTAGTGAAAAAGTATAAATAGCACCTCCTCCCTCATTTGTAGAGGGTGGTGCTTTAGGGTTGTATTAAGAGTGTAAGTGTGTGTGATTAATATATTTCTCTCTCTAGTTTTGTCTCACTAGATCTAAAGCCTCACTTCTCTCTTGATTCTTTATTGATTGTAGTAGTGTATTATATGATTGATATTAGGGATAAAAATCTTACTCTAAAAATGAGAGTAACAAAAGGGGTTTATACGGGGGTTAACTAACCAGTGTAGTTAGTTAATAACACATAACATATATAGGCTTTTTGGGTGTAATCCTAGAAATTTACCTAGTTAGACAAGTCACTACAATTATATCAAATAATACTCATTGTGGTAGTCTCGAATAGTATACAAGCCAAGTGCTAAAGTTTACTATAAGTCACCGGCACACTCATATTTTTGTGGAATTTGGGTAAAATGGGGGAAACTGAATAGGCTTAATTCTCACAATTTGTAAATAAGGGTTATATATGCGGTCATACAACTTAAATTTAACAAAAACATGCTAAGAAAAAATTGAAATTTAAGCATATTAAGTACATATATAGCAATTTTTTGAAAAATAAGGACAAGTAAACGTTCTAATTCTCTATCCCCCCCACTTAAAATAAACAACGCCCTCGTTGTTTAATATGAAATTAAAAACTGGAAATAAAAAGAATTAGAACGGAAAACTCCCCTGAGATTTGCTCGGTATGATCCTTCATTATGTGTTTGTGAGCAACTTTTTATTTTCTATGCGTGAAGGGCGTTCAAGCCTCCATGAATGGCGTACAACACATAGAAAATTCAGAACGTTTGTATACCACCACTTCTTCGTAAACAGCCTGTGTTAATTTGAAAATCACAGCTAGTGCAATTCTTGTTAATCGATGGTTAGTAAAAATAAACCAAACAAATTAAAAATAAAATCTGGAAATTTCATCAGGTCAGTCGATGTGCCGCACCCATGGTAAGGGATGCGCCGTATCGAGCCTGGAATAAAATACGAGTTAGATATTTAATACGTCGCATCCTTAAACCTGTATGCGCCGCATGTAAGCAGCTGACAGAATGTTCAAAGTGCAAAAAACAAAATAAAGTGAAGAAAAATAAAAGGATAGATATGACCAGTCCAGTCGATGCGCCGCATCCTTGTTATGGGATGCGCTGCATCGATGTCCAGGTCTGACAGACTCGATAAACAAAAACAGTAAAGATAAATCCGGGTTGTCTCCCGGTGAGCACTTTTATTTATTCCAAAGTCTTCAAGTTAGACTCATCTTCAGCTCATTATTTCGTATCATTGTAAGCGTCGGATGTAACAATTCGCATTTTTGGGTTACTATTCACTTTTACTATTCATTTTCACTATTCATTCCCAAAATTTTTATTTCATATTCTCGTAAGTTAAACTATTTTAATGATAATCCGAGATTTTGACACTCGTCGGATCATTTCTGCAAGAATCACGAAACCATGTCCGAGATTTACTTTAAGGTTTAAATATCATTTAGGCATCCCGATATGTCCACACAACATTACCAACAAGAGAAATATATGTTTTCCACCTTCCGTGACATTTTCAAGAATTTTGGAATTTTACATTTTCCGGTTTTGCGTTTTACGCGTTTTACGCGATTTAAGCCTATGTTTCTAGGTTTTCACGACTTTAAGCATCCCGATAGAACCTATCACTCATTTAATATGTTAATATAGAGTATATTAATAAGTTTTAATCATTTTTATAAGTTTCATATTTTTAGGATACCCGATTTTAAGTTTCGTGACATTACGACTTACAGTTAGCGATTACCGGGACAAAACTGACTCCGTAAAAGCAAGATAATGCAAGAAACTTATCAAGCTTCTCATGAAAGCCTCATGAGGCTTGTCAAGGAAGCCACCAAGGACACTTGGCTTGATCTTGACCATTGATCTCTAAGATGTTTACAAGTGTAAACTTAACCATGGTTAAATATTAACCTAATATATAGTTAACTCCTAAATTTTTACTATAAATACCAAGCTAAAAACTTCATAAATTCTTACACCACACCTTCTTATATCTTCAAAGACCTAAAACCAAAGGCACTTCTCTTATATTTTGTAAGAAAGTTCATATGTTCTTGAGAAAAGCTAGCATTTGATCTTATTTTCTCCGAGTTTTCAAGAAAGAGTCGTTATAATCTTCAAATAACTTCAAGTCTCCAAAAAGACTTTGTTATTATCTTCAAATAGCTTCGGGTTTTCAAGAAGGCGATGTTATAATCTTCAAGCAGCCTCGGGTTTACAAAGATTACAAATTTCACGTCGAAGCTCCGCTTATATTCCCTTTTTCTATAATACTCAAGCATTCTAAACAAAGGTAAGTAATTATAAGACTCAAAATTATTTAAATACTTATAAACTTTGTTAGTTTATTTATTGTATTTATAAACTCTGTTGACATAAGTAATGCCTAGAAACATTATTCATACTTATTCATATCTCTATGTTTTGATAATCACAAAATGAAAACTCATTAAACATAAACTTATCAAATAAACAAGTATTTAGTTATAAATACTCATTTCTACAACTAAATCACTTAAGGTATGAATAAAAAAGTGCTTAATGCATTATATGATCAAAGGAACATTTTCTTAATCTCTAAACTTTTTATAAAATGTCAAAAGCATTTTATATATTTTTGAAAAACATTTTTTGTATTAAATAAATATGTTTAATCTAATATAAATTGTCACAACTCGTAATTCCAGGCCATTTTTCCGAACCTCGACAATTTACTATTCATGAGTTACTATTCATTTTTACTATTCACTGGCACTATTCATTCCAAAATTTTTATTTCATATTCTCGTAAGTTAAACTATTTTAATGATAACCCGAGATTTTGGCACTCGTCGGAAAATTTCTGCAAGAATCACGAAACCGTGTCCGAGATTTACCTTAAGGTTTAAACATCATTTAGGCATCCCGATATGTCCAAACAACATTACCAACAAGAGAAATATATGTTTTCCACCTTCCGTGACATTTTCATGAATTTAGGAATTTTAGGATACCCGGTTTTAAGTTTGGTGACTTTACGACTTACAGTTAGCAATTAACGAGACCAAAACCCACTCCGTATGTCAAAGATAAATATCCAACCTAAAATATCTAGATATTTTCTGTTGGGAATTATGATGCGTATCAAGAGCAGACAACTTAGGTCTGGTAGTTTACTGAGTTAGGTCTGTTTGTGATTTAGGTCTGGTTATGTAAAGTCTGGTAGTACATGTTAAGTCTGGTTGACTTATAGAGTTAAGTCTGGTCTGGTCGTGAAGATAGGAAAGTTTGTTAGAGTTATATTAGGAAAAGATACATTGCGTGTATGTATCTTTATAGAAGATTTGTGTATATCTTCTGTGTCGTCTAGGGTTTCCTTGTGTTATAAAAGGATCCCTAAAGGTTGTTAGTGAAGTGTGTGAGTTGTACGATTTGATCATAGTGAATATCAATATACGAAGTTAGTGATATCCCTGCTTGTGTTCTTAATTGTTCTTGTTAAGATTCCGCATTAACATTAACAATCACTTAGGGTTTCTCGCTTAGATTGGTTCGGATTTATCCTAACCATCTACTAGGTATTCAAAACTACTTAGTGATCCATATACAATTTGTGGACCAACAAGTGGTATCAGAGCAAGGGAGAGACTCTGAATTCGTAGAACACTAAAACCTAATTCTCACTCAAATCACCCTTCACAATGTCTGAACTCGATAAGCCTGAAACTTTCTCAATCCATAACAGTGAGGATGAGCAATCAAACCATGAAGATGAAGGAAAAACCGAAACCAGTAACTCCCAAACACAACAACAACCCATCCCTTCCACAACCACAATCTTAAACATAAAACTTCCACTACTGAAGAGAGAAGAATATGATATATGGGCCATGGAGATGGAACACTATCTGGAATACATTGATAGTGATGTATGGAAGGTGATCCAAAAGGGAAATTCTAAGAAGAGAATTTCACAAGGGAATGATGGGCAGCTCAGAATAATGCCACCAGTATCTGCTGAGGAGATTAGGGCTGTGGAGAAGGAAAAGAAGGCCAGAACCTTGCTTCTTATGGCTATTCCTAAGGAGCATCTACAAAGGTTTCATGGCATTCTTGATGCTAAGGAGATGTGGGAAGCCATCAAGAAACGATTTGGAGGTAATGCTAACTCCAAAAAGATGCAAAAGGCTGTTCTTAAACAGCAATTTGAAACACTTAGTGTTTCAAAGACTGAAGGTTTGGAGAAGGGCTATGACAGATTTCAACATCTGTTAACACAACTGGAAGTTCATGGTGCAGCAGTCTCAAATGAGGATGCAAATCACAAATTCCTCAGATCCTTACCATCAGAATGGGGCAATGTATCTGTAGCAATGAGGATTAAGGAGGAAGTAGACTCTATGACACCTGATGACCTTTACAATAATCTCAGGATGTTTGAAAGGGACATCAGTAATAACACTCAGGGTTCAACCAGTTCATCAAATGTTGCTTTTGTGTCTCAAAACAAAAGCAGTACTTACAAGGTTAGATCTGGTGTTAGGTCTGGTAACTATGAAACTCCTTCAAGTGAAAGGTCTGCTTCAAGTTTTACTGATGAAGTGATACATTCTTTCTTTGCCAATCAAACGGAAGATGAAAGCTTTATTAATGAAGACCTTGAACAGATTAATGATGCTGAAGTTGAGGAGATGGATATAAAATGGCACATTGCCATGGTTGCTTTAAGGGTCAAACGATTTCAGAAGCAATATGGTAGGACTATCAACTTCAACAACAAATCACCAGTGGGATACACAAAGAGGACTGTTGAATGCTACAACTGTCACAAGCATGGGCATTTTTCAAGAGATTGTCCAGAGAAGAAGTCTGCTGATGAGAAAAGAGTTAAAGATGGGAAGATGGAAAAGAATCAGATGAGCCTGCTGACAATGGAAGCTGGAGGAGTCAATTGGGGTGAGCATCCAAGAGTAAATGAGGAGTCTGATCATGCTCTCATGGCCATTGGTAATGAGGTATCATTATGCTCTAAATTATGTACTGACTCATATAATCATGTTAAGGCTTTGTGTGATGAGCAGCAAGAACAAATAGGTGATCTAGAAGTAAATTTATTAGCACATAAAAATGCTGTAAAAACTTTAGAGGCACAAAAGGTCACCCTTCAAAATCAACATGCTGCTTTAAATGAAAAACTATACTTTCAAGCTAATAAGATATATGAACAAGATGAGAAGCTTAAAAGGTATAGACAATTAGGGCTTAAAATTCAGAAGGAGAGGGATGAGCTGAGAAAAAGGGTAGATCAATGGAACAATTCAAACAATAACCTGTTTAAGTGTTGGGATTCTCAAATTAAGTCAAATAAAAAATGTGGCTTAGGATATGAGGAAAATGAGAACAGGGCTATATTTAAGAATAGAGAAGAGGACTATGCTGATAAACCTTTGTACAATAGGTTTGTTAAGTCAGGTGACTTTAAGGGAGTACCACCACCTTTGAGTGATGACTATACTCCTCTTGAAAAAGAAGAGTTGGATGATTCACTCTTTGTGTATGGTAAGAAAGGTCCTCAAGTGTCTGAACCAACTACCTCAGAGGACAAATCTAGTAGATATTCTTCTTGTCAATCCAATGACTCTGAAGGATCTATTGATGGTTCCTCTGATCACTCTAAGTCTAAGTCAATCAGTGAGGAAAAAGAGAATCCTGAACCTAAGGTTGTTAAGGAGAGTGAACCTGTTGTTACTAAACCTTTAGTGACTGAACAAAAGGCTGAGACAGTTAAACCTAGTTGTGTCAATCACATAAAAACTCCTAGGGAATCTGTTAAATTGAATGAGTCACCTAGAAGCAATAGTGTTCACAGAGAAAGTAGGAGTAGTTATACTTATGCTCCTAAAAGATGCTTTGTGTGTGGAAGTTTGAGTCATTTAATAAGAGATTGTGACTTCCATGAAAAGAGAATGAAAAGAGAGGCTGAACAAAAGAGAATGAATGTTAATAAGGTTCAAGGTTTAAATAAACCAGTTTGGAACAATGCTAGTAGAGTTAATCATGCTAACCAGTTTGTCCCCAGACCAGTTCAACTAAATAACACTACCAGACCTAACTCCTTTGTTAGTTCTGGTAAACCAAATTTTGGGTCTGGCTACAGAAACTTTAATATGAATAGGCAAAATGCTAATTTTATGAGGCCTAAAGTGAATACTGGTTATGTTAACTCTGTGAGACCTAATGTGAACTCTGGTTTTGTAAGACCCAAGCAACCTTTTCAAAAACCTCAGGTGAATGAAAATTTTCAAAGAAATAATTTTTACAAAGCTCATTCACCTGTAAGGAGACAAAGAGATTCAAGTAGAGGATCTACTGATAATTTCTCTGATTGCTAGACTTGGAATCCATTTAAAAATGAATTTACCTATAAGTCCAGACATGGTTTCACTGGAGCAAGTTCATACAAGACCTATAAGTATGTTACTCCACATAAAGGACTCAAGCCAACTCAGGCCTGGGTTGTTAAGAAAAACTGATCTTCTTTCTTTACTTTGTATAGTTTGTATATTTGTTTGTTCTTTATCTTGCTATTCTTTTTGGTTATTCTTATTTTCAGTACTTATTTTGCTTTTTATAGTATGTGTGTTTGGTATTTTGTACTTAACTTTGTTTTGCAGTTGTTAGCTCTTTTCTATTTGCAAGTAATTCGTACGTGAAAAATTAAAACATCAGAACCTAAAAGCCCTTTATTTCATAACAAGAAATTGCATTCTAGGATGCAAGTTACAAGGCTTCATAAGACAAAAGATTTAACCCAAACCAGCTAAACATCACCACCTACACCTTCTGCTTCCCTTTACCCATGAAGTCAGGAATGGTCTTCTTGGCTCCTCTGCCACCAAATTGATTCCATGCTTTTGGGCATGGAAGTGCAAGAATCACACTGCTTGGTGGGGGACGTGGCACAGAACCACTACTCAGGGAAGGCACAATCTTCGAAGGAAAGGTCTCTTCATCATTCTTGGAAAGGTCTTCTTCTTTGGCACTTTTATCATCCACATCAGAAGGAGGAGTTGGTCTTGAAGTTTTTGGTGTTTCATTGTCTGGTTCCTTTTCAGACAGATCATAAGCAGCTAGCCATTGTTTCAGGGTTGCTTCTCTCAATGTCTTGTTTCTTGTGATTGCTGAATACCCTGGTGGGAAGTATCCACCCCATCCTCCTGAGGATGTATCAGAGGATGAGTCATTTGGATCCCAGGAATCGGATGAAATCTCTATGGTTTTTAAGTTGGATGGATCCATTATGCTTATAAGGTTTTACTCTGATTTGTAATGGTATTTGTGATAAAACTATGGGTGGTTTTATAGGGAAAATCAAGGTTTAATGTCTTTTAATGCTTGGTTGGTGTATGAGTTAATACTTGCAGGGAAAGAGTTATTAATTGTGTTTTTGGAAAGTTGACCTTCGTTTTTATTTTGGTTAAGTATTTACTATTGATAAAAAAAAAAAAAAAAAAAAAAAAAAAAAAAAAAAAAGGGAGTAATTTACACTTAAGGGGAGGTAATGTACATTTAAGGGGAGGCAAATGTACAAGTTTTTGAATGTTTTAAATGTTTTTAAAATCGGGTAACCTTAAGTGTTAAATCTGGTAGCTCATGTGTCTTGCAAAAATTGGTTTTTGTCTCCTCTTTCTTGTTGTTTCAACTAATTCTTGCAGAGAAGAGTGGAATGAGGTGTTGCAAAACTTTGCATTCGCTATAGAAATTGTGTAAGTTCACTCTCTTGGTTAGGTCTGGTAAGTGTATGATTCGGCCTGGTTGACTTTTTAGGTCGGGTAGTGTTAATTTTATGACCGTTAGATCTGGTCAGAGTAACTAAAGATTTTACTAATATATTACCGTTGCACTATTTTCGGTAAAACAAGATATTTATGAAGTATATAAGCTTAAAATTTGATATTATTTATCTTCTTTTATTCTTTATTTGCTTCCAAATTTAAATAATCTTTATTACTCACGACTCTGTTTCTACGCAAATATTTTTCAAAACCCTACCTCTCTTGTCAACCAGACCTAACTCATTAACTCATCCATGGCTAATCTCAAGTTTGTGGACAAACATAATCAAGTCGGGTTCTTGAAGAAGCCCGATCAAAGTGCAGGTTTTGAGCAGATTGTGGATTTTCTAAAAGGTTCTTATATTTGTTATTCATTAACTCATAATCCTACTATTTATCAGTCCCTTGTCAAGCAGTTCTGGAGGTCGGTTACCTCTGAGACTCTTGATGATGGGACACCATGCTTAAGAGTTGTCATAGACAAAAATGGTTTTACCATTTCTGAAGCATCCATTAGGGACAGTCTCAAATTGGATGATGCTTTAGGAGAATTTGATTTGTCTAATGAGGATATTTTTGAGGGTTTGAATAGCATTGGGTACCCCACAGATGGAAGCTTTACTTTTTGGAAAAGTCATTTTTCACCTCAGTGGAGGTTTTTAGTACATCATTTACTTCAGAGCTTAAGTCCCAAAAGTGGTGGATGGGATCAATTTGGAAGCAGAATTGCTTCTGCATTGGTCTGTTTATCATCTGGAAGGAAATTTAACTTTTCAAAATTAATTTTTGAAGGAATGGTGAAAAATGCTAAGAACCCAAAATTTTTAATGTATCCAAGATTTTTGCAAATGATCTTGAATTTTGAAACTAGGGATAAAGTGCCTTACATCAGTGTGGCCTTTACTTCTAAACTTTTTGCAAATCTAAAAAGGAGTTTTCAAGGGACAGACAAACCTTTGCTTGCTGCTATGCTTGGTACTAACAATGCAGGTACTTCTGGAGCTGCACAAGTGAACCCTGATGAAGCTCAAAACCAAGCCTCATCTAGGTCTGCTACACCTAGGTCTTCTCCAATTCCATCACCGCAACCAGGTCCCTCACCATCAGTTGAAAGATCGTCTACACCTATCCAACAATCTTCACCTCCACAACCACATGTTCCAAGTCCTGAAATGGAGGCGGCACATAATCCCATTACTGTGGAAGATCTCCTTGTCGTTGTTCCTCAACTACAAAAGAAGATTGACATATTGGAAAAGACTAATGAGGCACTCAGAAAAGCTTATGTGACTTTGGTGCAGAAAGTAAAGAAAATGGGAGTAGCAATGAAGAAAAAGGGTGTCTCTTTTGATGATGAGGAAGATGAAGCTGAAAATTCTTCCAAACAGGGGAGGAATTTGGAGGAAGAACAAGAAAATATTCAAGAACAAGAAAATCTTCAAACACCAGTTCAAGAACCACTTGTTCAAGATAATGTCACCACAATTAGTCCAGAGACATTGGAAGTTGCAGAGACTTTGGCTCAATCAATGGGCAAAATCAAACAGGATAGGAAAAGAAGAAGGTTAATTTTGTCTGTTGAGGAAGAGGTTGAAAAGTTTGGGACTATATCTGATGAAAAGTCTGGTGACAAGTCTGGTGAAGAAAAGTCTGGTGACAAGTCTGGTGAAGAAAAGTCTGGTAATGAACTTAGTTCTGGTAATGAAGAAACTTCATTGCCATAGAAGTCTAAAAGAAAAACAAGAGAAGAACTTGCATCTGAGGCTGAAATTGAGAGGATTAAGGCTCAAGATATTGCTGATGAAGAAAGACAAAAGATGTTAGATGCAGTCTATGCAAGACAGTTGGCTGAAGAATCTGATGATTTTACAAAGCTACTCAATGTTGATGATGAAGTGAGAGCAAAGTATGAAGAGCTGCTAACTATTGAAGGTTTAACTGCTGATGAACGTGCCAAACAGTTAGCTGACTTCATTAATGCAAGGAGTAATGATGATACATTGGGTGGATTCTTGGAAAAGTTCAAACTTCAAAAGAAATCAAAGATTCCAAAGAAGATGTCTATGGCAGAAAAGAAGTATGATATGAAGATGTATCTTAAGAATCAAATGCATCTTTCTTTGGATCAGATGAAAAAGAAGTCATATGAAGAAATACAAGTAGCATATCTCAAGGCATTTGAGAGAGATCAAGGTTACAAAGCTACTGATTATGATGATCTGCAGAAATATTGCTTTCAAGGTAGAAAGGCAAAAGAGACTGAACTAGTCATTGAACCTGATAAAGTAATTGATACACAACCTGAAACTGGTAAGTCAACAGAAGAAGTGCAAGATGAAGTGATTAAGCCTATTGTGTTTCAAAGAAGAAAAGGTTTGAAAAGGAAGAGTAAATCCAAGAAAGTAGTTGTTGAAGAGGAATTAGATGAAGAACCTTCATCTGAAAGAGCCACAATGGGGACTATTGAAAGCACTAAGGAACCTACTAAGGTTGTCAAGTATCAACTTATCATGACTGGTGGAAGGGCTGCATATCAAATAATAAGGGAAGATAATTCTAACATTGTTTATATGAATTTTGCTGGCATTTTGATTGATGTGAATAGGGAGGATCTTCAAGAACTTTATCAGTTGGTGAACATTAAATATGGAGATCATCCACCTGAAGATGAATTTGAAAGAGTCTTTTGGGGAAATTTGAAGGTGATGTTTGAGCCACCAACTGAGTCTGATATAGTGTGGAAACTTCCTGAAGAACATAGCATTGTCAGCTG
The DNA here is from genome assembly GCA_021014915.2 of Artemisia tridentata subsp. tridentata. Lineage (NCBI taxonomy): Eukaryota > Viridiplantae > Streptophyta > Magnoliopsida > Asterales > Asteraceae > Artemisia > Artemisia tridentata. The sequence continues at coordinate 320,926,775 of CP139502.1, forward strand.
GAGATATTTTCATACCTGCAAGGTACATTGTGTTTCATTAAAGAATGTTGATATTTATATGCTTGCAGAGGTAGAATATCCTTTATCATCAAGTGTTTGCAAGGTAATGATGAGCAAAAAGTTGTATGTTAGTAAAAAGGATGAAGGATATGAGATGTTGTTGGATTTAATTAAGAAGCAGTCTTTGAAGGATGTAGCCTAAGAGTGTTTGAAAGAATTTTCACAAGTTGTTGAGTGAGACTATTGGAACTTCTCACTTGGTGGAGGTGCTTTGCATTAACACATCAAAAGGTTATCAGTCCACCTTGTCTCATCAACATAAGGACTGGCTAATCCTGAGCAAACGGCTAACAGGTAAAGATTGATCAAATCCGTTTATGGCTGACAATTTGCCAAAAATTGTATGGTATTCAACTCACCATATCTGAGCTAAGTGAAGAGTTGGCTAGCCCACAAGGTTATGGCTTGTGGTAAAGGCTGTGGAAAACCATAAATGGTAATCAATTCACCATGATGAGGTGCTTTTCCATCAAGGAATTGACTAGTCCAGAAGCAAACGGCTTTTGGTAAAGACTTAACAAATCCGTTGATAAGCTGATGATTTGCTTAAAATCATATGGTTATCAGTGTACCATGGTCTTACACACCAAAACATTTGGCTACTCCAGTAGTAATGGCTATTGGTAAAGAGACATCAAATCCATTAAATTTCAATGATTCACCTCTCACAGGTGTTAACACACCTGGAAGTGATGAGAATAGATATGAAACTTAATATGAATTGATGTACATATAGTCATTGTTGGTGCCAAGTCCATATCAGAAGAGCTTATCAAGATTCAAGCTGCTAGAAAGGAACAAGATCTAAATACATTTCAAAGTGTTCAAGATTCAATCCTCAGAAGGCTAAATCAGAAGAACTTGAAGTTCATGAAGCATGAAGATCAAGTTAGGGGAGGATTGTTGGGAATTATGATGCGTATCAAGAGCAGACAACTTAGGTCTGGTAGTTTACTGAGTTAGGTCTGTTTGTGATTTAGGTCTGGTTATGTAAAGTCTGGTAGTACATGTTAAGTCTGGTTGACTTATAGAGTTAAGTCTGGTCTGGTCGTGAAGATAGGAAAGTTTGTTAGAGTTATATTAGGAAAAGATACATTGCGTGTATGTATCTTTATAGAAGATTTGTGTATATCTTCTGTGTCGTCTAGGGTTTCCTTGTGTTATAAAAGGATCCCTAAAGGTTGTTAGTGAAGTGTGTGAGTTGTACGATTTGATCATAGTGAATATCAATATACGAAGTTAGTGATATCCCTGCTTGTGTTCTTAATTGTTCTTGTTAAGATTCCGCATTAACATTAACAATCACTTAGGGTTTCTCACTTAGATTGGTTCGGATTTATCCTAACCATCTACTAGGTATTCAAAACTACTTAGTGATCCATATACAATTTGTGGACCAACATTTTCTCAAAAATATCTAGATATTTCAAAAATATAGTGAAATTACCATTATACCCTTTCATTGAAATTACCAAAATGCCCTTGGACTATATAAAGCCTAAACTAGTTCATTTTTATCACAAAACAAGATCAAACTCATCTCTTTTTCCTCTCTATATCTCACGGCAAACCACAAGAACCAAGGAGGAATCAAAAACTTTTCAAGAACAAGTGTTATACAAGTTCCTTATATCTTCCTTATTAGAGTTTTGCGATAAAAACTCCAAGGTTGTGATCTTTTTCCATCCAAACTCATCAATCTTCAAGTAAGCTTCAAGTGAACTTTTTCATCATCTCATACTTTCATTTGATCATTAACATCATGTATTTTCAAGTTATAATGGTTAAACATGCGAGTTACATATGTTATTCATACCACTTTACAAGTTTTATGGTTTTTATAAGTATATATAAAGCCTATGATCATTCCCTTGAAATCCTATAATATTTTGTGAAGTTTAGGACCCATGACACCCTAAGAAGGTGTATAGTAGATTAAGGGTTGTTTTGAAGTTGATTGGAGTGGACTTGAACAAGTTATAAACTAGAAAATTCATTTTTAGACACTAATAGAAAGTTGCTGTCCATTTATGCAAAACGTGGAAACCTCAGGGGCTAAGGTGTAACTTTGGACAAAAGATTTAGAAAATACTTTCAAAAACGAAACTATGGCCGCTGGAATGAACAAAAACGAGTCTATAACGAAGGAGATATGATTTTTCAAAGTTTAACGACGAAAAACTATTTTCTGAAAATAATGCGTGCTGTTGCACGAATTTCAACGGACAAAATGAGGCATTAGCCGTAATCTATCCGACCCGAATTATCAAAAATATATTAGTATGTTGTCCCACGATTCCGTGGATATAAAGAACGTTGAAAACAGACTTGTAACGACCAAGATATATACGTTTGAAAACCCGACGAAACTTATTTAATTTTGACAGCTTCTAATAGCAAAATATATTACAAGTGTAAAACAGTTTTTCTTTCAAGTCACCATGTTGCGAGCTATTTTCCCGTTGATCGAGTCAGTTTTGAGAAATTTTCATCAGTAACTAAAATGAAGTACACCTGGCCTATTTTCCAAATCAATCAACCGTTCGTTGATCGGACTTATAACGAGTAAGATATGATTTTCCGAATATCTCTGAAAACCACCATTATAAGGAAATATTTCTAAGTATAGAAATTGTTTTGCAAGACACTATATTCATAGCCGATTTTCTTTATGATCGAGGCGCGTATGATCAAAACTCATAAGAGACGACATTGAGATTATGTTACAAGGATTTCAAAAATGACAAGTTTTATTACTAACTCTTAACGTGCAATATTTTGCGGCTAGTTTTGCGAGGCCGTTTGGTCACATTTTCACAAGTTATAAAAAGTATTATTTTGCGACGAAACTAATATATTTGACTATATAGCTCCGAATAAGGATCATGGAGTACCGTTTCAACATTTTTACACGAAATGTAGTTTATGACTTAACGAGACGTCAAAAATGTATTTTTCGACAATAAACGTTATTTTCAAAACTAACGAGTGGTATCGTTAACATACGTATTTGCATGTGTAGCATCACTTCATCTGCTTATATTAGATCATATCCTCATATTAGGTCGCGGTTAGAGATCGAGCCTCATTTCATCTTATCCATTATTATCATTGTTGCTATCGCATCAGGTGAGTTTCATAGCCCCACTCTTATTCTTTAATAATTGTTTTAAACTCTTTGGGGGAGATACATGCTTAAACTATTTGCGTACGTACATGATTGTGTTAAACTTACTTGCGTTACTCTTGAAAGCATTTCGCGGACCTAAGTATCAAACACTTGGGGTAGCCGTACATAAGTCTCCTCGTGAGCAGCATTGATAAGTCTCCTAGTGAGCAGCATTGATAAGTCTCCTCGTGAGCAGCATTGATAAGTCTCCTTGTGAGCAGCATTGATAAGTCTCCTCGTGAGCAGCATTGATAAGTCTCCTAGTGAGCAGCATAAGGTCTATTAGTGATATAGAACGCATATCGTATACTTACATGTCTTACTCAAGCTATATTTTAGCAGTGGGTTGTAAACACACAGGTTGCAAGTGTTGTTATGGGCGGGATTTGCAACTGAGTGGATTTACAATGCCTTTGCTGGGAAAATCTTTATTCGAATACTTTACTTGTTAAACAAACTCTATGAACTCACCAACCTCGTGTTGACACTTTAGCATGTATTTTCAGGAACTAAGCATAGCACGCTACTGGAGGCTTTTGGCAGGGCATGGCATGGTCATAGAAGACTCTGATAAAACATTTGGGACCGCTTAACTTATTTTATGGGCCAACTTCCGCACCACTTTTCATAATGTAAATTTAACACTTTTGACTTCTCAAATATATTCTAAATGATTGATGTGAAAACCGTTCTTTACACTTGTGTTATGATACCAATTGAGTTGCACCCCAGCGACACGTAAGCTTCCGCTGGACCCGATTTTGGGGGTGTGACAGATTGGTATCAGAGCCAGGTTATAGAGAATTGGGTAATTTTAAAACCTAAACTATAGCTACTTTTACGAAAACTTAACCCTATGACTGCCACATGCCTGCCTGCCAAGCTGATGCCTCATTTGTTTTTTGTTGCTGACATATTTGATGAGATTTAAATCTTATTATCAGATAGATTATACACACTTACTCTCGTTGATTACTATAATTGTATTCCATATAAGTATGCTTGCATATCATGCACGTCACAGCGTTACACCTTTTCCTTACGTAGTTTCATCATTCGACCTCAAGCCTGATCACCTGCCTTAGTCTTTTGAACCACCCTTTACATGTGAAGGACATAGTATTAGTATAACTAAGCTGAGTATTCCAAAATTCATTGAACCTCGGTGGAATATAGACTGGTCATCTATATTCGACCCGGGATAGTGGGACATAACCTGACCACCTATGTTCGACTCAGAGATGAATTTTGCAATACTAAGAGTAGTTATAATAGAATTATGTCCAGATTGATTTGATCGGTGTAAGCAATTCCATTATCGAGCCAAACTTTCAAAAGACCTCATTTCAGGATGTTGAATCCATTCTTTCTGACAACTTGTTTCCTAGCTTGATTTAGTGACAGTTCTTGTTTGATGAGTTGCGAAAATCAAGCCAAGAGTCAAGTTGTTACCCGAGCCGATTCAGTTTAATCTCATGACAGTTCTTGTTTGATGAGTTGTGAGATTAAATTTGAATCGACAACCTCAAACCGATTTAGCCTAATCCCATGACAGTTCTTGTTTGATGAGTTGTGGGATTAAGTAAAAATCGGTTACCTAGAGTTTTTTTGAAGGCTATGCTCGATCATGGGAAAGTTTACCCCCATCAAACCCGACCATGAGAACGTACGTACGTAGAACGAGTGAGCTGAATTCAGGGACTGAATTCCTCTAACGGGTGGAGACTGTCACAACTCGTAATTCCAGGCCATTTTTCTGAACCTCGACAATTTACTATTCATGAGTTACTATTCATTTTTACTATTCACTGGCACTATTCATTCCAAAATTTTTATTTCATATTCTCGTAAGTTAAACTATTTTAATGATAACCCGAGATTTTGGCACTCGTCGGAAAATTTCTGCAAGAATCACGAAACCGTGTCCGAGATTTACCTTAAGGTTTAAACATCATTTAGGCATCCCGATATGTCCAAACAACATTACCAACAAGAGAAATATATGTTTTCCACCTTCCGTGACATTTTCATGAATTTAGGAATTTTAGGATACCCGGTTTTAAGTTTGGTGACTTTACGACTTACAGTTAGCAATTAACGGGACCAAAACCCACTCCGTATGTCAAAGATAAATATCCAACCTAAAATATCTAGATATTTTCTCAAAAATATCTAGATATTTCAAAAATCTATTGAAATTACCATTATACCCTTTCATTGAAATTACCAAAATGCCCTTGGACTATATAAAGCCTAAACTAGTTCATTTTTATCACAAAACAAGATCAAACTCATCTCTTTTTCCTCTCTATATCTCACGGCAAACCACAAGAACCAAGGAGGAATCAAAAACTTTTCAAGAACAAGTGTTATACAAGTTCCTTATATCTTCCTTGTTAGAGTTTTGCGATAAAAACTCCAAGGTTGTGATCTTTTTCCATCCAAACTCATCAATCTTCAAGTAAGCTTCAAGTGAACTTTTTCATCATCTCATACTTTCATTTGATCATTAACATCATGTATTTTCAAGTTATAATGGTTAAACATGCGAGTTACATATGTTATTCATACCACTTTACAAGTTTTATGGTTTTTATAGTATATATAAAGCCTATGATCATTCCCTTGAAATCCTACAATATTTTGTGAAGTTTAGGACCCATGACACCCTAAGAAGGTGTATAGTAGATTAAGGGTTGTTTTGAAGTTGATTGGAGTGGACTTGAACAAGTTATAAACTAGAAAATTCATTTTTAGACACTAATAGAAAGTTGCTGTCCATTTTTGCAAAACGTGGAAACCTCAGGGGCTAAGGTGTAACTTTGGACAAAAGATTTAGAAAATACTTTCAAAAACGAAACTATGGCCGCTGGAATGAACAAAAACGAGTCTATAACGAAGGAGATATGATTTTTCAAAGTTTAACGACGAAAAACTATTTTCTGAAAATAATGCGTGCTGTTGCACGAATTTCAACGGACAAAATGAGGCATTAGCCGTAATCTATCCGACCCGAATTATCAAAAATATATTAGTATGTTGTCCCACGATTTCGTGGATATAAAGAACGTTGAAAACAGACTTGTAACGACCAAGATATATACGTTTGAAAACCCGACGAAACTTATTTAATTTTGACAGCTTCTAATAGCAAAATATATTACAAGTGTAAAACAGTTTTTCTTTCAAGTCACCATGTTGCGAGCTATTTTCCCGTTGATCGAGTCAGTTTTGAGAAATTTTCATCAGTAACTAAAATGAAGTACACCTGGTCTATTTTCCATATCAATCAACCGTTCGTTGATCGGACTTATAACGAGTAAGATATGATTTTCCGAATATCTCCGAAAACCACCATTATAAGGAAATATTTCTAAGTATAGAAATTGTTTTGCAAGACACTATATTCATAGCCGATTTTCTTTATGATCGAGGCGCGTATGATCAAAACTCATAAGAGACGACATTGAGATTATGTTACAAGGATTTCAAAAACGACAAGTTTTATTACTAACTCTTAACGTGCAATATTTTGCGGCTAGTTTTGCGAGGCCGTTTGGTCACATTTTCACAAGTTATAAAAAGTATTATTTTGCGACGAAACTAATATATTTGACTATATAGCTCCGAATAAGGATCATGGAGTACCGTTTCAACATTTTTACACGAAATGTAGTTTATGACTTAACGAGACGTCAAAAATGTATTTTTCGACAATAAACGTTATTTTCAAAACTAACGAGTGGTATCGTTAACATACGTATTTGCATGTGTAGCATCACTTCATCTGCTTATATTAGATCATATCCTCATATTAGGTCGCGGTTAGAGATCGAGCCTCATTTCATCTTATCCATTATTATCATTGTTGCTATCGCATCAAGTGAGTTTCATAGCCCCACTCTTATTCTTTAATAATTGTTTTAAACTCTTTGGGGGAGATACATGCTTAAACTATTTGCGTACGTACATGATTGTGTTAAACTTACTTGCGTTACTCTTGAAAGCATTTCGCGGACCTAAGTATCAAACACTTGGGGTAGCCGTACATAAGTCTCCTCGTGAGCAGCATTGATAAGTCTCCTAGTGAGCAGCATTGATAAGTCTCCTCGTGAGCAGCATTGATAAGTCTCTTTGTGAGCAGCATTGATAAGTCTCCTTGTGAGCAGCATTGATAAGTCTCCTCGTGAGCAGCATTGATAAGTCTCCTAGTGAGCAGCATAAGGTCTATTAGTGATATAGAACGCATATCGTATACTTACATGTCTTACTCAAGCTATATTTTAGCAGTGGGTTGTAAACACACAGGTTGCAAGTGTTGTTATGGGCGGGATTTGCAACTGAGTGGATTTACAATGCCTTTGCTGGGAAAATCTTTATTCGAATACTTTACTTGCTGAACAAACTCTATGAACTCACCAACCTCGTGTTGACACTTTAGCATGTATTTTCAGGAACTAAGCATAGCACGCTACTGGAGGCTTTTGGCAGGGCATGGCATGGTCATAGAAGACTCTGATAAAACATTTGGGACCGCTTAACTTATTTTATGGGCCAACTTCTGCACCACTTTTCATAATGTAAATTTAACACTTTTGACTTCTCAAATATATTCTAAATGATTGATGTGAAAACCGTTCTTTACACTTGTGTTATGATACCAATTGAGTTGCACCCCAGCGACACGTAAGCTTCCGCTGGACCCGATTTTGGGGGTGTGACATAAATATATGAATTCAAATTTTCAAACAAAAATGGCAAAAATGTCCCAGAAAAACCTTCCCCACAAAAAGTCAAAACTGGGCAACGTTCGGCAGGGGCGGCCCCTTAATTATACAAGGCGGTCCCCTTAAAATTAAGGGGACCGCCCCCCTATTTAAGGGGACAGCCCCCGCTCCAGTAGGTCCCAGATTTTGCCTATAAATACTGGTTTTTCTCTGGCATTTTTCCTCACCTTTTGCACTAAAAACTTTCTGTTGTAGATCTCATTTCATATCTTCAAAAACCCTTTGATCATGTAATCTTAAACATTGGTTTCCAAGTGATCCAAGCTTCCACCATCCAAGTGCAAAAGAAGAATACTTCTATCAATCAAGACTAGAAGTATTACAACTTAGTATCATCTAGTTGCTCAAGTTGTTTGTTTTGTATACTTTGTAAATCATTTATTCATTTGTGTAAAGAGTGTATATAAGGTGTAAACATAAGTGATTAGGTTAGTATAGTGTGTAAGTAGCAAGGAAGTTGTATAAGAGGTTGTGGTGTAAAGAAGTAGTGTAGAAGCATAGTAAAGTTGTGAAGAAGTTGCGGTGTGAAGAAGTTGTGAAGCTGTAGCATAGAAGTCGTGAAGCCGTAAGGTAGAGGTCGTGAAGTCCTAGTGTTGAAGTCGTGAAGCCGTAGCATAGAAGTTGTGAAGTGGTCGTGTTGAGGTTGTGAAGTTCTAGTCGTGAAGTCCTAGTGTTGAAGTCTTGAAGCCGTAGCATAGAAGTTGTGAAGCGGTCGTGTTGAAGTTGTGAAGTTCTAGTCGTGAAGTCCTAGTGTTGAAGTCTTGAAGCCGTAGCATAGAAGTTGTGAAGCGGTCGTGTTGAAGTTGTGAAGTCCTAGTCGTGAAGTCCTTGTGTTGAAGTCGTGAAGCCGTAGCATAGAAGTTGTGAAGCGGTCGTGTTGAAGTCGTAAAGTCCTAGTCGTGAAGTTCTAGAGTTCAAGCCGTGAAGCCATTGTGAATAAGTCGTGAAGAAGTTGTGTTGTGAAGTTGTGAGATTGGTTCTAGCTACGATTAGAACTCGACATTTAGCTTTGTGTCGTTAAGCCGGTGTAAGCCAAAGTCGTGTAAGGTTTTCTCCGCCATAAAGGAGCATATTGAAGTTGTGAAGAAAACTCTCGAGCTTGGTGCTCGGGGAGTGGAGTAGGGCAAGGAAGGTGTCCTTGTAGCCGAACCACTATAAATCTCTCGTGTCTCGGTTAGATCTTTCCATCTCTTATTTATTTCTTTACTTACATCGTCATTACTTTCATACACATAGGCTTATATAATTGTTAGTATTACTTAGAGGTCGACTTCACATAAAGATCAATTTAAAACTCCATTCAAGAAACCAAAACTTTTGCAATCAATTTAAAAGAATACATATATAACTAATAATAAGGTTCAAGTTTTATTTTTCATAACAAACTTGAATCTAAGTTTTTAAAAGTATACAAAGGTTTTATAATAAATTAAAAAGACGTAAAACTATTCAACCCCCCTTCTAGTTTTCCACAATTGGTATCAGGAGCCACGTCAATCAAGATTTTTAAAATATACTGTATTTTAAAACTTGAATCGATCTATGGAATCCGAAAGATATTTAGAAGGGGAATCTATTTAAAAACCACCGCTTTTTGAAAACTATACTTTTCTTGAATGGAAAATTAAATTTGAAACTTATGTGAAATCGATTGATCTAGATCTTTGGCCTGTCATTTCGATTGGTGATTTTCAACCAACAAAAATGGATTTTGAAAATCAAACTAAAACAAATTTTAAAAGTCAAAATAATTATTTTAAAACAAAAAAAAATACATAAATAATAGAGCTAAAATAATCATTTATAAAACCTTTCCGAAAGTTGAATATGAAAGAATATTCTTCTGTAAAACGGCAAATGATATTTGGAAAAATCTCTTAAACTTTCATCAAGAAAAATGTCAAGCCAAAGATGAGGATTTTGATCTTGTACATGAATTAGTTATCTTAGAAAATTTAATAGATAAACATTTAGGTAAAATAGATACATGTGCTACTAGTTCAAATGTTGTTAATGAAGGTGTTAATGACGAAGACTACATGAATCAACTCCAAAGTGAACTCAATCTAAAATCATGGAGTGACACAAACGAAGGAGAAGATCATCATCCGACTCACCTATCATTCACACGTCGATCATCATCTGAGACATTACGAAGAAAAGCTAGGACGTGAGGTAAGTTCTCTTTTTAAATTTCATAAGTAATTACTTCATGCATATAATCTTATTAATGCCTTAGGATACGCTTAGTCTGATAGGTTGCTTTGCCTTTACACTTTAGTTATATTCGTTCTATGGCTTAATGAACTAGAAACCCTTTAGTTAGCCCCCCTAAGTATTAGTAAACCAAGCAATCTTCATATTTGGTACTCTTCGATAGGTAAATTTAGGAACTTAATTTCTTCTAAAAAGAGAATGACTACTGGAGAATCTATTGACTAGAAACTCAATTTGACCTAACGGTTGAATTGCTTCTATGTGAGAAGTTGGGTGTGTGTAACCCGTAAAAACGGTCGTGTTTAGCCTAAATTGAGCACCACTAGTAATAGTCTCATACTCATTCTCCAACTTGAATACATTATTCTTCCTAAATATAACTAACGATAGTTTACTGTTATGAACTTTGCTTTTCACTAGAGCTTTTCATTCCTAGATGTATGTCATCTTGCATATATAAAATTTCTAGATGTTTACTTGCTCCTATGTGATTTGACTGCATGCCTTCGTAATTATTTGTTTAGTTGTTGAATGCATTGTCATTATAATAGCTTTTGTTTTTCTCTAACTACTCTGATATGATGTATTTTTGTATTTAGTCATAATACATGCTTAAAAGCCATAGGATATGTAGAAAGAGGTAGCATGTGACAATAGACTTAACCAATACCCTTGAGCATGAGATCTTTTATAAACCACTATTTTTAAACCTATAATTAATGGGACTTATTTTTAAATTTGCAAAAACTTCACATTTTAGAAAAATGATTCTTCAAAAGATTATGTCACATTTCTATTAAACATGTTTCACCATCCTACCTTTCTTCCAAACTTGTGTCCATAATTACGTGTGTTGGGTCTATTAGATTTGATGATACAAAACAAGAAAGAATGAAACATGAAGGACCTAAAGTTACAAAAGAAGAATTCTTCAATTAATGAAGAATGAAACACAAGGGACTTACTTAATAAAGAAGATTTTATATTTTAGTCCTTCGTAGTATTTTGTAAACCCTAAATCTCTATTATATAAGGAGATCAAGGGTACATAGGTTTCATGTGTGTCTTCCATAATGTAGTCAAAAGGGGTGTGTGTGTAACCTAGGCGTGTAGGTTTGTAAACGCCTATGGTTTGTAAAGTTGGTTTGTATCCTTCAAGGTCTGAGGTGTCTTAGATCCCTGTTACAGTTAGGTAACACGTTATATTCTAATCAAATATAATTGGAGGTGATTGTGGAGAAAAACTTTGTATCAATAACAATTGATTTGTTCTTATTCCGCTGCATGATTATTCATTGTTATTGTTGAACCCTAAGGCTCAAAACGATCCTAGAAACTATCTTTATCACGTTCTTAGTTTCTACAGGTGGTATCAGAGCTTGGGGAGCTCGTTACCTAGGGATTCACAAAGTTTTTATTGTGGATGAAGCTGCTGTGATGAAGGGTCAATGGAACCATTAAAGTGTTTGTCTTTTGCGCATGTGATACTGGTCAATTTGGTGATATGCGGCGACAAAAGGTATACGGCAAAACAAATTCTTATTATATAACTTTAATTGTTTTTGTCGTCTTTGGATTCGATTGACCTCGTACTATTAGATGCTTCGATATTTGGTTTGTGTCATGAGTTGTCGTTTATTGTTATTAATTGGGGTTAATGGATGCGATGTGAACTCGATCTGATTGGGTGGTTCAATTAAAAAACCTCGTACATAATTTAATTCATGGATCAGTATCATGGTTCGATTACTATATTAAGGGTCAATTGATTGATTTTGTTTAATCAAATTTAATTGAACGTGGACAAAGTGGGGTTGATGGTCTATATGTGTGGGAATTGAATTGTCGTTTTATGCACGAATTGAAGCAGATTTAGCAGATTTTGGATAAAGATATATTCACATGGGGCGATCAAAGGTATTTTAATTTGATTGTGAGTGGTGGAAAGAATCGGTGTTGAATTAATGTTGCTGCTCGTTGATATTTAATTCTACTGCATATATCTTACTCTGCTGCTACGTCTGATATATCCTGCTGCTAGCTATAATATTCTACTGCTAGCTTTGATCATTCTGCTGCTCGACATATATCATTCTGCTGCTACGCATATTGGTTTCTGCTGCTGTGCTTATTGTGTTTGGTTCGATATAGTAGCATGATTTACGAGCAGTAAGGGGAAGCATATAGTGTTGAATTACACACACAAGGGAAGTTCACACACACAAGAGAGTTAATGTACATGCATCACTCGAGGGGAAGTTTCTATAGTTTACATACTCTATTTGTTGATAACAAAAAGGGGAAGATATATTGTGATGGCATGGCATGGTTTAAGGGGAAGACAAGATTGTTTCATTCATGGTGAGATTTAATTATCTCAATTTCTCTACTTCGTCTAGGGAAGTTCGTACAAGAATGTGTTTGTTTTGTCATCATCAAATAGGGGAAGATTGTTGGGTCTATTAGATTTGATGATACAAAACAAGAAAGAATGAAACATGAAGGACCTAAAGTTACAAAAGAAGAATTCTTCAATTAATGAAGAATGAAACACAAGGGACTTACTTGATAAAGAAAATTTTATATTTTAGTCCTTCGTAGTATTTTGTAAACCCTAAATCTCTATTATATAAAGAGATCAAGGGTACATAGGTTTCATGTGTGTCTTCCATAATGTAGTCAAAAGGTGTGTGTGTGTAACCTAGGCGTGTAGGTTTGTAAACGCCTAGGGTTTGTAAAGTTGGTTTGTATCCTTCAAGGTCTGAGGTGTCTTAGATCCCTGTTACAGTTAGGTAACACGTTATATTCTGATCAAATATATTGGAGGTGATTGTGGAGAAAAACTTTGTGTCAATAACAATTGATTTGTTCTTATTCCGCTGCATGATTATTCATTGTTATTGTTGAACCCTAAGGCTCAAAACGATCCTAGAAACTATCTTTATCACGTTCTTAGTTTCTACAACGTGTTTATCAAAAACCAAAGATTGGAAAAATATGTTTTCTTTCCTCATAAAAACATTTTGAAATAAAGCCAAAACTATTTCATTAATATATTTTTCACATCCACATAAAACCTACTCGCAAACATTGTTGAATAATGCTAAAAACATTTATTTAAATCATGGATGGTGATCTCATATATGTCATCTATATTTGTGTATGTGACATTTATAAGTGAACTAAATTTGAAAAACCATGATTTATCCACTAAGACCTCACTTGGTACAAGTCTAGAAGTCCATGCTACACAACTCCCCGTTCCCTTGCACATAGATATTCATTAGGATTAATTAACCGGCATCTTCCTAAATATGATACTATGAATTACAAGGTGCCATGTATTATTTTCTTGTCTAATATATATATATATATATATATATATATATATATATATATATATATATATATATATATATATATATATATATATATATATATATGCTTAATGAGTAGGTTGCTTGCTAGATAAAAATGCTTAATGAATATGTTTAGCATACATAAGTTATTAAATTCTAAATTGCCTCAAAATAAGTTGGACTTGCTTGAAACTAAACCCAAAAACACAACCTTTTCTACAAATTTATGCCAAAAACCCATTTCCAGTAATCTGGAAGTCAGCAGATGGGCGGCCCCCTTAAATACCTAGGCGGCCCCCTTAAAATTAAGGGGACCGGCCCCTATTTAAGGGGACCGGCCATCTGGAGAGATGGATTACTGTTTTCTTTTTCAATTTCCAACCCATTTTATCCTATACTTACCAAAATTCACAAACACATTTTGTCACAAACCACCCACCAAAATTTACCTTCCACAATCACATCATCACTACACCATAAATACCCAACTCCATCATAAATGCTCATCTATATCATCCATCCAAACATGTCATCATCTAACCACCCAAGATCCAAGCCTTCAAGAGTTGCTAAAATCTCAGTGAGGCCCATTTAGAGGAGGAAGCTTGACATTTGCCATAACCCAACAAATGATGTTGTTCAAACTCAACCAGCACCTAAACCTCATCCTAATGAACCCTTTCACACACATAACCAATCATCCATATGTCCACCTTCATTCACTCATAATTACCCAAGTTCACAAATGTCTCCACCACCAAGAGTGTCACCACCACCTCCATCAAATAACAACCACTCTCCATCATCATCACCTTCCACTCAACACTTGAAGTTCATTGAAGAACTCAAGGAAGCCCATGAGCTTAATGCTCTCCTTGCTTTGCACCTTGCTCAAAGCAACTTAGACCCATCACCATCCATCTCACCATCATTACCATCATCACCACATCACTTGAGTCAAATTGAGAAACATGTCAACAATTGTCCTTGTTGCATCTTTCTCCAAAATCAAACCATTGCCTTAAATGAGCGTCTCACTTGGATTGAGTATCTTCTCACTAGATCTAATCCAACACCACCACTTGAACAACATCAAAACCCTCATTCAACATGGTCAAGTCCAAGCTCTCCACATCCAATTCCTCCATCAACACTCTCTCCAACATCCATACACCCAAACTCACAACCCCATTAATCCAACATTTTTACCCCCTCTTTACCATCATCCATCCAAAATAATTCAAGTTTTTCATGTCTCAAGCAAGTCAAATGGATCTCTTAGGCAATTTAAAATTTTCTACTTATTGTATGCTATAAGCAAAATATGTGTTGTATCAATAATTATGTTTTTAACATAATTATTTTCAACTAATGAATGCTTTATTTCTTGTCTTTAATATATGATTGTTATGCTTATTGCTTGTATACTTGATATCATGATATATATACATGCTTGATGATTAATAACATGCTTATTCCATAATATGTTTTAAATGTATGCATGCGTATTTAACATGTTTATGCCACTATTTAATCATTCTTGATGTACATGATTCAAATGGAGCTTGCTGCAAAAACACCCTAAAAATGACCCTTTTCTGGAAATTTTTCAAATTTAGTCGCCTGGGAAAACACCAGATGGGCGGCCCCCTTAATTCCCTAGGCGGTCCCCTTAATTTTCAGGGGGCCGGCCTACAATTAAGGGGACCGGCCATCTGGGCAGTAAAATTTACTGTTTTTTTTTTTGCATCTTTGTAGGGTATTCACAATACAAGAATCACTAGTTTGAGGCTTGTTTGGATCGAATAGAAGAGATTATAGAGTGAGAAAGTGGGAGCCTTTTAGAGAGAGAAAGTAACTTGTAATCTATTAGCTTGAAAGGTCCAACCCTTCCCATGGGTGGGAAGGGAGTATTTATACTATTACATAATATGTCCCTAGTGGACTGTGGAGCGAGCTGACAGAGGGTAAAGACCCGACCCACTCCACAAATATAGATACGACTAATACTAATACTAATAATACTAAGCTAATATAGATAAGCCTACGAGCTATAGAAATGCTAATTAGATGCTCGGGGTGACCGAGCCTTCATCTGAATATTTATATTCCTAACAATCTCCCCCTAAGGGAGGTCACCCCGGAAATAATAATTCGAATTCTAGCATTCTTTCTTCTGAACTTGTCTTTATAGCTCGTAGTCTTTGATTCTTCAAAATCTTGTATCTTTGTGCTTTCAGCAGTGATCTTATGATGACTGTTCTTCTATCTTGGATGATCTTTGAGAATTCTTCGAATTTATCATCCAACATTTGTTTCCAAGTCATCTTTCAGCAGTATGTTTCCTTGTGATGTGATATTCTTCGAGCCGACATGCTCACACTATTATGGTGTCATGATCTTCAGCATCAGAGTTTGCAGAAGCTGTGTTAAAGGTCTTATGGTTGATCATGACTTTGTTGAAGTACAATGATGATGTAGTGTGAACATGTGGTAGAGGATTGGCATCTTTTCTGCAACCAGCTACAGCAGCAACTAGCTACAGCTTTCCACAGCTACAATCGCCAGAAGTTCCTGCATACGACAGTTAGCAACAAATCGACCGGTACTTACAGGTTCAGACTTCGAGATTGTTGACAGCATAGTGTGAAAACTCTCTCTAATCCTTACCAAGACCGTTCCTAATCGAAAACCCACAGAGGGCCTTTTAAGATCGAACCGTAGCACATCAATGATTAGGTGAGTCGCTGGAGATCACTCCACGACTGTAGACCGTTAGAAACCGCCGCGATCACTAAGCGTAATCCACAAGGAATTACCGAAGTGACCTGCTTTCAGGGCTGTTTGATGTTGACCCTGGCAGGAATTTCCATTCAATCATTGAGAATTACATTTGTAAATTCTCTCATAAATGTTCTGGCAGATTGCCAAGATCTGCGTAGGACTCTTAAGTTTACAAATGGTGTCCTTAATGATGAACAACCAGAGTAGAAATTATCCGTGTTCCTATGAGATCTTATTGTGAATCTCTTGGCTCTAGACTCAATAGTGCGTTTTGATTTAGTGAGCGGAGGCTGGAGAGAACTGCCACCTATTCAATATCATCTAACTCGGAGTGAGAGAGACGATAGGAATGTATTGAACTCCGTGACAATTGAAACAAGAATCCTTTGAGGGACCTTGAGTGGATAGGGAGGGTTGTGCAGCGTATCACTGGGTCCATGATACTTTGTCTTCAATGCCAGCAATCAACTAAGTGATTCTGACAGCATATGTATTGACCCGGTTTCTGCCTAAGTTGTAAGGAGGGCTTCTTTCTTTTCACCTTTTATCTTTACAATTCTTTTTCATTCTTCAACCCCTTCAGTGCTTACCGATACTTCATAACTAACACCTTGTTGGGTTTATTCCAGTGTTAGCTCCATCTCAGTCGGCACTCTTCCCTTATACACCTTTCTCCTTTTTAATCATACCTAAGGACTTCTACACTAACTAGTGGATTATCCCTGGGTAGATCCCTCCGGCTCTGGCGGGATCATGGGAACTTGAACCTAACCTAACCATCCTTATAACTCCATGCGTTAATTAAAAATGGTCGGTCTTTGATATTCATCCATGATTGCCAAACCAAATCATTGAAAAATCTCTCAAAGTGTTCATGATTCTGAAACACATTTTTGCAAACACTTGAGAGTTTTATATTTTTCAAATGCTCCCCCTCAACATGTGCTCGGTTGATTGTTTTATAAATTTGCACATGTTAGGTAGAGCTCGCACTTTTTGAATTGATCCACTTTCCGTGAACATGACCGATTCGAGACACGCTTACATCACTAGTTGGACTAGCTTGAAATTATTACCCGGCCTGGTCAAGTCCACAGAAAGTTTCTCGAAATGGTACACTCTACTCAGATACGTCTTTTTCGAGACACGCTTACATCACTGGTTAGACCAGCTTGAAATTATTACCCGGCCAAGACGTATCCTTTCGATTGATGACAATTCAAGTTTCGTCAATTCTTAGGTGAAGTCTGAGCCTTGCTCACACAAGATGCCAAAATCCTTTGTTTTGTAAAAACCATTTGCTCCCCCTCAATATGTGCATCGATATACGAAAGATTTTAGCACATATGGAAGAGCTTGCTTTTATGACCAAAACATTTTGCTCCCCCTCAATATGTGCCTTGATATGCAAAATGGTTTAGCACATACGGGAGAGCCTACATTAACTTCCAAATCATCACATTTTATCAGAATTTCCTATTTAAATCACATTCTCTCCCCCGATCAAAAATTTCAAACCATTTGAGATTTGTGATCCCAATTGATTTAAATACATTTAGAAAAATTTGGGAGAAAATGTGGTCAGGTTAACAAGTATTCTGATTATGAGAACATACTCTGCTCCCCCTTAATCTAAGAGGGAGAATTACGTGTCAATATACACAGATCACACATAGAGTATTACAAGATTAGGGGAAATTACATTGTTAAATTACAAGTGCCCAACAAAAGAATAACATTACTACAAAGACCACTTATGGAGTGAATCAGCTCATGTCGTTCTTTCCATCAATCTGAAATCTCCTTCACGAACTCTACCCCCAACGAAGCTTTCCAGGTTGCGAAAGATCGTTCTTGTTTTCAGTCTGCGCTCTATGGCTCTCATAAACTCTTTGCTCCTTTGTACATCCAGATCAGTCCAGAACTGAGTCTTCAATTGTGGGTTGTGAGGATTTAACTTGAAGTCTTTAATCCTGAAATCCAGTGCTTCATCGATCATTCTCAGGGTACCATCGCTGAACTTATGAATCTCACTGAGTTGCATCATCATAGGAGTTCCATGTTGGTCAGTGAACTTGACTGCTCTTGGAGATTCGATGACTTTAAAGTCGTGAATGTACTCGAGACCCTTACGTTCCCAATTTGGCCTAGTGAGATTGAGTTTGGTCTGATAGCTCTCTATCCCTAGTTGAAAATCACTCACCCTTTGTCTGATGACAAGACCCCGGATCCATAGGTTAACAGCAGCCGCAAGCGCCTTCTTGTCGCGCGGTGGAAGATGATTCAGGTGCCCTTGAAGATTCAGAAGGAAGAGATCCTCGAAGTCACTCGGAGATAGATGTTTGAAGTCGCTTTCAGAAATGATATACTCCTTTTGATCAGCACGACGAAGCACTATCCTTTTAAGATACTCATATCCATACATTGGGTGAATATCAACTTTGACAACACTTAAGATTCTTAGATGTGAGCGTATACCCTGACGACTACCCTCTCCTGCGTGCCGTTCAATGTAAAATCTCTTCTTGTGGAACCACCAATGTGTGACCCCATAAGATGCAGTAAGTTCAAACTGGTATTCTTTATCTGACCATACTTGATCAGGCACCATTTGTTCTAGCCCAACGTCAGGGTAGTAAGCCGCCTTCATCTTGGAAATGGATAATGCCTGACGATCACCATTATTCCCGAATCGGAGATAATTCAGATCGTTGTTAAAGAAGAGATCTGCTTGAAGGTTCTTTTGACCTGGTGGACCATCAAAGGGAAGAGGTCGGTTGACGTCGTAGGAAAGAATCCGGTCATCAACTTGATCAGTAAATAGTCTATGACATTCTTCCATTTGATATTGAAGATGATGCACATCAGGATGAAACACTTTGACGATTTCATATGCAGGACCTTCTAAGTCTTGGGGAGTGAGAGTTGTAATGCCTTTCTTTTTACAGAACCATCTAATAAATGCCCCCATGTCGTTAGTCTTTGCCAGCAATGAGTTCTCTGATGGAGAGTTATGTTGCGAAGCAATAGTAGCTGCCCAATTATTTACAGGAATGCTTTTGTTTGATGATGGTATAGACCAATTAGGTTCAGGAATTGGTTCTTGATCTTCTTCAGATACAGGTTTTATCCAAGATTCCATATCTTCCCTGGTGGGTCATTTTCTTGAGGATTCTGAGTCATCAGGTTTGTCTGTGCGTAAGAATTCCAACCACCATTTCTGATTAGGATCAACAGTTAGGATATTGGTGTTAGCTGAGACATCTTCTTCATCAGTTTGAGTAGACAAATCATCTTCAACCGATTCCTCATTCATGACAAAGTCCTCAGGAACTGGCGAGAACGAGGGCTTAAATTTGTCATAAACTGTGGTCCACGCAAGCGATCCTGCCTTTGAAACACCCTTAGATGTGCTTGGGCCAGAAGAAGTAGTGACTTGGTCTTTACCACCAGAGGATTCAGTTGGATGATGATGAGATTGAGCTTGAGTGGATTCTGAAGTTCCTGACATCTTTGCTGCTCCAGATCCACCACTAGGTGGAGGGGGTGGAGGAGGATGTGGTGGAGAGCCAGGGGGTGTGCTGGGTTTATCTTGTCTCCTTTTCTTCTTCTTCCGTTGTTTTTCAAGCTCAGCCATAAGGAAATCCTGATTATCGCGACTCATCGATTTTTCCAAAGCTTCATAAAGCTGTTGATGATCTTCGTGGCCTTGATACTGACCACATTCAAACATTCTGTCATAGAGAATTGATTTCATATCTGTTGTAGGAAGATCTCTGAATCGTGTCTTCATAGGAGCTTCCATTGCCCATCTGACCGCTTCCTCTACTTGATCATTCACAGCTTGAGCCACCTTTTGATCTATATTAAGCTTTTCCACATTAAGTAGTCTCTGCTCATAATTATTCATCTTCCGTGACATGTCATCAATGAGCTTTGTGGCGGCAGTTAGTTGTGATGCTAAATCAGATGGTAGTTCAGGAGGGATGGGTGTCGTTGGTGTTGCTTCTGGTGAGGGATCTACTATGATAGTTGCTGTAGTGGATACAGGAATTGTCATAGATTTAATACCAGACATGTCTTGTTTGATTGGTACGGACACCATTGACTCTACTTCCTTATCATCATGTGGTATGTCAGTCTCTGTGGTGTTGTCGTTGGCTTTATCCAGGATGAATTGATCACCATAGTTGAAGTCGGTGTCAAGGTTCTTCAGAGACGATAGAGTGCCAGTAGACCCTGTTGGTTCATTCAGGTGAGATTGCTCATCCTCCATCATTTTCAGATTCTCATGAATCCCTGGGTATGTAGAAGCCACGAATTCTTCATGTTGTATTTCTTGTGGAGGTTCTGTAGTGGTTGTTGTTATCTGATCATGAGCTACCTCAATGATGTTATTAGACTCAGCTTCTTTCTGAACTTTCTCATCTTGACTCTCACCTTGATCTTGTGGATCCTTAATTTCAGTATGTGTGACCTTCATCTCCTCCTTCTTTTCTTTAATAATGTTACCAGACTCAGCTTCCTTATGAACTTCCTCTTCTTGACTCTCACTTTGATCTTGTGGGTCCTTTACTTCTGTATGTGTGATCTTCATCTCCACCTTCTTCTCCTTGTACAACTGTTCATCGCTTTCTGTATCACTGGAATCTTGAGCAACTTCTAAGCTTGGTGATTCTTCTTGATGTCCTTCAGAAAGGTCAAGTGCTCTAGATGATCCCTGCTCACGTTTCTTGAGCACAAATCGTGTTGTTGTCTTGGATGCCGGAGATGATATGGTAAGAAGAGTTTTAGCAGCTTGGACCACTGTAGCTACTCCTTTACCTTTGCCCTCTACTTCAGGTAATGGCTTACTGCTCTCAACAACAGGTTCTCTAAGGACAACTCCTTTCGTAGCACTCCTTGTTGATTCAGCATGTTCTTTAGCACTCAGCTCCAAGGCTTGTTGTAGAACCGGATCTTCTTCATCCCTTAGACCTAGTTCAGGTCCCACCATCTCTTCATCATCATCTCGACCTTTCGTCTTGATTCTCTTGGATTTCACCTTCTTGCTTGATGCCTTCCTTTTGATCTTCTTATTTTTCTTAGATCCCTCAACTTCTGTGGGTGCATCCTTTCTTTTCTTTGATTTCGATTTAGATTGGGTTTGTTTGATTGATTTCTGGGTTTCTGGTTCAGGAGTTTCGGCTTCACTTCTTACCTTATCAGAGAGGGACTTCTGATATTGCTCTATTTTGTTCAGATAATCCTTATAATAGGAGGCTTGACGAATATTGTCTGAGATAAGGAGCTCAGGAATGAGTCTTCCAAATACTTCTTGATCGGCCCCTTTAGCAGCCCACTTGAGATTTCCCAGAACAAATTCTTCAGAGGACAAATGGAGAGGAGAATTAGTTCTGGGATGGAACTTGTGAAGAGAGTAGAGGTGGTGGATTATCATTTTTGTGAACCTGATGCTCGGAATTAATATCTTTCTAACTTTCTTCCTGCTGACCAGATTAGACTCCAGTTTTACTTTGTCTTCTAGGAAAGTGTGAATTGAGTGAATGAATTCTTCCCAGATTCTTTCAGCGAAATCTATGTTGGAACGTTTAACAATTCCCCATAGAATTTGAAGCACGGGAGCCCTAGGTTTTTCAAAAGCCGATGTCTTCCCAGTGAGACATAGGTTGAGGATGGTGACGAGTGTTCTCCATGGTTGATACATTTCACTGGTGACGATTGCTGACACCTTAAGGATGGTTGATGGATAACCCAGATCATTAATGAAGTGGACGAGAGCCTCGGATGTGGGAGGTTGAGTGAAGGGTTTATCAATGACAACAGGTGAGATCTGAAGAGCCCCTCTGATGGTGTCTTTGGTCAGCTCATACCATTGTTCATCTAACTGACAATGGTAATTTCTGGTGTCTTTGTTGAGTTGAATCGTATTCCAGAACTGCTGTATGTATACAGAGGGAACGGTTGCACATGCTGTGAATGCTCTGAAGAAAGTAGTTTCCTTCAAGATATCAACAGATATCTTGTAAATAGGATTGGGTTGAGGTCTTGCCACATCTATATAACAGTTGCTCCTTCCAATAGGGATCCATTTGTTCTTTGGAAGGATTTGTTCATCTGTGCGAACAGGTGTTGAGTCCTCGGGGTTTGGCTCAGAAGAAGTGGTGATCTCAGTATCAGTCATTGAATCTACAGACACACATTCACAAAAAGACAGTATGCCCATACTAGTTAGACAGGAGTTAATCCTCAAGGTTAGCACATAGTCTAAGTGAACATTGCAAGAGACTACAGTAAATCAAGTAGCACTCAATTATGAGAGACCAAATATGCATCATACATCAAACACATACTAAAGAAGCAACTGCACAGCTTAAATGTATACATACCGAGTCCATGAGCATTTAGACAAACCGAGTCCATGAGCACATAGACAAACCGAGTCCGTGAGCACATGGACAAACCGAGTCCGTGAGCACATGGACAAACCGAGTCCGTGAGCACATGGACAAACCGAGTCCGTGAGCACATGGACAAACCGAGTCCTTGAGCACATGGACAAACCGAGTCCGTGAGCACATGGACAAACCGAGTCCGTGAGCACATGGACAAACCGAGTCCGTGAGCACATGGACAAACCGAGTCCGTGAGCACATGGACAAACAGAGTCCGTAAGCACA
This sequence comes from Artemisia tridentata subsp. tridentata, assembly GCA_021014915.2. Taxonomy (NCBI): domain Eukaryota; kingdom Viridiplantae; phylum Streptophyta; class Magnoliopsida; order Asterales; family Asteraceae; genus Artemisia; species Artemisia tridentata. Next base: position 320,949,831 of record CP139502.1, read on the forward strand.
TGGACAAACCGAGTCCGTGAGCACATGGACAAACCGAGTCCGTGAGCACATACAAGCAGCCACTTAACCATACGGGCAAACCGCATCGAAGAATATACCATCTAACCATACACCTTTGATTATATTCGAAAGCAATGATTACAGATTAGACATTATACTAACAACACATGAAATGCCTAATTACTTCTCAAACACAACAATGAATTCCTATAGAGTATACATACTACACATTGCACATACACGACCTCGCACATACAACCCACAACATTGAATATGACCCTACGAGATAAGTTGAGCACTCATAATTTGAAGATTGTATGTATATACAAGGAACAATGCGAGAGCATAAAACAATCAAACTTGTCTTGACCTAACCTTACTCTAAACCGAACCCCCAATCTATCTACATATCGCATCCAACCATACAATAGTTAACTACCTAACAGAACCGATTCCTCAATTTGTAAGCAAAAACTAATGCACTCAACCCTAGAGACATGCCAACCAAAAATCATACGAGCTACTCTTAGACACAAGAACGATTTTGACTTTTTGGAGTCAATTTTCGTTCGATAAATCGCAACAATCCGAATCAAATCTTAAAAAAATGAAGCAATAGAAGCATATGATATCAGTTATAACATACATAGATAAGAATCCCACCAATCAGAAGCAAGTAACAATGGACAAACCTAGGATCGATTGAAGCGACTTATGAATCAACCTAGAAAAACCAACTGAAATGATAAGAATCTAGGACAGATACAAGAACTAGTCTACCGATATGAAAGAGAATCGTTAATTACCTAAGTGGAGACTCGAAGGATGGAGAACACTAGCGAGCGAGGGTTTAGAGAGAGAAAAGAAGTGGATTCGGTTTGATAAGGAGGAGAGAGAGTGTTTTAGGACAAACCGAATGAGTTTAGATCCTTAAGTATCTCTACCTAACTTTCAACTTTATCCTAATGACACTTCTGGTCCCTGTCTTTGTAGATTTGACAACCCGTATGAATTTTAGTGTTTTAGGACAAACCGTATGGATTTTTTGGGACAAACCGTATGGATTTTGATCCTTAAATATCTACACCTAACATTCAACTTTATCCTAATGACACTTCTGGTCCCTGTCTTTGTTGACTTGACAAACCGCCTAGGTAACAAGTTAAAGTACCAACTCTTAACTCTCTCTGTTTACTGTCTTGGTTCATTTGGTCTCAGACTATCCTGTCACTGGAAGATTCTTACACTCAAAGGCATCCACATGTTTCAAACACAGCTCAACGAATTCCTAAATACTTGGTGATAGCCCAGATAAATTGCTGTAGCTCTCCCCCTCAATCAATGACTATCCTTCTGTATAGAAATTTAGACATTGATTGATTGAGCAGCAATTTATCACTTGATGAGAAATATGAGTGAACATGAATATGAAGTAATCCATGTTCAGGTGAACATCACCTTGAAGAAGAGTTGTCATTATGGTGACAATCTGCCTTCACCTGGGAACGCGGGTTGCTATCTAAAGTAATAGCAAACCTTAGAGACATGATTTACTTATAAGGAACAACTTCTGTTCGAGCTTCATTTAAAACCCCGTGTCATTATTGAATGACATTTCTAGGATCGTAAATGTTATCGATATCCAGAAGACATGCCTCTCCTTATTCAAATGACTATATACACAATACACATGCACCTATAGACAAAGAGAAACTATACACAACAAGAAAAAGGATACATGAGAATCTTTTCATCAGAACAGTACGAGTTTTGAGCAGAGATGTTCAAAAGTCATTGCCACCTTACATAACAGGTGTGTTTTCTTAACCCCCTCTTTGGGAGTTGATCTCCCCTTTGGTAGCCACACCTTGAGTTTCTTCATGATGCATTCTGTGAGAGTAGCTGCACGCGGAAACCATCTCCCTGCACTATCATAAGTATTTTGTATGCATATGTATTGGTTAGTGACTATGGGGTCCTGTCTCTGTGATTTCTTGCAAACATTCATAGAGGCATTTTCCGTGTCAGTAGGTACCCACTGACGACCAACTTGCTTAAAGAATCTACCAGTTGGCAGCCATCTTAGGCACGTACTAAATATGCTCTGTTTCTGAGGCACCTTAGTGTTTTTACGAGAGAAAATTTCTTGTTTTTCAGCATCAGATCTATTAGGCTTCCTATGGTGCTGCATTAATTTTACAGGCCTATGGAGATTGTTTGTCGAAGTAGAGGATGCAGTGACATGAACATCAACTTCCTTAGTTGGTGTCATGTGAGACTTATCCTGAAAGTGACTCTTAGCTAATGTTCCCTTATGTCTAGGTTGTGAAGTGACTGATTTAGGCAAACTCTTAGTCTCACCAACTTGGGGAGCACACCTCGGAGAAGGTGTTCCCAAGACAGATGATTTGACAGACTTAGGATTCACCCTGTTCTTGGCCGACTTCTTTAAGTCATTCCTACGAGAAGCTAATGAGAAACTTTTCCTAAGATTTTGTGCTTGAAGGTGATCATTTTCAGCCTGTAACTCAACGGTGTTTGCGTCATGTGAGATTTTATTATCATTGACCTTTTCTTGCAATTCACTTAGTTTGGTCCTTAACATGTTAATAGTCGCGTTCTTGGCCACTAGCTGATCTTTCAACTCATTTATCATAAAAAATTCCCGAAAGTCAGGTAATTCCGGATTTTTTGATGGAAGGTTAATTTGGAACTTTTCTTTTAATTGTTGCATTGAAATTTCAAGATCAACACAATGTTTTTCAAGTTTTGAAAATCCTTTTAAAAGTTCATTGTAAACCCTTTTTTCAATCATATCAGGTGATTTGAAAGACTCAGCCGTAGGCAAGGAATTCGACGAATTGTCATGCACACTTACAGTAGAAACAGTATTATCTAGATGAGACAGATGTACCACAGTGGTCTGTGCTTGGTGTTTTTCAGGTTCGTAGGATTCCTTCTCACATCTTGTGAAGTTACTTCCTGTGTTGACACCATCATCCGTCTTGTCTGATTTAGTTCCATTCCTCCCCAGTTCACCTTTTTCTTCAATGAACCCCTGGACATCCCTCATCAGCAGTAGCAGTGTCGTTTTGTACATTTCAACTTCTGACCCAGTATATTTAGCAAAGCACTCTTTAGTCACTTGGCAGTCATAATTATAATCCATAGTGTATTGAGAGTTGATAAACACTTGGAGTTGATTGTTGATCACATTGAGAGCCGCTCTGGATTTATCTTCAGAATATTCTTCCTTGACCAGCTCTTGTTCTAGTTGATCCAGATATAATGTCATTATGACTGTGAAATCACCAATTTCCTGACCAAAGAGTGAAGCAAAAGCTCGTTTGTACCCCATCACGTATTCAGATTTACCAAACAAAACCTTAATGTGTGATAAAAGTGAACTGAAGCATGCTACTTGACTGTCCTTATCATTAGCCAACTGCATAACCTGAAGGCATTCATCCATGTGTGACTGCGAATGTGGCTCATCAGTTCCAGCAGAATCAGTATCATTTGTTTCTGTTATAGATGTGAAGTTATAGTTCCCATGATCTTTGATAACATCGTACAGTTTGAGAACCTCCGAAATAAGGGAGTCTGAGTTAGTTGTCATAGTGAATACGGGATTTTACAGATCTGGTGATTTAACCGAGAAATTGAATCTTTCGCGGGAATTTCTAAAATCACCAAGACACAAACCGAGTAAATTCCTCAGAGACAAACCGAGTCTACACAAGCCGAGTACACGCTGAAGGGACAAACCGAGTATGCACAAACCGAGTAGACTTTTCAGAGACAAACCGAGTCTACACAAACCGAGTAAACTTCTCAGAGACAAACCGAGTCTACACAAACCGAGTAAATTTCTCAGAGACAAACCGAGTCTACACAAACCGAGTAGACTTTTCAGAGACAAACCGAGTCTACACAAACCGAGTAGACTTTTCAGAGGCAAACCGAGTACGCGCAGCTGGGACAAACCGAGTAGACACAAACTCCCAAGCACGTCGCTTTCACTGCCTTTTGTCTTTTTGCCTAAACGAGTAATAGGACAAACCGTATCTGAGAAATGACACAAACCGAGTCCAAGAATTCGTCCCAAGGAGACAAACCGCTGCGAAGAACACAACACCAAATACCCACGAATTGCCCCAAAATCACCACACCGTTCTTAGATCTGTGAATCCAAACACCAAATACCACTCTAATACTATTCTTAAGCTAGAAAGTACAAGTAATAACAACTTTAAATCACTAGACAAAGCACAAAATGAAATAACAAATCGAACCAAAAACCTTAACAAATATCTTAACAAATCGAACCAAAAACCTCACAAACTACACAAATCCGTGAATACCAACTCTCATGGACCTAACCATGGCTCTTGATACCAATTGTAGGGTATTCACAATACAAGAATCACTAGTTTGAGGCTTGTTTGGATCGAATAGAAGAGATTATAGAGTGAGAAAGTGGGAGCCTTTTAGAGAGAGAAAGTAACTTGTAATCTATTAGCTTGAAAGGTCCAACCCTTCCCATGGGTGGGAAGGGAGTATTTATACTATTACATAATATGTCCCTAGTGGACTGTGGAGCGAGCTGACAGAGGGTAAAGCCCCGACCCACTCCACAAATATAGATACGACTAATACTAATACTAATAATACTAAGCTAATATAGATAAGCCTACGAGCTATAGAAATGCTAATTAGATGCTCGGGGTGACCGAGCCTTCATCTGAATATTTATATTCCTAACAATCTTGTGACCCCTTTTATCTAGCCCCAGCTACCATTTCTCTTAAAGGACGAACTGGTATTGGAATTTTACCACAAAACCTCCAAACCTTACCTAAATCAACCATCACCTCCATCAAAAACCCATTTTCATTCATCATGCTATCACCAAAATCATCCATCTCTAAGACATCCAAGAAACACAAAATTCTCATCATACCACCAAAACAACTCTTCATTGCCTTAACCCAAGAAGACACCAAAACTCCATCACCACAACCTCAATGTTCATCCCCAAGTGCACCAAATGCACCATCAAAAACACCCTCCACTCATGGCACATCATCTTCATCCATACCTTCCACTTCATCCATCAATGACTACATCAACTCACACCTATCATCACCACCATCAAGAGCATCAACTCCACCTCCCACTCAAGAACCTCCATTCACCCAACTTGTCATTTCCATATCACCAATAACACCTCTTGATGCTCATTTCTCATCATCACCAATACCACCACCATGTTTTCCCATCCCTTGGGCTTTACTTCAAGCCCATGGAGACAATTGCCTTTGTTGCATCCACAACCGAACCATCATCTTTGGTCTTAGAGATGAGATACACTACATGTTTTCATCCCTTGAACACATGCTTAACAACCAACCTCCACCACAACCTCCACCATTTTCACCCACTACACCACCACCACCTCCATTCTCACTAAATTAAGCATATGCAATGCTTAATCAAAAATAATTTTTCAAACTATTTTGTTTGCAAGCCCCATGGAAGATCATGTACTCCTAGAATGATTATGTAGATTGCATTACTTACTAGCTAATGTAGGATTGAATATAATCTTGGATGGTTGTGTATTTATACACAACATTTTTAATGAATGTCTTTATATGCATGCCTAATTTTGCTATATATATGCTTGTGCTTCTAATATTTTTCTTGCAAGTATTCCATATATCGATTCCTTCGTGCCCTCAAACGAGGGGGAGCACACATCAAGGGGGAGTTCTCGTCCCAAAAAATTTTATCTCAAAAACTTGTCGGCATAACCTTTTTGATTCTACAAAAAGGGGGAGAAGTGAATATAAACTCACTAAATACTTGTCCAAAAATAACTTTTTGGATTTAATGAGTTTTAGTTTTGTAATCATCAAAAAGAGGGAGATTGTTGACATAAGTAATGCCTAAAAACATTATTCATACTTATTCATATCTCTATGTTTTGATAATCACAAAATGAAAACTCATTAAACATAAACTTATCAAATAAACAAGTATTTAGTTATAAATATTCATTTCTACAACTAAATCACTTAAGGTATGAATAAACAAGTGCTTAATGCATTATATGATCAAAGGAACATTTTCTTAATCTCTAAACTTTTTATAAAATGTCAAAAACATTTTATATATTTTTGAAAAACATTTTTGGTATTAAATAAATATGTTTAATCTAATATAAATATATGAATTCAAATTTTCAACCAAAAATGGCAAAAATGTCCCAGAAAAACCTTCCCCACAAAAAGACAAAACTGGGCAACGTTCGGCAGGGGCGGCCCCCTTAATTATACAAGGCGGTCCCCTTAAAATTAAAGGGACCGCCCCCCTATTTAAGGGGACCGCCCCCACTCCAGTAGGTCCCAGATTTTGCCTATAAATACTGGTTTTTCTCTGGCATTTTTCCTCACCTTTTGCACTAAAAACTTTCTGTTGTAGATCTCATTTCATATCTTCAAAAACCCTTTGATCATGTAATCTTAAGCATTGGTTTCCAAGTGATCCAAGCTTCCACCATCCAAGTGCAAAAGAAGAATACTTCTATCAATCAAGACTAGAAGTATTACAACTTAGTATCATCTTGTTACTCAAGTTGTTTGTTTTGTATACTTTATAAATCATTCATTCATTTGTGTAAAGTGTGTATATAAGGTGTAAACATAAGTGATTAGGTTAGTATAGTGTGTAAGTAGCAAGGAAGTTGTATAAGAGGTTGTGGTGTAAAGAAGTAGTGTAGAAGCATAGTAAAGTTGTGAAGAAGTTGCGGTGTGAAGAAGTTGTGAAGCTGTAGCATAGAAGTCGCGAAGCCGTAAGGTAGAGGTCGTGAAGTCCTAGTGTTGAAGTCGTGAAGCCGTAGCATAGAAGTTGTGAAGCGGTCGTGTTGAGGTTGTGAAGTTCTAGTCGTGAAGTCCTAGTGTTGAAGTCTTGAAGCCGTAGCATAGAAGTTGTGAAGCGGTCGTGTTGAAGTTGTGAAGTTCTAGTCGTGAAGTCCTAGTGTTGAAGTCTTGAAGCCGTAGCATAGAAGTTGTGAAGCGGTCGTGTTGAAGTTGTGAAGTCCTAGTCATGAATTCCTTGTGTTGAAGTCGTGAAGCCGTAGCATAGAAGTTGTGAAGCGGTCGTGTTGAAGTCGTGAAGTCCTAGTCGTGAAGTTCTAGAGTTCAAGCCGTGAAGCCGTTGTGAATAAGTCGTGAAGAAGTTGTGTTGTGAAGTTGTGAGATTGGTTCTAGCTACGATTAGAACTCGACATTTAGCTTTGTGTCGTTAAGCCGGTGTAAGCCAAAGTCGTGTAAGGTTTTCTCCGCCATAAGGGAGCATATTGAAGTTGTGAAGAAAACTCTCGAGCTTGGTGCTCGGGGAGTGGAGTAGGGCAAGGAAGGTGTCCTTGTAGCCGAACCACTATAAATCTCTCGTGTCTCGGTTAGATCTTTCCATCTCTTATTTATTTCTTTACTTACATCGTCATTACTTTCATACACATAGGCTTATATAATTGTTAGTATTACTTAGAGGTCGACTTCACATAAAGATCAATTTAAAACTCCATTCAAGAAACCAAAACTTTTGCAATCAATTTAAAAGAATACATATATAACTAATAATAAGGTTCAAGTTTTATTTTTCATTACAAACTTGAATCTAAGTTTTTAAAAGTATACAAAGGTTTTATAATAAATTAAAAAGACGTAAAACTATTCAACCCACCTTCTAGTTTTCCACAAACTCTCAATATGTCATATAATCAAGTAAGCAAAATATATGTTTCATACTATGTTAGTAGGGAGCTTCATGTGAGGGGTTTCATTTGGGTGAACGTATCGACGAGTTGCTGGATTTACGAATTAAAGTGTCCTAGCTCCTCGAACGTTTACTGCATGACCTCTGGATTATGATGGTCTGAACAGTAGTACGAGATATATAAACTATATAAGGCATATTTAAATATTCACTTCGTTGTTTTAGAACCTAAGACACGATATCATATTTCTAGGTTGTACGTAGAGACTTCCTGGCTTAATCCATCGATTCCGTTATACGTTGTGATATCATTAGTTCAAGGTGAGTCATAGCCCCACTCTTACTCTTTAATACTTGTTTTTAAACTCTTTGGGGGAGATACATGCTTAAACTATTTGCTATTACGCAAGACAATTTTACTTATATGCTATGCTATACTTTCATACTCTTAAACAGGATGTGTAGTTTTATTACGATATGTGACTTAATGTGTGAAAACTATTCTATACGCTATATTCTTTAACCACTGTTTAACTCCTGGATGGAGCCGACGGAGAGGTATTGATAGTACTATCGGGTTGACACCCCCACCCTTTGCCCCAGATTCATGGCCTTGGGTGAATATAATCCAGCTATGAAGCATTCTTGCTTATTCTTGTCATGAGGTTCAGTAGGCTATTATACTTTACATTAAGTGTGCATCTATCGTATACACATATGTTTTAATCATACTATATTATTAGCAGTGGGTTGTAAACACACAGGTTGCAAGTCTTGTATGGGCGGGATCTGTAACTGAGTGGATTTACAATGCCTTTGCTATGGAAAACATTCTTTAAAGGATTTTCAACTGCTTTAAAACAAACTCTATGAACTCACCAACCATTGTGTTGACACTTTTTGCATGTTTATCTCAGGTCTGTAAGGTGATAGCTGTTGCATGGAGCATAGAGTCGCTCGGCATATTTTGAAGACTTATGCTTTTATCATTACCATTCGATATGTTTTAAAACACTTATGTATTGTATTATGGAACTCATGTTTGTAACTCGGAATTTATTAATCGAATGGAAACTTATCAAAACGTCTCATTTAGAGGTCGTTTTCTATAACTTGTACTTTGTATTATGAAGTAGCACCCCATTGACACTATCATTCCGCTGCGATATTTTGGGGGTGTTACATCGGAAGCGTCATGCACCCTCATCCTTAACCCAGTGATCTCTATCACTTCTTGATTATGCTTGATTCCCACGTTATTTCTCTCCAAGATCTGCAAATGCAAAGTCCTGTCCCTTTTGGGTAGCGATGATAAAATAATAGATGGGAAATGCATGTTATTTCGTAGGCACAAATATTCCAAATGGGGTGGCAGTTCAACAAATGTTTCATTAGAATTTTTAATATCTTTTTTAAATTTGTTGATAACTACACAATCATCCAACTTGTCCTCAGGATCATCAATCACATTGTTTTTAAGCTCAATTGGCTCATTCAGATCAATAAATTCTCTGAAGTCTTTATGATTTGGATTAGGTGATCTATTTTGGATTAAGGTTTCGCCCATCAGCCTAGCTTCTAGGTCGAGTTCCATTCGCTCTCTTAATCCTAGCACATAAACATTTTTAATAATGCTCTTAATCGGATCATCAGACTTGTAGACTAATTTGTCATCCCCTACTCTTAAAGATATTTTTCTTTTAAAGACATTGATGCGCGTGTATGTCGTTGCGGTTTAGCAGTATTAATGTCTACTCAAGTTTTAAATTTATATTTAGCTGACTTATCAATAACACGCACACTTAACGAGCAGTGTACCCGGTCAGTATGAATATAATGGTAAGTAGAGTGTTGATCACTAAGAGTGGAACGTATTATCTAGTTATTCTAATCAGTATTTTAATAAATTAAGTTAGCTATACAACCTAATCTAACGCAAGGGGGTTCAGCCTGAGAGACTGGCACGATTTGGTTGCAATTAAATAATAAACTAAACCAATAGGCACGAATCAGCGAATAGCACACACGTACACAGATAAATACTTGAGACAATAAGAAGACTGTCCTGATAGATAAGTAGTTTGTCACTTGTTTTATTGCTAATTTTATATGAAGTGTATAGTTCGATACAACGCACCGAGATTAAGTCCTTTCTCGTTGGTTCTAATCTTATCGGCGAGTAAACCCTTAATGATTACTTATGACTATCCTATTTATCTTTCTTCCTACTTTTCTACAGACGATAGAATGCATAGGCGATCTAATAAATAGGCGAGGGCAGAGGCATGGCGACCCGATCAACGCTCAGCTAGACACAGAGGTTATCAATGCACTAATAAAAGTCACCAAAGACATCAACATATAAACTTTAATTAATGAGAAAGCAGTTTTAAGGGAGTGCAATCTTTCCGTTGTCACATTACACAAGCCACCAATCTTGATGAATTAAAGTTTACTAACACAATAAAACAAAACTACTTAATGAATTAAACACATGCAGCACCTTCTTACAGCTCTTGTATCTTCGTTTGGGTGTGTCTTGTGCTGCCTATTCGACTGAATTCGTCCTAGGTTTCTCTGGTCTTCGTACTTCGGATATAATATGTCCCACGAAATTCGTCTGGTCTTGGGGTATTTATAGTTTCTGTCTGAGGGTAGGATGCGGCGCATCTAGTAAGTAGATGTGGCGCATTGACTTAACTTTGCGTGGGGTCCAAGATTAATATATTCAGGAATATTCGTACACCCAAATCGCTCGTCCCAGTAATGGGAGTGCGCGTACTTATCCGCATTTAGATAGATGCGGCGCATGTCCATGTTGTATCTTGGATCTGAAATTTTGAAATATTGATAGTGATGCGGCATGTCATAAGTAGATCGCCATCTGGACAGAATATCTATACTTATACATTTCGATAACTCTAAAATTAGATAAATGATAGTAATATGTACTATTAATTCAGTCCAAAATCCCCACTGATACTTGTCCAATAAACCTTGTTTAATCCTGAAATGTACTAAAAGTTAGATGATTATATTTAACATATTCATTTTTTCCATAATCAACAAGTCAAATATTGAAAATTAGAATAAAATTACTTATTTGATTAGCAAATTATCTACCCATTCTGTCAAGAAACCTAGATTAATCTTATATGTATCTAAAGATTAGGAATGTTATTAACACATTTTTTCCACCAACAACTTTAATAGCAAAGAATAACTTAATCAAGTTCTTCTAATTGAAGCGGAATAAAAAAGGGTTTTTGAGGTTTAAGGGTTGATCATTCTTAATCTCTATCGATCTCAAATTCCAGAAAAGGCGACAAAATCACAAATACATGATCGAATCCACGAACACGATACTTGCAATTGCTCAAATCCATAACTCGAATAGGCTAAAGATAGGTCCAAACTTCACCAATAATAATATATCAAAAAGGGCGACAAAATCATAAATACATAGCCGAATCCACGACTACGATACTTAAGATTGCTCAAATCCCTAATCTCAATAAATCAAATGTTTGGTTGGATAAAGAATAATAAAGGGTATGGATAATTTTTGGGATATAAATTGGTGTAAAACGAAAAATAAACAAAACAAATAAATTAAAATCCTAAGTGTGGTTAATTACTATCCCAACCATCCCATGAATAAGACTCATATCATAGAATAACTCACGCTTTAACACTTGAAACACACGCTTTAGGTAGACACGAATTATACTCAACAAGATCTTAATCAAAGAATAAACCTTAGTTGGCGTTCCCATAACTGCCAACTCCCATTCAATCCATAGATATAATATACAACAACTAGTGGTGATATCGACAACTTAATACAAAACTTTACATAAGTTGGTTAAAACAAACATCCAACTTTCTTCTTTTTTTCTTTTTCTTTTCTTATTTTTTTTATTTTTTATTTTTTATTTTTTTTTAAGAAACATAAACATAGATGTGTAAAATTTCACCACATCACTATAATGATAATTCTGGATAATTTTTCCATACTTTTCATGACTTCAAAAATAACGGTAATAGTGAAAGTAGTAAACACACGAAAAATAAACTCAAAGATATACAATATTTACTTTCACTCCAATTGCATTGTGCAATTTCCCGACCTAACCATAGATAATGAATTACGCACGCGAACACAGGTAATGTAAGGAAATACACTTTGCCTAAAGCAATTAACCAACCACGGATTTTAATCTACAGGGTAGGCTAAGGTTTAAGGGTGTAACGAAACATTTTAACAAAGGTGCAAGATACGAAAGGAATGGTTCTGAGTGTTTTTCTAGGGGTATCTTACTCTAAAAATGAGAGTAACAAATGGTTTATACGGGGGTTAACTAACCAGTGTAGTTAGTTAATATCACATAACATATAATAGGCTATTTGGGTGTAATCCTAGAAATTTACCAATTTAGACAAGTCATTCCAATTATATAAAATAATACTTATTATGGTGGTCTCGAATAGTATACAAGCCAAGTTCTAAAGTTTACAAGTCACCGGCACACTCATAGATTTGTGAGTTTTGAAAAATCACAATTTTTAAAAATAACGTCATGTGTGCAGCTATGCAACTTAGACTTTAAACAAAAACATGCTAAAAAATTTTAAATTTTGATATATTAAGCACATTTTAAGCATATTTTGAAAAGTTTAGGACAAGTAAGTGTTAAGTGTTCTTATTCTCCAATCCCCCCACTTAAGTTAAACAACGTCCTCGTTGTTTGTATCAAAGGTTAAAAAATGATGGAAAATAAAAGAATTAGAACAGAAAAACTCCCCTGAGATTTGCTCGGTATGATCCTCCATTTGTATAAGAGCAAAAATCATCTTTCTTGTTGATTAGAACGTTTAAGCTTCATAATAGATGTATCCACAGGAAATGCGGGAATCTATAATACCACCAAGGCTTTAAAACACACCTAAGTTAAGAAAGGTTCAAACTTGCATAATACATTAGTAGTTAGGTAAAAATAAAACATAAAAATAAAAATGAAAATCATCAGGTCAGTCGATGCGCCGTATCTTATGGAAGAAGATACGCCGTATCGAGCATGGAATAAATACGAATCAGAATAGAAGATGCGTCGCATCCTTAACCATGGATGCGCCGCATTAAAATAACTGATAAAAAGTTTTAAAGTCGGAAATAAAAAATGCAGAAAAATAAAATAAGATATGACCTGTGCAGGAGATGCGTCGCATCTCAGGATTGAGATGCGCCGTATCCTCTGCGGCCTGACTGACTCGACACAAAAACAGAATAATAAAAATTTCTCCGGGTTGTCTCCCGGTAAGCACTTGTCTTTATTCCAGAGTCTTCAAGTTAGACTCACGTTCAGCTCATTAATATCGATCATTGAAGGAGTCGGAAACATCGCGCTCCCTCATTGCCAATTCAGTAATATTGAACACTCCTTGCTCGTCCTTAATTTCCACGCCGTTCTTCTTCAGTATCTGTATAAACAAAGTTCTGTCCCTTTCGGGCAGAGATGACAAAATGATAGACGGGAAATTCTTATTATCATATAGGCATAAATAAGCAAGGTGGGGTGGTAGTTCAATAAACACATCATTATTCAAATTCGTTTTCTCAACTATTCTCCTACGTTTGTTAATTACTACACAATCATACCACTCATCATCAGAATCATTAACAACATCGCGTCTAAGTTCGGTAGGTACATTAAGGTCAATAAATTCCTCAAAGTTCTCATGATTAGGATTAGTTGAGTTGTTTTGAATCAATGTTTCTCCCATAAGTCTGGCTTCAAGATCGAGGTCCATACGCTCTCTTAATCCTAGCATGTAGACACCTCTAATTATGCTTTTAACAGGATCTTGGCACTTATAGACTAGTTTATTATTCCCTACCCTTAATGAGATTTTTCTTTTAAACACATCAATCTTAGCATGGGCAGTAGACAAGAAAGGTCTTCCAAGGATTAAAGGAATCTTAACATCCTCGGGCATATCTAATATAACAAAGTCTACAGGGAAAATAAACTTCTCAATCTTAACTAGCACATTATTAGCAATCCCTTCAGGTCGTTTTACCGTTTTATCAGCCAATTCAATAAGTAACTTAGTTGGTGCTAATTTTCCTAGTCCTAGGGTAGTGAATGTCTTAAGAGGCATATCACTAACACTAGCTCCTAAGTCAGCTAACACATTATTGAAAGATATATCATTAATTGAACAAGGTAGAGTAAAACTTCCTGGGTCTTTTTCTTTATGAGGCAAGGCATTTAAATCGGTTGCAGAGCTCCCTTCTTTCATTGTAGCCTTGATCTCCTCTTCAATCTTTGTCTTTTCTTTTAGTAGTCTTCTTAAACTGATTGAAGAATTAAAGAAAAATTCGGGTCTTGCACCATCATTACCATTCATCGATCTTCTAGGTATGTTAGGAGTGACTTCTTCAGTGGTGCTTATGGCCTTGACATGATCCCTTGGGTTGGTTTCAGTTGAGCTCGGTAAACTTCCGTATCCCCTTTCTTGAAGAACTTTGCTCATTTGACCAATTTGTTGTTCCAATGCTTTGATCGAAGCTCCTTGATTTCTTGTAGTAGTGTCCGTTGAAGCTCGTATTTCTTTGATCATAGCAGTATTCTCTTAATGTCTTTTAGCAGCATCGGCCATAATTTGCTTTAGAGTGTCATCTAAAGTCTGCCTCCTCTCTTGATAAGCGGGATTAAAGTTGTTCTTATGATAGAATCCCGGGGTAGTTTCCCTAAATCTTCCTGAAGGTCGGAATGGTTGTCCAAATTGGGTGTAATATGCTTCTTCAAACGTCTCACTTTCATTCTTATTCGGGCAATCTTTAGTGTAGTGAGGTCCTTCGCACTTTTCACATCCAACTTGGGCAGCATACACTCTTTCATCACGCTTCTTCATCTCTCTACTAATTTTATCCAATTGAGCTTGAATAGCAGCAATCCCGTCAAAATTAGTACTGCTCTTAGATCTAGTAGAGGTCCCATCGTGCCATTTTTGAGAATGATCAGCAGCTTCTTGGATTGCTTTCCTAGCATTGGTTGCACTCATTTGAGGCACAGCTCCCTTAGCGTCCAAGATTTTTCTAGTAGGCACGTCCAATCCTTGATAAAACAATATTATCTCCTGCATAGGGGTTAGATAGTGTTGAGGACATTTTACCAGTAAATCTTTAAATCTTTCCCAAGCTTGATAAAGAGTTTCATCAGGCACTTGCTTGAAACTGTTGATAGCCTCCATCTTTTTAACAGTCCTAGCAGGTGGACAATATCTCTTCAGGAACTTGCTCTTCAAATCTTCCCATGTAGTGATTGAACTAGCAGGTTCATTCCATAGCCACTTGTTAGCAGCTCCTTTTAGTGAGATTGGAAAGATTCTTAGCATGAGTTGATCGTCAGTGACTCCTTCTGAAGTAAACAAATCCGCAATCTCGAGGACCTTTTCAACATGCTCATTAACATCCTCGTGTTCCGATCCACTGAAAGCATTCTCTCTTAGCTCCTTGAGAAACTGACCTTTCAATTCAAATTTTGACTTATCATCAAACTTTGGTCTAGCAACTCCTGAAGTGTGATCAGCACGGGTTTTGTTCATGTATTCCTCCATAGTAGTGTTTTCGCCCATTGTTTCTGTTTCTTCTTCCTCTTTCTCTTCAGAAAAATAATCAAGCTCGAATGAACTTGAAGTATCAAAGCTTTTTGTGTCGAAAAGCCTTTTAAGCGAATGAAAGACTCGTTCAGGATCTTCGAAAGGTTGAATCAAGTTCTTCGTAGAACTCCTGGTCATGCACTTCCTGAAATCAACACAAAAATATCAGTAGGGTATGCTCAAGAAAGTAATATATCAGAAAATTAACAACGAAAACGGAATACGAAAATTTAAAGTTACTGATATCTGCAGACGATGCGCCGTATCCAAAAAGTTGGATACGCCGTATCTTATAATCGTTAAAATTAAATCAGACTTTTTTCAGAAAATAGATACGCCGCTTAGAAATTTGAATGCGCCGTATCAATTTTAATAATCAAAAATCGATATTTATTTAAAATTAAATGCGTCGTATTAACAAAAGTTAATGCGCCGTATTTTCGTTACGTTTCAAAATACGAGATTTTTGATTCAGAAGATACGCCGTATCGACAGAGATCGATGCGTCGTATCTGTTTAATAATTCGAAAACTGTTTTTAATTAAAATAATAGATACGCCGTATCTGCTAAAGCAGATGCGTCGTATGGCGTTAACGTTTAGAAAATTTTTTTATCAAAAACAGATACGCCGTATCTTGGGAAAAAGATGCGTCGTATCGAATTAATTAAACGCGTTGTATTTTATAAAAATTAAACGCAATACGCCGTATCTGAGAGATCAGATGCGCCGTATCGTTCGATTTAGCTCAGTACAACGATAGCAGAATACAAAAAATACGAAAAATTAAAAACAAATAAAAACACAAACGAAAATAAACAAAATAAAAGCAAACAAATAACACACAAAAACAGAAAATATGCAAAATAGTACAATGAATGCAAATTAATCTAATACACAACAAAATTAGCGGTTAGATAAAAAAATTAAAAACCTAATTAAGATACTAATTAAATTAACAGATAATAACAATTCACTCCCCGGCGGCGGCGCCAAAAACTTGATGCGCGTGTATGTCGTTGCGGTTTAGCAGTATTAATGCCTACTCAAGTTTTAAATTTATATTTAGCCGACTTATCAATAACACACACACTTAACGAGCAGTGTACCCGGTCAGTATGAATATAATGGTAAGTAGAGTGTCGATCACTAAGAGTGAAACGTATTATCTAGTTATTCTAATCAGTATTTTAATAAATTAAGTTAGCTATACAACCTAATCTAACGCAAGGGGGTTCAGCCTGAGAGACTGGCACGATTTGGTTGCAATTAAATAATAAACTAAACCAATAGGCACGAATCAGCGAATAGCACACACGTACACAGATAAATACTTGAGACAATAAGAAGACTGTCCTGATAGATAAGTAGTTTGTCACTTGTTTTATTGCTAGTTTTATATGAAGTGTATAGTTCGATGCAACGCACCGAGATTAAGTCCTTTCTCGTTGGTTCTAATCTTATCGGCGAGTAAACCCTTAATGATTACTTATGACTATCCTATTTATCTTTCTTCCTACTTTTCTACAGACGATAGAATGCGTAGGCGATCTAATAAATAGGCGAGGGCAGAGGCATGGCGACCCGATCAACGCTCAGCTAGACACAGAGGTTATCAATGCACTAATAAAAGTCACCAAAGACATCAACATATAAACTTTAATTAATGAGAAAGCAGTTTTAAGGGACTGCAATCTTTCCGTTGTCACATTACACAAGCCACCAATCTTGATGAATTAAAGTTTACTAACACAATAAAACAAAACTACTTAATGAATTAAACACATGCAGCACCTTCTTACAGCTCTTGTATCTTCGTTTGGATGTGTCTTGTGCTGCCTATTCGACTGAATTCGTCCTAGGTTTCTCTGGTCTTCGTACTTCGGATATAATATGTCCCACGAAATTCGTCTGGTCTTGGGGTATTTATAGTTTCTGTCTGAGGGTAGGATGCGGCGCATCTAGTAAGTAGATGCGGCGCATTGACTTAACTTCGCGTGGGGTCCAAGATTAATATATTCAGGAATATTCGTACACCGCCAGAAGATGCGGCGTAACTCCATTCTAGGATGCGGCGCATGTCCTCTTGTATCTTGGATCGTATCTGGTGAAATATTGATAGTGATGCGGCGCATGTCATAAGTGAGATACGGCGCATCTGGAGCAGAATAGTCTTGATCTTATACATTTCGGTAGACTCTTAACTTCTTGCATGTTTTGCTCCATAATTAGTCCAAAATC
Source organism: Artemisia tridentata subsp. tridentata (assembly GCA_021014915.2). NCBI lineage: Eukaryota > Viridiplantae > Streptophyta > Magnoliopsida > Asterales > Asteraceae > Artemisia > Artemisia tridentata. Next base: position 320,967,518 of record CP139502.1, read on the forward strand.
GCCAAGTTTCACCAAATGCTTGTTTTTACTTGAGAATTACAAAAGTAAACGATTAAGTATCAATCCTCATACATAATATAATAAAACAAGTCAAATAATTAGGATAAATGATAGTAATAAAATGTACTTATTTGAGTTCATCAGACATCAATTTTAGCATGAGCAGTAGACAAGAATGGCCTTCCAAGGATCAATGGAATTTTGATATCCTTAAGCATATCTAGTACAATGAAGTCTACGGGAAAGACAAATTTCTCGATCTTAACTAGCACATTTTCTGCTATACCCTCGGGACGTTTCATAGTTTTATCAGCCAATTCAATAAGTAGCTTAGTGGGAGCTAATTTTCCTAAACCTAAGGCGGTGAAGGTCTTATAAGGCATGACACTAACGCTAGCTCCTAAGTCAGCTAAGGCTTTATTGAAAGACATATCATTAATGTTACAAGGCAAAGTAAAACTCCCTGGATCTTTCTCCTTATGAGGCAAGGCATTGTGATCAGTTGTAGAGCACTCCTCTTTCATAGTAGCTTTGATCTCTTCCTCAATCCTGGACTTTTCCTTGAGCATTCTTCTTAAACAGATTGAAGAGTTAAAGAAGAATTTCGGCTTCTCAGCATCAGCAGTACCTAATAGTCCTCTAGGAAAAGGTACATAAGGTGAAATTTCTTCAGTAGTGGTGATTGCATTGACATGATCTCTTGGGTTGGTTTCAGTTGAGCTTGGTAGACTTCCAAATCCCCTTTCTTGAAGTACCTTGCTTATCTGACCGATTTGAAGTTCTAGTGCCTTGATCGAAGTTCCTTGATTTCTGATGGAAGCATCTGTTGAAGAACGGATTTCTTTGATCAAATCAGCATTTTCTTCATGTCTTTTAGCAGCTTCAGCCATCATTTGCTTCATGGATTCTTCCAAAGTCTGTCTTCTCTCTTGATATGATGGATTCCCGTTTTCCCTTTGGTAGTATCCTGGAGCAGCAGCTCTAAACCTTCCTGATGGTTGAAATGGTTGTCCAAACTGAGTGTAGTATGCTTCTTCAAGTGTCTCTCCTTCTTTCTTGGATGGACAATCTTTAGTGTAGTGAGGTCCATTGCATAATTCACAACCAACCTGAGCAGCATATACTTTCTCATCAACCTTCTTTAGATCTCTACTAAGTTTATTCAATTGAGCTTGAATAGCAGCATATCCATCAGAAGTATCACTGCTTTTAGTTCTAGTAGAGGTTCCATCATGCCACTTTTGAGAATGATCATCCATTTCTTGGATGGCTTTCCTAGCATTTACAGCACTCATATGAGGTACAACTCCCTTAGAATCTAAAATCTGTCGAGTAGCCACATCCAAACCCTGGTAAAACAAAATAACCTCCTGCATAGTAGTCAAATAATGTTGAGGACACTTCAATAATAAATCTTTGAATCGCTCCCAAGCCTGATAAAGAGTTTCATCGGGCTCCTGTTTGAAATTATTGATGGCCTCCATCTTCTTAGCAGTACGAGCAGGTGGGCAATACTTCTTCAAAAACTTCTTTTTCAAGTCTTCCCACTCAGTAATTGAACCAGTTGAATCATTCTTTAGCCACATATTAGCAACTCCTGTAAGTGAAATGGGGAAAACACGAAGCATTAGTTGGTCAATAGTCACATCCTTGGTTGTAAACAAGTCTGCTATCTCAAGGATCCTTTCCACATGCTCATTAGCATCTTCATGCTCCGATCCACTGAAGGTGTTCTTACGCAACTCCTTGAGAAATTGACCTTTCAATTCGAACTTTGTGTCTTTGTCAAACTTTTCCCTAGCAACAACCGAACCATAGTCAGGACGGGTCTTAGTCATGTACTCCTCCATAGTTAGGTCAGTCATTGTTTCTTTAGCTTCTTCTTCAAAATTAACTTCCTGATCAGAGAAATAATCGAGCTCTACTGAACTCGAGAAATCACGGCTTGTGGTCTTGAAAAGTCTCCTAAGCGAATGAAGAGCTTGTCCAGGTGCACTAAAAGGTTTAATAAGCACTTTTGCAGAACTCCTGGTCATGCACTACCTAAAATCAAGACAAAATCATCAGTAGGATAGGTTTGAAGAAGTATAATAACATAAAACTAACAATGAATTCGGAATACAAAAAATAAAAGTTTGCTAATATCTGCAGACGATACACCGTATTCAGGAAACTAGGTACGCCGTATGTTTACTTCGTTAAAAATTCTCAGACTTTTATTTTAGAGAACTTTTTGGTCACGTTTAAATCTCAAACACACACTCGTTAGGACAAAGAAGAACACGAACTACTACACTAGAATAAGCTACGTATAAAGATAAATAAGCTAATAAGATAACGAGAGAATAATAGAGAATGGATGGATTTCACTTAATCAAATGTTACTCGAGCAGAGCTTTCGCAATACACATGAAAACCAACAACTAAGAATGCATCCCATGCCTTCTATTTATAGGCAATGGGAGGGGAATTATTCTAGGAATATTCCCTTACATGTGATAAGAATAAACTAGATAATGTGACCGGTCCATGGACTACTAATGGACCGGTCCAAACATACAAACAATATAGTCCTTATAAACGTGCAACATTATAAATGAACAAGACTTGTAATTATTTAAAACATGTTCCTAACAATCTCCCCCTAAGTCTTGATCATCAATGTTGCCCGACGTCTTCTTTGCTTCTTAGGCTTCCGACGTCTTTATAATCTTTGTTTCTTTGTTCTTGTTTAATGATGATATGTTGTTGTCTTTTTCTGCCAATCTCCAACGTCTTCTCGTCTTCTCCATCATGCTCATATGTCTTAGACTTGTTTTCTGCAACTTGTTCTCACTTTTCAATCTTAAAACTTGAGAAAGGTTGATGTGCTTGAACTTTTGACTTTCCTATATCATATGTTTAACTTTTGATGTTACTGAGTCTTTGAGAGAACATTTCTTCAAGATATGAACATGATGGAGTCTTGATGGTCGAACTCCAGCTCCTCAGCAGCAGCAGCAGCAGCAACAGCAGCAACCAACCGGTACTTACAGGCTCAGACTTGAGATCATCAACAGCATAATGTGAAGACTTTCTCAAATCCTAACCCAGACCGTTCTGAACCGGATTCCCCCGAAAGGGATTACACGGAAACACCGAAGTGCACCCACGATTCAGTGAGTCGCTGGAGATCACCCCACGACTGTAGACCGTTTGGAGCAAACACTAAGCGTAACTCACAAGGAGTTACCGAAGTGACCTGCTGTCAGAGTTGTTTGATGTTGCTCTGGCAGGATTTCCATTCAATCATTGATAATCACAATTGTGACTTCTCTCATGAATGTTCTTGGCAGATTGCTAAGATCTGCGAAGGACACTTTCTTAATTTTACATCTGCTGCCCATGATGTAGAACAACAGAGTAATACTAAGTGTACCTAAGAGATCTTTTATGAATCTCATGGCTCTAGACTCAATCAGTGCACATTTTTTTGTTCATCGGAGGCATGGAGCAGATTGCCTCCTTTTCAATATCAACACTCTCGTAATGAGAGGTCGATAGATTATGAAGGGTTCTCCGTGTGAATGAAACAAATGTCTTTTGAGAGACACTTGAGTGGCTTAGAAGGTTTATTAGTGCGTCACTGGGTCCATGACGTCTTTAGTCTTCAATACCGGTGATGCTCATCAACCAGTAGATTATGAATTGAACCCGGTGTCTGCCCTAAGGTTGAACAAATGGAGGGCTATTTCTTTTCACCCTTTTCTTTACTTTTCTTTTTAATTCTTCAACCCCTTCTTTCTCCGTTCATTCATTTTCTCCTTTTTATATCATACCTAGGACTTTCTAGTTCTAAACTATTGGTAATGTCCTTGGGTAGATCCCTCCGGCTCTGGCGGATCATAGGACGGTTTTCCCTAACCTTAGTCACCTTATAACTCCATGACTATCCTAATGATGCCATAAACCAAACCATTGAAAATCTCTCAAAGTGTCGATAATTGTAAAGACATTTTGTTGACACCTTGAGAGTTTGATGATTTTCAGAAATACTCCCCCTTAACATGTGCGTATAAGTATTAAATTTTGAAATTTGCACATGCCGGGAAGAGTAGGCACTTTTGAATTGATTGACTTTCAATGAACCTGATCGTTGCGAGACACGCTTACATCACCAGTTAAACTGGCTTGAAATTATTACCCATCCAGATCAGATTCAAAGATTATCGCTCGAAATCGGTACATTCTACTCAGACACATCCTTTGCGAGACACGCTTACATCACCAGATAAACTGGCTTGAAATTATTACCCGTCCGGGACATGTCCTTTCGACTACTGACTTTCCTATTCGTCAATTCGAGGGTCAATTCTGAGTTTGAGCACACGAGATTCCAGCAAATGAGACTTCATATTTTAATCATCTTTTACTTCTCCCCCTCAAAAATAGCATACTCATGATGTTTTTGGAAAACGTTTATGATTAAAATATGCTGTTTTTGAGTTTTAGGGAAGAATTTTCAAGAACATTGATAAGTCTTTGAACAAAGATTATGTTTTTCAAATACTCCCCCTTAACAAGGGAATACTTGTCCTTATGAGCAGAATGTTTGAAAAACTTTGGAAAACATTCTGGTTTTAATTCTGCTCATAAGTAAGAAGCTTTCGCTCCTTTTTCAGGATTGAGGCACTGAAGCATACCTCAGGGTCCTTTCTTTGAGGTCCGGGTTGTACACTGTTATGTGTGCACAAGCCGTAATGTACAGGCCAATTATGGAAACAAGAATGATATGATGAAATTTGAGAATTGATTCTTACATCATCCACCTTTACCAAAAGTTGTGAACACTGGGTCAGTTCGCTGAAATAGTCTGATGGCGAATGGTGGACGACCCCAACATAGCTCTCTAGCCTCCTCATCTGATCCCTATGGTATAACCGTTCTTCCATCTTCCGAATAAATTCCTTGACTTGTCGCAGCTCCTTCGAATTCCATCTTCTTGATTTACCCAACGCCGAATCTCGAACTCTATTAGCTAACCCATCACATACACTCTTTAGGGTATCGTCACAGAACTTGTGAATTTCATTGAATGCCATGAAGCGGTGAAAATCTGTTGTGCTTCTGTAAACGAACCCGAAGACTGGACTATGTAGCATGGTGTACTGAGGGTCCTTTTTGCTGTTGAGAAGGAAGTGTGGTTCAACAAGGTTAAGCTGAGTTTGATAACTTTCAACACCAAGCTGGATATCTTCTACACGTTCTTTGATGATGGTTCTCCTGATGTACTGACAGATGGAAGTACTGAGTGCATATCGAAGCTCGTTGGTCAGATGCTGCAGTTTGCCTTGGACCTTCATTAGATACATGTCTTCGATATCATTCAGATTTAAATCAGGAAAATCCGCCTCTGAGAATGTGTAGAGATTGTTATCGATTCTTCTTACTGTGATCTTTTCGAGGAATATATAATCGCATCTTCTGGATCCGCTGACATTGATGACGGCCATTATTCTGAGATCACTGTAAACTGGTTCTCGGGATTTCTGGAGAGCAAGTTTGTAGTTGTACCAGCTTTGTCGTTTAGAATACCAGTGATGAATCCCTAACTCTGCATCACGATCGTATTTGACGAGCTTTTTAACAAACAGACGTCTGTTAATAGCTTCTTCTTCAATAGTTGATTGTGTGTAATGAGCCGCTGGTGTGAAAGTGATTGATGTAGCATACTTTGTTGTCCCTTGAGCTCCATTCTTTAGAAGTTCCAGATCTTTGTTGAAGAACATTTGAAAGGGAATTTCCGAGTGATGAAATCTTCGAATCACAGACAGTGGCTTGGTCCAATCAGTGATGAATGGTTGATTCTTGCCAACTTTCCTGACGACGTCTGGACTAGCCCAGTCGAAGTCACTTGACATTGCCCGTGCAATGTTTTCAAGGTGATATTCGAGTTCTGCTGCGCTATTGGATTTGTCTTTCAGAAGAAGGAAAGCATCATTCTTGATCCGACGAAGTTCCTTTTTGGTCATCTTCTTAATATTAAGAGTTCTTTTAATTTCTTGAGTAACAGCAAAGGTGCTGTCTTCAACTCGGGAAGCTTCGTCAGTCTGAACTTGAGCGCTTGCTAGATGATCAAACCATTCATTTCCGAGTTCATCCTTATCATTATCTAGCCATGTGACAACAGCTGGTTCAGTAGATGACTTTTTGCTGTGTGAAGGCTTGGATTTGGAAGGCTTCGGTTTTGATGGTGATGGTGGTGAATGAGGTTGATCATCTTGTGGCTGGTATTCCATATCTTCTGCCGTAAAGTGCTCATAGTGATGTTTGGTTTCAGTGGGACCAGAGGATTGATGTTTAGGAGGTTGAGATGATGGTATATGTCCAGTTGGCTCCTGAATGTGAATCCCTGACCCGCCTTTGTGTTTCTTCTGTTCGGGTTTAGGGTCCTGATCATCCTCATCATCTTCTCGAATCCGTTTTCCTTTGTCTACAGCTTCCTTGCATGATTTCTTCTCAATGTGTGCATGAAGAGCCGCGATTAGGTTAATTTCTTCTTGAGAAGGAGAGGTGATTTCAAAGAGTCGGTCGAGAAGCACAAGCTCGATGTATTCAGTGGTGAGATCTGGAAGTGGTTTGGTTTGGGAAGAAGAAGAGACGGCTTCTTTGATCTTTTCGTCAAGTTATGAATCAATATGTTCATTTATGCTTTGTTGAATATCAGGAAGAAATTGCTTAACAAAATTCTTTGTCTTGCGTGTCATATGATCTTTGATGTTAAAACCAAGAAATTCATCTATCTTCTTCATGCTTTCCTGCATCTCTTCCATTTGCTGAGACAACTTCTTGACTAAACTTTCCATTTCAGCCAATTTTGTTGTAGCTTGGTTGTCTCGTTGTGCTCGTGCTCTCTTTACTGCCTTTTTAAGTTTCTTTGCTGCAGGAGACACAACTTCAACTTTTGAAACATGGACGATTCTTCTCTTGCTCTTTCCTTTGTAGGCCTTATGAATATCTTCAGAAACAGTTGCTTTTGATTTTGATTTTGGTGATGAAGATCTTGACGATGATGGAGTGAGTGAAGGGATTGGATCATCAGATTTAGTAGTTGATTCCTTTTGAGGTGAAGGTGGAGGTGTTGGATTCTTAGGCGGTGATCCAGGAGGTGTCTTGGGTGAAGATGCAGATGAGGGCTGAACTGGTGGTTGTTCTTGCTGCTGTTGTGGGTTATGAACGACCATAGCCAGTTTAGATTCGGTTGAGTCCTTTGGAGGGGAAGGAGGAGGTGTTGAAGTGTGAGAACGAATGTAGCTATCTGCTTCCAGGTTAGCTTGAGCATCCTCCTTACGTTTCCTTTCTTCCTCTTGTCTTTTCTGTTCCTCAAGATCTTTGGCTGCTTTAATTGTTTGATCTCCCAGAATGTCTTTTTCTTCTTCTATGTTCCAATCTTCAGTATCATCATTGCGTGTTTGTTCCTCGGGATTGTCATCAAACATAGAATCAGAAATATCCTTGTCAGATAAAACAATGTTGCTATCCTGATCTTTTTCCTTCTCCTCCTGAGTTGGTGCTCCCAAGTCGGGTTGATTAACCGAACTTGTTTGCTGTGAAGAGACCTTTGTTGATTCAGCTCCAGACCCTCCGGGTTGATTAACCGGATCATCTTGGGTCAAAACTACTTTAGGAATAGTTTGTGATCCTCCAACTCCATGTGTTCTTTCATACTCCATCTGTTGTTCCAATACTCTCCTTGCTCTACGCTCTTCATCTTCTTTTAATGATTTGAGACTTTGTTTTTGTGCATTCTCATGAGAGATCTTATTGTGAAGTTCAGCCTCTTCTTCAGTCATAAAGACATGTTCTTCTTCGGATTCAGATGATTCAGAGTTGGATTCTGTATCTTCATCAATGATTCTATTCGGTTCAGGTTTTGGCTGTGGTTTACTAGGTACTCTCCTCTTGATGAATGTTGTTCTTGGATGTTTTTCTTTTGGTTTAGAGACACTTGAGGCACTTCCTGTCTTAGTCTTACCTTTTGAATGAGTCTTTGAAGATCCAGATTCTTCAATCATCTTGGCAAGACCCACACGACGTTCACGGTATGCTTAGTCGTAATCATGATAAGCTTTTGTTTCTTTGACCTCATCAGGCATCAAAAATTCTGGCAACCTTGCACCTTGCTTTCGCGTGCTTTCTTTTGGGAAATAAACTTTGCTGAATGTTTTATCCATGCTGTACTCATGAACTTCTTGATCTGTAGGACGCTTATCAAGATCTTCATGTTGATCAAGTAGATAGCTGATAAGAACTTTGGTGTATCGTACAAATGGAATTTTCTTGGATGCTTTTCGCATTAAGTACATAATGTCTTCCCAGATGAGAGCAGCAAAGTCAATAGGTTCTTGGTTTAGAAATCCCCATAAGACTTGAAGATGAGACAGTCTTGGATGCTCAAACCCACTATCTCTTCCAGTTATTGAATGAGTTATGATGAAGAAGATAGTCCTCCAGGGTTGAGGAATGTATCTAGCATTGACCTTGGAGATTGTGGTTAATGGTGTATCAGGTTGAACATCATAACCAATGTCTTCCAGGAATTGCATGACCTCAGACTCTGAAGGTGTTGGGTGGAATCGGTTAGAAGCTTCAGGTGCCTCTGGAAGTTTTAAGGCTTTTCTGAGTGTAGCAGGTGTGACTCTGATTTTCTTCCGATCCAGTGTACAAGTAAAATACTTGTCATCATTGCTTCTTGTGAAGGTATCCCAGAATTGATGAATATATAGCTCTGGAATGGTGTCTGAGCTGTCAAGAAGATCCCTGTATTTGTGAGCTTTGAGAATCTCTACAGCAATCTGGCAACTGGATTCGGAACACTTGATCTTGTCCAATTCTACCCGTGAATTGTTCTTCCCAATTTCCAGAGTATACCCACGAGGAAAGACTTCTTCTTTGGTGAGAGCAGGAAGAGGTTGTTGTTGTGAAGTTGCCATTGATGTTTCTGAATCAACAATCATATACAAATATACAGAGTGCATGTTTGTTAGAAAAATTGTTAGCTTTGAAACAACAATACATAACACCTTATTGTATTTATGATTGGTTGGAACATGCTTGGTCAAAGAATTTATCAAAAGCTAGCCAAATTCTATAAAATTTGATTAATTTTGATAAGTATAAAGGATATACCTAAGGAAATTGATCAAAATTTTATATCAGATCACAATTGCGATAAATTATGTCAACTGCGATAATTATTGTCAACTGCGATAATTATTGACAACTGCGATAATTATGACAACTGCGATAATTATTCAATCAAGATAAGTATCTTAATTGCAATAATTATCCAACTGCGATAATCATCTCAACTGCGATAATCATCCCAACTGCGATAATTAGCCCAACTGCGATAATTAGCCCAACTGCGATAATTATCCAACTGCGATAGTTATGTCAATCAAGATAATTAAATCAATCAAGATAAGAATCTCAACTGTGATAATTATCTTAACTGCGATAAGTATCTCAACTGCGATAATTATCCCAACTGCGATAATTTTGGCCAACTTCGATAAACTCTTGTACAAGAGTTTAAGAACATATTTGTTGATGAACATACGTTCAAATCTTTATTATAACTCATGATTTGTGTCCACAGATTTTCACAAACAATTTGAATGACTATTATGGGCATTTTGGCTAAGTTATAACAAAAACGAACCACAAATAAGCATAGATCAAACTGCTAGTGTCCATATTCTTCATAAACCCTAAAGTCGAATTGATTCACTTAAATTGTTTCTGGGTACAAATCACGCATGCCAATATTCAATTAAACATCAAACAACAACATTCCAGTAAACACATTACACAATAACGCTTAAACATGGTTTTCCCCAAATTGACGCTTAAACCCTAAAATTCAATTTGAACGATTTATAGTGATTGGGTATAATTAAGCATACAATAAAGGTTCCTAAACAATGTATCAACATTATCGTACAATTGTTTTACACAAAAACACTCTTATTCATGAATCCCCAATTTAACGCAAACCCTAGAACTAAATTTTACAATTTTGATTGTTCTAGTCGTTGGATCAAGAATCTGTTCAAAACCATCATTTATAATCACATGATAATCATAAGATCACTCACAAAATGCAAAAATCTTGACCGGATATGAAGATTGATTGTTAGCCGTCGATGATGGTGGGTGAAGTGTATTGAATGCGGTTGGTGGATTTAGCAGTGTAATAACTGCGACAATTAAATTCCTAGACTTTAAATATCTATCATTTAACTTTTGCAATTATAACAATTCTAGTCCCTTAACCTTAGTATCTTTGAAATCCTAGTCCTAAACCACCATTAAGCTAACACTTAGTCTCATTATTTTGACATTTAAGGCACCCTACTTTTCTAAAAAACTTATCACCAAAGCAACAATTTCTGAGAATATGCAAGTACAATTTTAAAACTTTTGGAAAAAATTATGTCTCCCCCTCAACACGTGTTCAAAAATAATTAGTGAACAAAGTGTTGGATAAGGGTTTGTACTTGCATTTTTTTTTTTTTTTTATTATTATTTTTTTTTTTTTTTTTTATATTTACAAAGATAGTTTGAATATTTGACTCATTTATTTGTTTTGGAGAAAATTTGTCAATTCTTGAGGAGTCAAACATCGCATTCCAATTTGGTGAACCAATTTCACAAAACGATCATGAGGTAAGGCTTTCGTGAAAAGATCCGCCAATTGGTGTTCCGTTCCCACAAAATACAACTCAACGGTACCCTGCTCCACATGCTCCTTGATGAAGTGATATCTGAGAGCGATGTGTTTGGACTTGGAATGTTGCACAGTGTTGCATGAGATAGCGATGGCACTTTTGGAGTCACAGTACATCGGGATTTTGTTGAATATGTAACCATAATCCATCAGTTGTGATCGCATCCAAATGATTTGAGCACAACAGGCAGACATGGCTAAATATTCTGATTCCGTGGATGATAGAGACGTACAATCTTGCTTCTTTGACTGCCAGGACACCAGTTTATCACCTAGGAATTGAACACCACCGGATGTGCTCTTTCTTGTATCAATACATCCCGCATGATCCGCATCTGAAAAAGCAGTTAGTGCAAAACCAGAATCCTTTAGATACCAGATCCCCAAATGAATGGTTCCCTTGATGTATCTAAGGATTCTTTTAACAGCAGATAAATGTCTTTCTGTTGGGTTAGACTGATAGCGTGAACACAGGTATGTGGCAAATACAACATCCGGTCTGCTAGCGGTGAGATACATGAGAGACCCAATTATACTACGATAATTTGTAGGATCAGTGGGTTTCCCATGTATGTCAGCATCTAGCTTCGGGATGAGGAAGACATAGGGGTGTTATAGGTGTCACTAGATGTCATGCCATGCTTTTTTAATATCTCTTGTGCATATTTGGACTGACTCAAGAATATACCACGAGGTGATTGGTGAACTTGTAATCCTAGAAAAAATTTTAATTCACCGATCATGGACATCTCAAAGTTTTGTTTCATAAGTTTTGCAAAAGCGTTTGAGTACTTTTTATGGGTAGACCCAAAAATGATGTCATCCACATAAATTTGTACGATGAGAATGTCCTCCCCGTGTTTTTGTATAAACAAAGTCGGGTCCACAGATCCTTTAGTGAAATGATTAGCAAGCAAGAATGCAGCGAGTTTATCGTACCATGCCCTCAGGGCTTGTTTAAGGCCGTAGAGAGCTTTCTTAAGCCTGTATACGTGTTGTGGATGTTCTGGATCGACGAAGCCCTCTGGTTGTGAAACATACACCTCTTCACGAAGTTGTCCATTTAGGAATGCTGTCTTCACGTCCATTTGATAAACTGTGATGTTCTTATGAGCCGCGTACGCCAGAAACATTCGCACTGCCTCAAGCCTAGCTACTGGAGCAAAAGATTCCTCGAAGTCGATTCCTTCTTCTTGGCTATACCCTTTAGCAACCAACCGAGACTTGTTACGAATAACCGTTCCTTCTGCATCCAGCTTATTTTTCCAAATCCATTTTAAACCCACAACATAAACTCCATCTGGTTTTTCAACGAGTTCCCAGACTTCCAATCTTTTGAACTGATCCAACTCCTCTTGCATTGATTCAATCCAATTGTCGTAAGTCATGGCCTCTTTGATATTTTTTGGTTCAGCTTGACAAACGGTGAGAGCATAAATGCAGGTTTCACCATCTGTGTGGAGTTTCTGTCGTGTCATAACTGGTTTATCTGGATTGCCAATCACATTAACTAATGGATGATCCCTTGTCCATTTATGAGTAGATGGGTAGTGTTGAATGTTGTTGTGATGATATGACGGGTCCATATTGCTCGAAGATGATTCTCCGGTATCTGGAATGGTTGGTGGGGGAGCAAATGGATTAAAGAATGTGTTCCCGTCATATCCTGATGGTGTTGGAACATTGTTAGAAATGGGGGATGAATCTTCAACTGCTGGCTGAGGTGTTTTCTCCATTGATGATGATGGTTCAGGTTGTGGTGCATCGGTAGCAACTACTGTAGATGTAGATGCTGATGGATCAGGTGCTTGATGTGAGAGTTGTTGAGCAGCGGAACTGGTGGAAGCATCTGATGCACTAGTAACACGAACGTCATCGAACATTGGTGCAAACAAATCTTCCAGATCCTTCCTGTTGAAAGGTAGGGGTGCAGCCGAAGATTCAGGGAAGTTAAGACGGTTGTGTGCGGGTTCCAAGCGGTCTTGCTCAGAAGCCATTTCAGTGAGTTCATCAAAATTAGCGTGTATGGTTTCTTGAATATCCCCAGTCCGACGATTCCAAATGCGGTATCCCTTGGAGTTCTCACAGTATCCTACAAATATCCCAATATCTGCTTTAGCCTTAAGTTTACCAAGATCATCTTTATCATTCTTCGGATAACACAATGCTCCAAAGACGTGAAAATAGTTGATGTTTGGTTTTCTTCCTTGTATAAGCTCATATGGTGTTTTGCTGTGTCTTTTGTTGATCATGGCACGATTCTGAGTATAACAAGCAGTATTGACAGCTTCAGCCCAAAGATAATCCGGTAATTGAGCATTGATCAACATAGTTCGAGCTGCTTCCACGAGCGTACGGTTTCGTCTTTCAACTACACCATTTTGTTCTGGAGTGCGAGCTATTGAAGTCTGATGAACAATACCATGTTTCTCAGTGAATTCCCGAATGATTTGATTCTTAAATTCAGTCCCGTTGTCTGTTCTGATGATGCGGACGGTGTTGCGGACTTGAACTTGAATCTTTGTGAGAAACGTGATGAGGATAGAAGGAACTTGATCTTTAGTCCGAAGAAAATAGACCCAAGTCCATCTTGAGTAGTCATCCACTATTACCAGAATATACTTCTTCCCGTTAATACTCTGAACTCGCATCGGACCACACAAATCCATATGAAGCAGTTGTAGGACATGGTCTGTGCTGTGTTCTGTTTTGGGAGGAAAATGAGCACGGTGACTTTTCCCTTGTTCACACGCAGAACACAAGTGATCCTTGGCATATCTGAATTTTGGTAAACCGTCAACTAATTTCTTCTTGGCAAGGTCAGTGATGGTTTTAAAATTGAGATGAGACAATCTTTTGTGCCATAACCAAGCCTTTGTGGGATGAGCCTTGGAGAGTAAACAAATAGGAGTAGAAGATGTCATGCCTTCAAGGGAGATAGTATACAGACTGGTTCCGTGCTTACCTTTCATGAGGTCGTTGCCTTGAAGATCACGAATAAAGCAAGTTTTCTCCCTGAATGCTACTTCCAAGTCTCCATCGCAGAATTGTCCCACGGAGAATAAATTATGACCAAGGCCTTCAACATAATACACACGGCTGATTTCGATGTTCCCATTAATGTAATCCCCATAGCCCATAATTACAGCGAAGTGATCATTCCCGAATCTGACCGTTCCGATAAACTTAGCAATAAAGTTTTGAAGAAGTTTGAGATTGCCGGTCATGTGTCGGGAGCACCCGCTATCAACAATCCAAAGGACGATTTGAATCACCTGCATCACAAACATTGGAAACAGGTGGAGATTTGATAACGGTTGGATCCGCTGGGTTAGTAACACAAGAGGTTAGTACTTTAGGTAACCATTTAAAACCAAAAGTGTGCTGTAACCAACGTTGCCAGGTCCAACTAGTCTCTGCCTTTTTCCTAATGTATGCACTAGGTGAAGCAGTTGTTTTGGATTTGGGCTTGTCCATTGTCTTCTCAGAAACATCTAGTGGGGGCATTCCTAAAATGGACTTTTCACTGGTTTTAACCCTAGAGGAAGCGCCACTAGTTCGTTTCTTTCTCTTAGTCAGCAAAGTTTTAGCAACACATTTTGTATGATCACCAGATAATATGCTTTTACGACAAAAAACACAAGTAGCATCAACCAAAACATCTTCATTAATATTTAAAGATTCATGATCTGTTACATCAATCCTAGAACTAGACTCAGATAAGTGCAAGTCTATTCCTGATGTTACATTCGTCTTATTCAAACTACTAACTGGAACTTCTTCAGACTTAGAAAACTTCATCCTAGATTTCTTGACTCTATTCTTCCTCTTTTTCTTGTGAGTCTTGGAATGGCTGACCTTAGATGTGGTTTCTAGTCCTGTGGAAGTACAAGTAGCTGAATTAGTGGTTACATCAGATGCTTGGGTATGTTCTTTGTCCACTACATACATCCCTGGGGCAATCTTATGAGTGTTTGTTTTGCCTGTGTCTAAAACTCTGATCTTCTTCTTCAAATCAATAATGATGTGTTGGAACTCTTGATTTTGGGAATCTAATTTTCGATTGAGGCGGACTGTGTCATTTCGGTTGTGAAGAATTTCATTCAGTTCCTTTTCATTTTCAAACAGTTTAATTCTAAAGAAAGCTTTTGTTTCCTTAAACTTTTCAGGAACATGACTGTTTTGAAATGATAAAGATGATATAAGATGTTGAAATTTAAGTTCAAATTCAACACTCTGTTTTTTACACCAGTCAAGCCTGTTTTGAAGATTAAAAACTTTGTGTTCCACATCATTGTTGATATGTCGAAGATTCTCATTCTCATGTACCAGATTATCAATCTCCATACGCAACATCTTACTATCCACAGCATGATCATTCACAAGTAAAGCATTACCAGATTCATAGAGCGAATTCATAATCACAGACACCACGTCATAACACAAAACTTTTTCCAAGAGTCGATCATTTTCTGTTGCTAAAAATTTCCTTTGAAGTTTTTGACGTTGAACTTTGTCATCTTTAGCTTTGAAAATGATTTGCATAGATGCTACTTCCGTTTGTAACTCCTCTTCCCATTTTGTTGCGCATTTCTTCAGATTTCTGACATGAGGAAGAATTTTCTTTTGAAGAATCTCTTTCTTTTCTTTTTGAACAGGAGAAAGAAAAGAAGAGACAGGAATTTGAGAACTAAACTCAATTTCATTCTCCAAACGAGAAATGTCGTCCATAAATGTCTGAAAATATCGAAGAACCCGACATTTTGGAGGCATTTGTGGATCATCAAGATCCTCTGTCAGACACTCTTTGAAATGTACAGCAGTCGTGGGGACAGGAGTTATAGACGAAGGAGCACTTATGTTTGTGTATGTTAACGTTTGTTCTGGATGGTCCTTAGGAGGGACAAATGATTTGCTCAAATGAGGTAGTGCATTATAATCATAATGTACTTTTGAAAACTCTTTTTGTGAATTTGATCGACCCTCAATCTTTTGTGCCAGATAATCAGTTTCTTCATCAACAGAATACATAACAACACGTTGAAAGGTATCATCTAACAAAAATGTTGCATCGTATAACTTAGGATTGTCTCTGAGTGCTTTGTGTGAATTACGGGGTGTGTCACTTCCAAGTGCAAAACTTACTCCCTTAGGACTTGGTTTCACAGTCAGTTTTTGAATTTGTGTTACAAAATTACCCGTTTTATACACAACATTTTGAAATTCTTTGAGTTTGGTTTCCAAATCCAGAATTTGATCAAGATATGAGTCAACACGTTTCCTAGTGGCTTGCTTTCCTGCAAAAAGATCCTTCTGAGATGTGGAAAGCTCATATTGAGTTTTTAACAACTCAGAATTTAAAGCATCAATTTGTTTTTTGAATTCAAATTGATCCTTTTCTTTTTGAGAGAAAAGCTCAGCTTTGGCAACGGTTAACTCACGAACTTGACTTTCTAAATTTTGAACTTTTACATATTCTTGTTGGAAAGCCATTTCAAAACCTTTTTCACGTTTATCTTGTTTAAGATATCCTGAAAGTTGTTGTTGGTAGCACTCATTATCCTTTGTTAACAATGCAATCTTTTCTTTGAGCTTTTGATTGATGTCATTGCATTTTTCTATTTGTGACTGGGTGGTCAATAACAAGGCCTGTAACTCCGAATCTTGATCATTCAAAGGATCTTTTTGTTCAATATGATCACAATGGTCATCATCAATGAGATCATCAAAAGAAACAACGGTTTTATCATCATCAAATGATACAACCGTGTTAATTTGATCATCAGATGGTGATGAAAATGAATCATGTTGATCAAAAGTTTCATTTGTAGATGAAGATACAGATGGTGACGCAATTTCATGTATGAGACATGTAGAATCAGGTACCTGAGAAAGACCATCGGTATCATAGACCGGGCCTGACTCGGACATATTCATTTCTTGCATATTAGCCATAAGCATGACTGCAGCATTTGCCTCTAGATCTTCCATTTCATCATCTGATTCCACATTAGCCATAAAACTTTGATCATTCTGAGTCAACCTTCCAGCAGCCTTTTCATCTTTGAGTGCCATCAGGAGAGCCTCTTTGTGATAAGCACTGCCCATTGTTCTTGGCTTCGGACAAGCATTTGCCATGTGACCGTTCCCCCCACAGTTATAATATGTGATAGACGTATTTGCAATGCCTCTCTGACCATTCCCAACAGTCGAATTTCCTCTCTGATCATTCCCCATATTGTTTCTGTTTGCCCCTGCAGTATTGAACCTATTTCCTCCTGACTGAACCCTTTGAGTACCATATCCATGATTTCCCGACCCATATCTGCCTGAAGACCGGTTTTGAATTTCTACTCTGCCATCATTAACAACTGCCTGATTTCTAGTATTTGACGATGAACGAAGACGGTTGTTGGATTTAGTGAATCTGCCAAAAGCTTTAGCAATCAATCCAAATGCTTCATTAAGAGAGTTGAAAGCATCCTCTTCTTCATCATAATCTGCATTTGAGTACATTACTGAATCGGTGTTGTTGTATGGAACCATCTGGTTATCAGAGTATTGTTGTGGTGCTTCATAGGAAATGATTTGGTTATGAGGTTGGGGTGGAAGACTTGGTTGAAAAGATGAGTGGCCAAATTCCTGATGTGGTAAAGAGAAGTTAGATTGAGCAACGAGAGCAAGTGAGTTTGATGTTGGTGCAGGTGTGAAACCTCCTCGTGCTGCAATTTCTTTATCCACTTCTGATTGATGTTGTCGGAGGTAATCATACATGAGTCCATATTTGACATCACCAATTTTCTTTGTCTGTCGTACAAAAGTTGCATACTTCTGCCATTCAGGACCAAGACATCCAAGGAATTTGGAGTTGACAGCAATCTTTGGTAACTTTATATCATGACGATCAAGGTCATTGATAATGTTGGTGAAACGGTGGTAGTAAGATTCAATGGTTTCCCCTGGTTCCATGATGAAGTGAGTGTACTCCATGTACAACTTAGACTCAAGATCTTCCTGGTTTAACTCTGTTCCTTCCATGAGAAGATGAACATGTTCCCACATATCTTTGGCTGTCTTTTGAGCATCAATACTTCGATAGATAGGATTGGGAATCCCTTGAAGTATGAAAGACATTGCCAATTGGTTCGCTTCTTGTTGTAATGTTTGCTCAATTGTGTAGTTGGCAACCGGAGTGGGAGTGGTTGTTTCTTCTCTCTCTGAAGTTGCTGGAACAACAGTAGCTGGAATAGGATAGGGTCCTTCTTCAATGACTTTCTTGAGGTATTGACCATGAGGTTTTTTTAGTTCAACGAATCTGAGGAATCTACTAGCCCATTGCACGTAGTTACCCGGAGTTAGCATTGGTGGAGTTTCTTGACTTCCAGCTTCATGACGTGATTGCTGACTACTAATTGCCTCACACATCTTGTTAAACCAATGAGGTTCTCTGGAGTAGGAAGAATAATTCTGCAGTTGTTGATTCTGTTGCATGATCTGTTGTGGGGATACTTGTGGTGGAGAGAGAAATTGATGTTGTTGTACGAATGCTTGTTGTTGTTGATACTGAGGATGAAATTGTTGTTGTTGTGGATGTTGCTGTAGCTGGTAGTAGTAATTGAAATGAGGTGGTTGAGACATATCTGGATCTTTAAGATAATTAAGATATGTGTTGAAGAGATATGTTAAGTTGATTTAGAAATCCAAAGATTTTGTTCAAATGCGATAAAGTACTGTTCACCAAATGCGATAGGTCAATTCACCAAGTGCGATAACCAAGTGCGATAATGACAGTTCACCAAGTGCGATAAGATCAATTCACCAAGTGCGATAACGACACTACACCAAGTGCGATAACCTTCAATAGCGATAACGAAAGTAGAAAATGCGATAAAACTATAAAGTGCGATAAATAATGACAATTAAAATATGTTATCTTAAAGTGCGATAAGTTATTGCAAAATGCGATAAGATATCAAACAGCGATAAGATAAGATATCCAACTGCGATGATTTATGGCAAATGCGATAGATTTATCACAAATCCAAATTCGATAATTCTCAACTCTTGTACAAGAGAAGAGAAGCAACCAAGTCGAAGTATTACAACTTTCTAATACAAGAAAGTACAATACTGAGTCCCAAATGCGATAATTGAAGATCTCCCAAATGCGATGAAACCCTAACTTATCTTGATTCGAACTGCGATAAAACCCTTAGTTATCTGGATTGCAACTGCGATAGAACCTTCCAAATGCGATGAAACCCTAACTTGTCGAAGTTCACTCAGAAACCAAAATATCACTTTTCATCAACTTTCCAATACGCTAATAATACGGATTACACCAAATCGTCTAATTAACCAATAAACCCGATTGTTTTTGACCTTAAACGATTAGTAATCAAAAGATTTAATGAAGATTAAGCTTTTTAACGTAGAAAATATGAAAAACGATGAAGATTAGTGAAATTTGGACGAAATCAAAGCTATTTTCAACAAAAAAACGAGAGTTTTCACGTTAAGATGTGAACAATACTTTTCGATAACAATAAAACCAACGTAATTAACACTACTAATGATTCAAACACACGATCCTAATTATCCCTTGGCGTATGATACCACTTGTAGGTCACGTATAAATCTCAAACACACACTCGTTAGGACAAATAAGAACACGAATTACTACACTAGAATAAGCTACGTATAAAGATAAATAAGCTAATAAGATAACGAGAGAATAAGAAGAGAATAATAGAGAATGGATGGATTTCACTTAATCAAATGTTACTCGAGCAGAGCTTTCGCAATACACATGAAAACCAACAACTAAGAATGCATCCCATGCCTTCTATTTATAGGCAATGGGAGGGGAATTATTCTAGGAATATTCCCTTACATGTGATAAGAATAAACTAGATAATGTGACCGGTCCATGGACTACTAATGGACCGGTCCAAACATACAAACAATATAGTCCTTTAAAACGTGCAACATTATAAATGAACAAAACTTGTAATTATTTAAAACATGTTCCTAACAGAACTATACATCGTATTGATAGGAATCAATGCGCCATACGTATTAATTTTCAAACTTGCTTATATATAAAAATAAATACGTCGTACACGCTAACGCTTATACGTCGTACGTTCGTTAACTTCCAAATTACAAGTTTTCAGATTTAATACGGAGTATCGAGATAAATCGATACGCTGTATTAAGTATTTTAAAATTTTGATCTGTTTTTTTAATAAATAAGTAAATACGCCGTATGAGAAAAACTCATGCACCGTATGGCGTTTTAGGGTTTCAAAAAGTTATGATTAAAAATAGAATACTATGTATCTAGGGGATAGGTACGTCGTACATCGAATTGATTTTATAAGTTGTATAAATAATAAAAACGCAATACGCCATATCTATTTTTAACTTCCAAATTACAAGTTTTCAGATTTAATACGGAGTATCGAGATAAATCGATACGCTGTATTAAGTATTTTAAAATTTTGATCTGTTTTTTTAATAAATAAGTAAATACGCCGTATGAGAAAAACTCATGCACCGTATGGCGTTTTAGGGTTTCAAAAAGTTATGATTAAAAATAGAATACTATGTATCTAGGGGATAGGTACGTCGTACATCGAATTGATTTTATAAGCTGTATAAATAATAAAAACGCAATACGCCATATCTATATAAATAGCTGCGCCGTATCATTTAGTTCAGAAAAATACAGTAGAATATAATGCAGAAAAACATAAAAAATGAAAAACAAACAAAATTATAAAAATCACATAAATAAGAAAACAATTGTTACACCCATATCCCGATAAGGTACCATTTATGTATATAATAAGTCATGTATTATGAGTTAAAGAAACTAAGTGTGCATAATGGGAAGAATGGAACTTAGGGGACTAGTTTTGCCATATGAGCTAAGTAGTTTTATTAAATAATTTGGCTAGATGATTTTAGAAAGATCCAGGTTTTTCTTGGTCTCTCTTGGTGTGTCGACATTTAGAGAAAAAGAGGAGGGAAGAGCAAAGTTGGTAATCAAGCCCAAATCTACCATCTTGAAGTGTTAAATAAGCCTTGAGAACCCTTAATTGTAATCTCTACACCATGTAAGTACTTTCCCCAATTATTGAAATTAGGGTTCATGATTTGCTATATGACCAAATTGATCAAAGGTTGATAGTTCATGATTTGTTAGTTAATTAGACCCTAATTTGAGATGATTTTGATATAGGAAGCAAGTAGAAAGTGGGAAAGCTTTTATTAGTGAGATTGTTATAGAGAATTGAGGTAAGTATATCGTTTAACATGGTTTTATAGTTTTATCATATTTATTGTATGATAATTATGTATATTTTACAGTTTTATCATGTATTATTACATGGTAATGGAAAGTGATAGGATATAGGGTGCGTTAGCTAGTTTTGGATCCACTACTAGATATGATATAGCTTAGTTAGTCGTTGGGCTAACTATGGAATGAGGCTCAACCTTATGGGTTGATCGTGTATAGGCCGACTATGTTAGCGTGAGGTATGTGCCCCTATATCGCTAGTTTAACTTATGGTTAGACTAGTTATGGTTATGGTATGATTTTATCATACATCGTATAGTTGTTATACCATGTACTTACTAAGCGTTTCGCTTACGTGTTTAGTTGTGATGTTTTCTTGATAGGTACCGAAAGATCTAGCAAAGGTAAGGATAAGGTATAGGTGGTTATGTAGTAGAAGTTCATGCTAGAAGAAGTTGTGGTAGAAGATCGTATTCTTTTGGACCAAGCATATTGAAGTTGGAAGCCCCTGACGTGTCTTTCTTGTTTGGTATATTTCAATCTTGGTGGTCATTTTGTTATCTCACAGTCTTGTAGTCATATATGGTCGTTGTTCAAGTTAGGTCATGGGCTAGGTGTGTAAAGGTCATGAAGTCTTATGATATATGTTTATGGTGGTAGTTAGGTGGTGTTTGGCAATTAGCCAAATTCACCCATTTTGGAAAGCTACGGGTCAAGACCTTGTACTAACAACTTTGCAATATATTAGAAATGTCAAGTTATGAATGAGTTTAAATGGTTATGTAGTGAATAAGTGTTATGGGTAAAAAGTGTGTAGTTGAAATGGTATTTAAGGGGGTGTTTGGGGTATAAACGGGTCAAGTGTGTATGGATCATGTTTTATATGTTAAAGTAATGTTAGTGGTCAAGTTTGGTGAGAAAATGAAGGGGTATAAGTGGTTTTGTAGTGAAATGGGTCAAAATGGGTTTATTGCGTCAAATATGTGAAGTACTACCTCGGGAGGTCAAACGGTGAATGTTTTTATATGAAAATGAGCCAAATAGTGTACCAAGAAAATCTGGAAAGTTTGGTGAAGTTTCGAGGTCTGGTTTGCAAGTTACGGACTTTTTCGTGTTTTTGGATCAGCAGGCTCCATCCGATTCGGATGGGCGCCTCGGTAAAAAATTTGGCACTTTTTGAAAAATCATAACTTTTGATCCGTAAGTCTTCACGGGTCGTGCCACCCGTCGTTTTGAAGGTAATTGAGTGTAGTTTCATTTAAAAATAGTCTCACAGTCTAGATATGTATAGATTTTTGTCAGCTTGCAAAAGAGTGACAGGGTGTCAGTTCCGGGTGTACTTTTTGAGAAAATTTTTCACGTTTTTAGTCGTTTTTGGTCACGGGGCGTTACAACTTGGTATCAGAGCTTCGGTCTAAGAGATTTAGGATTTCCCCTTAGGATTTCCTAGACTTAGGCCTTGTGTAGATACGTTTAGTATCGGTGTTTGTTGTTGTGTATTGTTTGGGTGATTTCGAGAACACATATGTTAAGTATTTTTATGACTACGCCTGGCCACCGTAGTGATAAAAATATGCTACATATGTGAGATTGAAATCATTTAAGCTATAAATGGATGATAAACTCTAGGGTGTTAGTATAAGGATAGATATGTCATTCATGCATCGATTATGTATATGATTTTGCTTAATAGTGTGAATTGCTAAATTTCAGTATAGTAGAAAAGATGGCGGCAATTCAGAATAAGGAGGTGTTGAGAGCGACCTCCTCCCGCCATGATAGTGATGAAAATAATGATGGAGACTCTAATAGTGACACTTCAATATCAATGCCGGAAAACCTTAATCCTATAAGTTTTTCTAGGGCAGAATTGAAAGAATTGGATACTTTGGTGACGGATAGAGTGGGAAGGGCCATCGAGAAGGCTATGCCCTTTTATGTAAACAAAACCACCGAGAACTTGCAAAAGATATTTCAAGAGGAGATAGAGAAGCTCAAGAAGAGTGGGGAGTTAGTGAGTGATTCAAATGCTAGACCCGGAGTAGGAAAGGAGAAATCCACTTATCGTGACTTCACCGCTTGTGCTCCACCTACATTTACGGGATCTCTTGATCCGTTGAAGAGTTCTAGGTGGATTACCGATATTGAAGGGGCTTTCCGCACTAGTCGTTGTGCGGCGGAGGATAAGGTAAACTTTGCTACAAATTACCTTCGTGAAAGGGCTAAGATATGGTGGGAAGGTAAGGCAAATGAGAAAGGTAGTGCTTGGAGAGAAGCGTGCACATGGGAACAATTCAAGGAAGTCTTTATGAAGGAGTATGCTCCCGCGGAAGAAATTGATAAAATAAGAGAAGCATTTCATAACCTAGTACAAACTAATGAATCGGTGAATGAGTTGTGGGAAAAGTTTTGTGACATGGTGCAATATTGCCCGGAGTATCTTGACAACGAGAAGCTTAAGGTCGATAAATTCCAAAGAATGCTCAAGGATGAAATTCGTACTATAGTATCACCTTTCAAGTGCACCACTATGGAGGACCTTCTAGGTAGGGCACGTACTCGGGAGGCCGATTTGGATAGGATGAAGAGTAAGGAAAAGAAGGATTTAAAAAGAAAGCAAGAGCAACCAACGACATTCGGTAAACGGGGCAGGTTTGATTTCACAAAGAAGGAAAACACGGGAAAGTTACCACCTCGGTGTACTAAGTGTGGAAAAAGTCACCCGGGGGAATGTAGAGTTGGAAAAAAGGGGTGTTATAGATGTGGAGATCTAAACCATATTAGTAAGGATTGCACCAAGCCCTTGGTGATATGTTATGGGTGCAATGAAGAAGGACACAGGTTAAGTGAGTGTCCTAAGGCAAATCCTAAGCAAGCGAAGCCGTTCATTCCAATCAAAGGAGAAAAGGTTGAGGTTCCGAAACCTAAAGCTCGTGTTTATCAAATGAGTGCCGAAGAAGCGAAGTCGGGTTCAGATGTCGTCACATGTATAATTCTCGTTAATTCCAAGCCCGCTCGTGTTTTGTATGACTCGGGCGCAAGCGTGTCCTTTGTATCTTATAGTTTTAGTAAGGAATTGTCCACTCCCTTAGATAAACTTTCGACACCTGTAGAAGTTGAAATTGCCGATAGTAAAGTTGTTGTGGTGTCAAATGTGTATCGTAATGTAGAGATAGAGATCGATGAGAGTATCTTTAGGAATGATCTAATTCTCATAATGCTAGGAGAGTTTGATATTATCGTTGGTATGGATTGGCTTGGCAAACACCATGTTGCCATCCTATGTAGACAAAAGATCGTTCGAGTTGTGAATCCTAGCGGTCGAGAAATGATGATCTACGGTAATAAAAGGAAAGGCGAGTTAAAATTATGTTCTGTAATGAAGGCTAGGAGATACTTATCACGTGGTTGTCTCGCTTTTATGGCGCACGTGGTAGATTCGAGTTTTGAGAAGAAAAGTATCGATGATGTTCCGATTGTTAATGAATTCCGTGATGTATTCCCGGAAGATTTGCCGGGTATTTGTAATAACCCGTAAATTTTCAAGTTATTAATTTCCTGTAAACTCGAAGTAATCAATTATGAAGTTTTATTCAAGTTATTTTATTCATCTTCGCATTTAAAAGTTTTGCTCTGTTTAAACTGAGAAACAACAAATGATATTGCCAAACGAACAATATGGCAAAAACTCACGTTTCATTTTTACTGGAACCGCACGCGTACCAACACCACAACAGTAAAGGTTTACTTTAAAAATTCATGTCAATGTCAATAAAAAATTTACTCTGTGTCAGTTTAATAAAAATGTCCCCCAAAATTATATTCCTCGCGCTCATGACAACACGAAAACCTCAAATGACACCGGGATTCGACGGGACACGGGGTACACTAATACACACGTAAAACAAATCTCCTAATTATCCACCCACCCAATCACATGTGTGCACAACAACAACAACAAAACAAAACAAAACAAAAAAAAAAAAAAAAAAAAAAAAAAAAAAAAAAAAAAAAAAAAAAAAGGATAAAGAGATATACGACTTTCCCACCCCTCTTCTCAATCATTCTCTTTTCCTGATAAACCATCGCCTCTTCGATTAACTCTTTCCCAGATCCACACTAATCCAAAGAAGTGATGCTATACATGAGACAAACCGAGTTAACCTTTTACTTCTGTCCAAAAGGAGCGTTTGTATCCTTCATGCGGAATCCCTAGAATCAACACTCTAAGCCAAGAGATGTCGACATGGCTTCCTTATTTGGCCATCGGAGCTTCTGATTCTCATGAAAGGGGAGTCAAATAACTCTTGTTTATGTGCTATAAATCCTACTCGATTCACAAGCAGCCCTCCTCTCATCCGATTCTCTATCAAAAATAATTATAAGGGTTGGTATTCTCGAGTATTGGGTCAAGAGAGGGCGTGGATTGCTTTTTTGAATCGAGCTTGGGTTCCTTTGATTTCTGCTAGTTTCTGTTGAACCGACCCCTTTGTGTAAGAACCCTAAGCCTCCTTTTGATTCTTTAAACAAGTGTGTTCATTATGTATTGATTTAACTTTATTTATTAATAGATTTTGATAATTATTCGAATTATTGTTATTTTGTGGGTTGATCTCGTGTTCTGTTGAAAACAAATTTTGTGGAATCAATCAATTTTAGTTATGTTATTGTTTTGGTGTGACACAAACCGACCTAAATAAACTAATAATGAAACTAAATCATGGCTCATATTGGAAGTGATTTGTCTTTTACCTTATTCTTTAGGTTACTAGATTCGTTATCATTGCTTTATTTTGATTTTTCTGACTTAATTAACCGGGTACAAAAGAAACGGAAACAACCTGTGTATAAGGCTAAGATGTGGACTGAGTGAACTCGTGTCGCATAGTAGTGTTTTGGTCAAGTCGCTAGTAGAGTCGTAAGCCAGCAGTGTGCATAGACCAAGTACTAGTTTCGACTCGTTGATTGCCCTTATGATAAATTGATACCTTGTTGGTTTGCGAAATAATCTGTGGTTATGTCCTTGTTGTGTTGTCAAGGTTGTGCCTGTTTGCGCATCAAATTGTACTCGAAGTTGTCGAGCTTGAGCTCAACATTCCGTTGGTGCTCTACTTGTGCTCAAATTGGGTTGTAAGTTATATTTACTCCCGTATTCGAATCTGTTTTTGCCATGTTCACAGATGGGTGTAATGTTGGTTAGTTTAAATTCGAATGAGACTTGAAGTGGGAAAAATCTCTTAGTCGTAAGTATAATTTAACATTGAGTATAACAGTCCATAGGTGATCCGAGGGAGTGCTCGGACTCACCAAAGAGAATCAAGACTCGTATGACCTTTGGGTCATTTCCCACCTCGAAAGGTGCCATGGTCACCACAAAAGGTCGCAAATTTGGTGTCGTTGTTTTGGTCAATATCACCCCATATGGGTGTTTGGTTGCTCGGTCGAAGAGTTCTTCCAAGAATCCTCGAAATGGGTACGTCGTTTGTCGAAAATAAGTGTCAAGTGTTCCCCTGGTTTCCTTCGAACGTGCAAGACAGAAGTAAAGCAAGGACTTGCGTGTTGACTTCAAAAGTTCATGTACAGGAAAGTTAATTCCTGTTTTTATTAACTTCAGTTTCACTTTGGGCCAAGCCCATAGCCGATTGTTCTTTTTTTCTAAACCATTGCATTAGCAGGCCAAACTTCAATTCAAAATGTGAAACATGTTGGGTTGTTAGCAGCCCATTCGAATTCAATAAGTGGGCCGCAGCCCACTTCACAACACCAGGTTTTTGTATATGTTCAAAATATATATAAAAGTCATTGTCAAAATCATCAAATTTATAAAACACGTCTATTACAAAAATTCATGCTTCATAAATCCAACATATAATTTGTTACACTACAATCTCGCAATATATATATCAAAACTATATTGTTGACGTTAGACTTCAATTGTCATATTAAAATTAATTTTGTAAGTCATTTAATACTTCGAAAAGATTGGTTTATTAAAATACATGATATATATGTTTTCAAACTTATTAAACTCGATGTAATATTTTGCACATGAAATTATCTATCATCAAAACATTTTTTTTATAAATGCTATAAACACATATATATATACACACACACCATTTTCTTTATTTCTCATACACACTCACGCGCACTTTGTAATATAAATACTCACTCGACTATAACACTTTCCCTCGCGCCGTCAACGTCTTATAAATATTAGTTGTCCTGTATATAATCTTTCAGTTATTGCTAAACTAAATATTATTTGTCTTAGTATCCCGTAAGCACTTCCAAGAGCCAATACTTTCAAATGATTTAGAAAATGACTTTTAAACTTAAATGCAGCCACACCAGCAATGATAACATAAACTCTTTAAATCTTTCAGATTTAACTAAACTTCGTAAATTCATAAACTCTATTCGTGAACTAAAAGAAACCTTACTAATCTAGGTCACGCGTCGGAACTACCACCTACCATTTGACACAATTGAATTTCAGACTACTACTACACTGAGGTGAGTTCATAGTCCCACTTTTTACTATGTTTTCAAATCCCGTGGGGAGATACATGCTATAAATCTGAACACAAGTATTTTCTGTATGCTATCCTGATTGATATTGCTAAGTTAATATTGCCTAAGTTACCACCCTTGCCAAAAGTCCCTCATATCATGAACCATTAATCACTTGCGAGTGAACGCGAATTTAGTGAATAGATCTATTGGAAGTTGACGCCCCATTTGAAGTTAGCCTGGGATGGTAACCAAATGCACTTTATTCGAATTAACTAAGAGTTTGGCAAACTCCTACGACGAGGGCACTATCACCTACATCATTTTATGATGTGGGCTATTTATATCATTTATGATATCACCCGATGTTAAGGTTTGCGTGTCATGAGGCTTAGGGCAATATATTACACTACGATATCATTGATTTTATTACTACCTAATTTGTGTTCAAACTATTACAAATAAAACACTATGGATTCACTCAACCTTTGTGTTGACCCTTTTAGCATGTTTTATCTCAGGTATCTAAGAAGCATAAATGGCACGGAGTGGATTAGGGCCCCTTTTTGGACGACGTCCAAAATAATGTTATCATTCATTTTAACTTAAACATTTTCATTATGTACTATTAAATGTTATGGAACCGTTGTTGCAAACTCTGATTTTATTTGATGAATGATAACTAAATTTTCTCAAAACGTCTCTTTCGAGTCGTTTTCTATAATTGTGACTATGATCTGAGATGTAATACCCCAATTAGACTTCCGCTGCTTCATTACGATTTTCGGGGTGTTACAGTATTCCACCCGATAGACAGGTTGAGTTCCGTATTGATCTTGTTCCGGGTGCTACTCCTTTCGCCAAAACTCCTTATCGCCTTTCTCCTTCTGAAATGAAAGAGCTAATGAGCCAACTCCAAGAGTTACTTGACAAGGGTTTTATTCGCCCTAGTAGCTCACCATAGGGAGCTCCGATTATGTTTGTTAAAAAGAAAGACGGTAGTGTGCGGATGTGCATTGATTACCGTGAATTGAATAAGGTCACGGTAAAAAATGTGTACCCGTTACCAAGAATTGATGATCTATTTGATCAGCTTCAAGGTGCAAAGTGGTTTTCAAAGACCGATCTTCGTTCGGGCTATCATCAGTTGAAGGTTCGAGAAGAAGACATTCCTAAGACGGCTTTTAGGACCCGTTATGGACATTACGAGTTTACGGTTATGCCCTTTGGTCTCACGAACGCGCCTGTGGTTTTTATGGATCTCATGAACCGAGTATGTAGACCGATGTTGGATAAATTAGTTATAGTGTTCATCGATGATATCCTTATCTATTATAAGAGCAAGGAAGAACATGAACTACATCTTCGAGAAATCCTTGAAACGTTGAGAAAAGAAAGGTTGTATGCTAAATTCTCAAAGTGTGAATTCTGGTTGCAAGAAGCTCAGTTCCTTGGTCACATTATTAATCCCGATGGTATTAAAGTTGACCCGTCAAAGGTTGAGGCGGTGATGAATTGGCAAGCACCGAATAATGTTGGCGAAATTCGAAGTTTTCTTGGACTCGCGGGATATTATAGACGGTTCATTCAAGACTTCTCCAAAATTTCATCTTTGTTAACTGAACTCACCAAGAAGAATGTTCCTTTTGTGTGGGGCGAGAAGCAAGAAGAAGCCTTCCGTACTTTACGAAAGAGGTTGTGTGAAGCACTGATTCTAGTGTTACCGAAAGGAACCGAAGACATGGTAGTTTATAGTGATGCATCTTACTCCGGTCTTGGATGTGTTCTCATGCAAAGGGGTAAAGTCATTGCTTATGCGTCAAGACAACTGAAGAAGCATGAGGAGAAATACCCGACTCATGATCTTGAATTTGCGGCCGTAGTCTTTGCTTTGAAGATTTGGAGGCATTTTCTATATGGTGTGAAGTTCGTAATTTACACGGATCATAGAAGCCTTCAATACTTTCTTGAGAAGAAGGATCCGAATATGAGGCAACGAAGGTGGTTAGATTTGCTGAAAGATTATGATTGTGAGATCCGCTACCACCCTGGTAAGGCGAATGTTGTGGCAGACGCGCTAAGTCGCCAGGGCCGAAGTGACGTTACTCGGATTCACTCATTACGGATGATAGTCACATCCGATCTTTTCGACAGGATCAAGTTAGCTCAAGAAGAAGCGTTGAAAGAAGAGAATCGAGAAAAAGAACGTATTACTTCTCACATTTCACATCTCGAAGAAGACACCCGAGGGATTAAGACACGGTATGGAAGGATTTTATATTCCTTTTCGAAGCGACATTAAGGAATTACTCTTGGAAGAAGCGCATAAATCGAAGTATTCCATTCATCCGGGAGCTACGAAAATGTACCTTGATTTAAAAGGAAACTATTGGTGGCCGGGAATGAAAAGAGATTGCGTGAAGTATGTGGAAAGATGTTTAACTTGTTTGAAGGTGAAAGCCGAACACCAAAA
This sequence comes from Artemisia tridentata subsp. tridentata, assembly GCA_021014915.2. NCBI lineage: Eukaryota > Viridiplantae > Streptophyta > Magnoliopsida > Asterales > Asteraceae > Artemisia > Artemisia tridentata. The sequence goes on from CP139502.1 coordinate 320,997,581, forward strand.
GCCATATGGAAAGGTTCAACCCTTAGATATTCCAGTTTGGAAGTGGGAGAAGATTACTATGGACTTCATTACGAAATTGCCAAAGACGAAAAGGAAGAATGATACAATTTGGGTAGTAGTCGATCGCTTGACTAAGAGTGCACACTTTATCCCGATAAGGGAGAATATGCCTGTTCATAAGTTAGCAAAGATTTATGTTAACGAGATAGTCGCGCGTCATGGAGTACCTATTTCTATAGTTTTCGATCGAGACGGGCGTTTCACTTCGAACTTTTGGCAATGTTTTCAAGACGAACTTGGTACGAGGTTACATATGAGCACAGCTTTTCATCCTCAAACTGATGGACAAAGCGAGAGAACGATCCAAACGTTAGAAGATATGCTACGAGCTTGCATGATTGACTTTGGAGGTAACTGGGATGATCATTTGCCTTTAGTTGAATTCGCCTACAATAATAGTTATCATGCTAGTATAGGCATGCCACCCTATGAGATGCTCTATGGTAGAAAGTGTAGGACCCCCGTATGTTGGGAAGAAGTTGGAAGGAGGGAATTGGCTAGCACGGATATAGTGTTGGCGACGACGGAAAAGATTGAAATGATTCGAGCAAGACTTAAGGCGGCACAAGATAGGTGGAAAAGTTATGCCGATAATCGAAGAAGGCCAATTGAATTTGAGGTAGGTGACTTGGTTATGCTAAAAGTTTCCCGTGGAAAGGCGTTTTTAGATTAAAAAATAAGGGAAAATTAAGTCCGCGGTTTATAGGGCCGTTTAAAATCTTAAAACGTGTTGGTGAAGTTGCATATGTGTTGGAATTGCCCGAAGAAATGAGAGGTATCCATAATACTTTCCATATGTCTTACTTGAGAAAATGTTTAGCGGATGAGGCTAGTGTGGTCACTTTAGACGATATCGAAATTGATCCGGATTTGATTTCACAAAAGGATGAACCGGAAGCGATATTAGGAAGGAAAGTGAGGCAACTTCGAAACAAAGAAATTCCGTTAGTGAAAGTGCAATGGAGACATCGTAAGGGTACAAGTATTAGATGGGAGTTAGAAGAGAAGATGAAGAATGAGTATCCTCAATTATTTCAAGAATAGATTTCGAGGACGAAATCTTATTTTAAGGAGGGGAGAATTGTTACACCCATATCCCGATAAGGTACCATTTATGTATATAATAAGTCATGTATTATGAGTTAAAGAAACTAAGTGTGTATAATGGGAAGAATGGAACTTAGGGGACTAGTTTTGCCATATGAGCTAAGTAGTTTTATTAAATAATTTGGCTAGATGATTTTAGAAAGATCCAGGTTTTTCTTGGTCTCTCTTGGTGTGTCGACATTTAGAGAAAAAGAGGAGGGAAGAGCAAAGTTGGTAATCAAGCCCAAATCTACCATCTTGAAGTGTTAAATAAGCCTTGAGAACCCTTAATTGTAATCCCTACACCAAGTAAGTACTTTCCCCAATTATTGAAATTAGGGTTCATGATTTGCTATATGACCAAATTGATCAAAGGTTGATAATTCATGATTTGTTAGTTAATTAGACCCTAATTTGAGATGATTTTGATATAGGAAGCAAGTAGAAAGTGGGAAAGCTTTTATTAGTGAGATTGTTATAGAGAATTGAGGTAAGTATATGGTTTAACATGTTTTTATAGTTTTATCATATTTATTGTATGATAATTATGTATGTTTTATAGTTTTATCATGTATTATTACATGGTAATGGAAAGTGATAGGATATAGGGTGCGTTAGCTAGTTTTGGATCCACTACTAGATATGATATAGCTTAGTTAGTCGTTGGGCTAACTATGGAATGAGGTTCAACCTTATGGGTTGATCGTGTATAGGCCGACTATGTTGGCGTGAGGTATGTGCCCCTATATCGCTAGTTTAACTTATGGTTAGACTAGTTATGGTTATGGTATGATTTTATCATATATCGTATAGTTGTTATACCATGTACTTACTAAGCGTTTCGCTTATGTGTTTAGTTGTGATGTTTTCTTGATAGGTACCGAAGGATCTAACAAAGGTAAGGATAAGGTATAGGTGGTTATGTAGTAGAAGTTCATGCTAGAAGAAGTTGTGGTAGAAGATCGTATTCTTTTGGACCAAGCATATTGAAGTTGGAATCCCCCGACGTGTCTTTCTTGTTTGGTATATTTCAATCTTTGTGGTCATTTTGTTATCTCACGGTCTTGTAGTCATATATGGTCGTTGTTCAAGTTAGGTCATGGGCTAGGTGTGTAAAGGTCATGAAGTCTTATGATATATGTTTATGGTGGTAGTTAGGTGGTGTTTGGCAATTAGCCAAATTCACCCATTTTGGAAAGCTACAGGTCAAGACCTTGTACTAACAACTTTGCAATATATTAGAAATGTCAAGTTATGAATGAGTTTAAATGGTTATGTAGTGAATAAGTGTTATGGGTAAAAAGTGTGTAGTTGAAATGGTATTTAAGGGGGTGTTTGGTATAAACGGGTTCTCACCCATTTTGGGGTATAAACGGGTCAAGTGTGTATGGATCATGTTTTATATGTTAAAGTAATGTTAGTGGTCAAGTTTGGTGAGAAAATGAAGGGGTATAAGTGGTTTTGTAGTGAAATGGGTCAAAATGGGTTTATTGCGTCTAATATGTGAAGTACTACCTCGGGAGGTCAAACGGTGAATGTTTTTATATGAAAATGAGCCAAATAGTGTACCAAGCAAATCTGGAAAGTTTGGTGAAGTTTCGAGGTCTGGTTTGCAAGTTACGAACTTTTTCGTGTTTTTTGTGGATCAGCAGGCTCCATCCGATTCGGATGGATGGCGATCCGATCGGATGGGCGCCTCGGTAAAAAATTTGGCACTTTTTGAAAAATCATAACTTTTGATCCGTAAGTCTTCACGGGTCTTGCCACCCGTCGTTTTGAAGGTAATTGAGTGTAGTTTCATTTAAAAATAGTCTCACAGTCTAGATATGTATAGATTTTTGTCAGCTTGCAAAAGAGTGACATGGAGTCAGTTTCGGGTGTACTTTTTGCGAAAAATTTTCACGTTTTTAGTCGTTTTTGTTCACGGGGCGTTACAACAATAAACATGCAGAAAAATACAATGAATGCATAAAACAAATACACAACAGAGTTAGTAAATTAAAAAGTAAATATTAAAACTAATTAAGTTAATTCTAAATTAAAATATTAATAGATACAAAATTGTTAAACAATTCACTCCCCGGCAACAGCGCCAAAAACTTGATGCGTGCGTATATCGTTGTAGAATAAATTATATTTATCAAGTTTTAAATTTATATTAGCCGACTTATCCTATAACACATACTAACGAGCAATGTACCCGATCAATGTAGCTAGTTGGTAAGTAGAGTGTCGAACACTAAGAGTGGAACGTTAACACTTAAGTATCTATCAGTATTTTAATCCTAAGTTAATTCTAATAACCTAATCTAACGCAAGGGGGGTTTTCAGCCTGAGAGACTAGCACGATTGTGTAGATTAAGAGAATAGTAAATAAAACTAGAGAATTGAATAAGCGAATGGCAAACACGTACACAGATAGAAAACAGACACAGATAAGAGGTCCCGATAGTAGGAAAACTTGTCACACGTTTAAATGCTTAGTGGTATAAGATGAGTGCTAACATCTATTCTCTCTCAGTGGAATCTTAGCTACAGGCGTGTAAACATTTAATGATTACTAGGTTTATGTATTATTTATCCCTTTTACAGGCTTACATTAACTATCTAAAAGATGCTAATGAAGTAATTGCGCGAGCCTACGTTGACAAGGCGCGATAAATCCTAATACGTAATCAATGCAAATTCATAAAGAAACCAAATAAACATCAAATACTCTTTATAACAGCTGAAAACAATTAAGTCCGATCAAATAGTGAAAAAGACACTAACTCAACCATTAACAGATTGCTAATACAAGTAAACGAGTTTTCCTATGAATTAAAGTACTAGCAAGACCTTCTTACTGCTCTGAATTCTTCCTTTAGGTTGTGTCTTGTGTTGCCAATTCGTCTGTATTCTTCTCTCTAGGGTTTGACACCGAATGTGGCTGTCGAATGGGGTATTTATACTTTCTGTTTGCAGGGTCGATACGGCGTATCAACTAAGTTGATACGGCGCATCCAGATAACTTCGCGTGGGGTCCAAGATTATAATATTCAGGAATATTCGTACACCGCCATAAGATACGGCGTACCTTCAATCTTCATGCGGCGCATGTTCTTCAGTATCTTGGATTATCTTGGTGAAGTCTTGAGATTGATACGCCGCATATCTGGAATGTCATGCATCGCATATGGAGTAGGATGAGTCAGATCTTCATACGTTGACCAAGGTTTCATATACGGCGCATGGTATAAATCCATGCAGCGTATGCTTCAAAGTTAGGCAATGGTCTTCATAATTGTCTAAGTCTTGATGTACGGCGTATCTGTCTAGAATGATACGGCGTATCTTCCTTCAGTTCAGTAGACTTTTTCAACTTGATCCATTTTGCTCCAATTTCCGTCCAAAATATCTAACTTTCACCAAATGCTCGTTTATGACTGAGAATAACAAAAGTAAACAATTAAGTATCAATTCTCATATAAAATGATATAAAACAAGTCATAAACATGGGATAAATGATGTCAATAAAATGTACTTATTTGATATCATCACCCAACAAGCGGCCCGATTTAATTTCCAGGCCATTCATGACCTGAAGAAAACATGTCAGTCCTGACAGAGCATATTAGTACTATTGCTCCCCACCTGCCGCTAACGGTTAAGATGTACCATCTGACATTGCGCAGTGGGGACGTACAACAAGCACCATTATGTACGAGCTAAAGGACACATGACATATGTCCTCCTTGTATGCTCACGAATGATCAACACCTGGCTCCCTGGAAGTCGCTGATCATCTCCCAAAGGTTTATATCTAAACCCTATGAAGCCTCTCTATAAAAAGAGAGCAACACACACAAGTTCACAAGTTTTCACACACTTGGGAAAATATTGTCTCGCAGCAGTAAAGTATGGTCTTTGTTTAAGTGTTACCCGAGATTCTTGATCTATATCATACTCATTGGGTCCTTACCGTTCTACACGAGAAACCAAATAACAAAACCATTCTCATCCCATCTTTAATCCGATTCATATACCATACATGAACACCATCCGAGAGGATTAACATTTAATATCAAATTTATATTATCAAATATTAACACATGCAGTTTCAAAGGCTCCAGGCGTTGCGGCTACATTATAAGAACATTGATTGTGGGCTTTTGATTTTGTAGCAATGCAAAGAATGTCAAGATGTTAAACTAAATCAGGTTGGATCTGCATGCGGGTGTGAGTATAAAGTGAAATGAAGCGATTTAGTCATTGGTATCTGTGGGCTTTAGTTTATTAGTGAGTAGCTTCTGATATTAATGTTGTTATATATAATCTAAACTTTTTGATTATGAATGTATTTACAATACAATTATATCATCATAAAATCTTAAACTTTGACAGAATAATAATCGAATTTTATAACATAATTCCTTTCTTATACTATGATATAAAGTATTAACATCAACATGTTGGTAATTATCATTTAAAATACAAAAATACATGAGCAATTATTATTACCGCTAAATTAACATATTACAAAATGGGAGGGAAAGTGAATACATCTTCCTTACTATCGGCCTGACCTCTTATTTGTTATCTCTGTTTCTATCTGTGTATGTGTGTGTGTGTCGATTTACAGGAAGGAAAAAGGGAGGGAAAGTGACCAAAATTCATGTTAGTGAAAAGTGATCAAGAACGAAATATAGAATCAAGTCCTTAAGGGTTTAAATCACAATCCCCATTACAAGTAAGTGTTATTCTCATTTTTTGAATTAGGGTTCTTGAATAACAATTGGGTAAAAATCAAAGAGTGATAATTCCTTATGTATTAATTCAATTAGTTACTAAATTAGGGTTAATTCTCTTATAGGAATCAAGTGAATAAGAAGTGTTAATTTCAAGTAGGAATTAGTGGAAGAATTTAGGTAAGTGTCATGGTAATAAACTTGTTATAGTTTATTTTCTTGTTTTTATAATGTTGGCATGTTATACTTGATTTTGGAGCATGTTATAGTATGCTTGGATATGCTTGTGCTAGTATGTATATTATGTTCTTGATTGAGGTATGTTATCATGTTATTATGTTGTTCCTAAAATTGTTAAAGTATGGTTAGTGTGCCCCATTGGCCATACTTCTTATGGTATTGTTTATACCATGAACTTACTAAGCAAATCGCTTACGTGTTATAATTGATGACTTTTGTAGGTTCCAGTGTAGACGATAAGGGTAAGGAGAAGGTCTAAGGTGGTTTTATTGTGAATGTAGAAGTTCATATATTTTGCAAGTAGGCGACTAGCATCTTTTGGATCAAGCTTGGTTAAACTTAGAAGCCCTAAAGTGTCGTCAACTAGTCTTGGTTTATGTTGTCTAATGGTCATAAATTTGGTTCTAAAGTGCTAAGTCCAGGTCGTGAGTTGATTAGCTTTTGTGTATAGTGTATGTATGATGGGTTTTATTTTGGTAAAAGCAATTGAAAAGGGTGTTTGGCAGTATTTCCATAATTTACCCGTGTTGAACCGTTTTAACTTAGTATGGGTCTAGTCAATTAACATATACTAAATGAAGTCTACTTGTGAGCAATGTGATCATGTTTGGGTTTTTAAAATCGTTTAAGTGTTTGCGGATTTGTGCATAATTTTTGAGTTAAAAATGTAGGATTTGACTAAAGAAGTTAATTACGGCGTAAGGGACTTGAACCCTTACGACGCAAGTGATTTATGAGATCCAACTTTTTGGGGTTCAGAAGCACTTACGACGTAGGTATAAGGTCTCCCTACGGCGTAACTAACCATGAGCTGTTGTTTTAGCTTTGGGACAGAACACTTACGATGTAATGGGTAAGTGGCCTTTACGACGTAATTATACATGTAAAATAAAAATAAAAATTATTGAGTCGTTTTTTGGGGCATTACAAGATGATCTGAGGATAGCATATGCGGAATGCAAATACATTCCGCAAGAAAAACTAGCTTCGATTGAGAGCTTTCCAGAAGAAGAATCTTGGAAAGAATACAAGATTAAAAATGATGTGTATAAATTGGCGAGCAAAATACAAGATAACATCAATGCCAAAGTTCACTAGATGCATAAAGATAACAAATAGGATGATTGTGTTTTATTTAAACGAATGAACATTTAGTTTGTTTGATTTCGTACGTGTACAACTTCTTTTTTGAATTCGTATTACTCCAACGAATACTTTTTCTCCTATAAATACACTTTACTATCATTAATTTTTTCATACAACTTCTTTTTAAACTCTCCCAAACTATCATTCATTTTTCCACACAACGGATACTATGACTACTGAACCAAATGATGTAAGACTAACTATCCTTATGCCATTACGGGAAGAACTTGATGTTGAGATCGCACTTGTAGAGTAATTGTTGAACTTGTTACATCTCTTTCATGGTCGAGTTCATAGTCGTAGGTCTGAAATAATCAGGGTGGGTTCGATGCCAAATGATCCCTTTATCAACTATGGTTTGCACACTCTGGAAAGGATGATTGGAGCCGATATGAGAAACACAACCAACTTGATGATGGCTAGGAATGAATTGCTTCAAAGCATTGTTGAGAAGGAGGAATTTATTAACAATTAAAGAGAAATGTAAAAGCTCGAAGCGTGTTTCTTTTCGTGTAACGTATTTTAATATTCGTATTGTATTTTTAATTTTCGTATTGTAAAATAAAATTTTTAGTTTTTAATAAATAAAAAAATGTGTTGAAATGTGAATGGTATGAGTGATTTTAACTGAAAAGTAAGAGGGTGTGAAACGACAAAGAAAGTTGATCTGGCGCCGAGATGAACCGAAGTGGTTTATAAATGTAGTTAGTAAATAAATAATAAATAAATAAAATAAAAATTCTAGCACATCCACGTCACAATCTATTTATCTCTCAACTAGGGTTCTTGTCGCTAACACAAAGATATTGCCCCAAAAATTTACAAATCCGAAATATATTCTCAACGAAAATGAAAAGCCTTCAAGGGTTTTTCATTATTTTCGATTCTTCACAAAACCCTTCAACGGTTTTAACAAATATCCACCACATCATGAGGTCTGTGATTCTTCTTTAAAATCCCATCTTTTTTATTATGAAATATGTTTTATATCACTATTGTGACATTGAACATTGATCTTGTATGCGAACTGTGTAGCTAGTCAGGTTTATTGTGCCGATTTGATTAAGCTTATTTTACTCGGCTTATACGGAGTACATCATAAGGCCATTTTTCTGGCTTATTTTTCATCTCAAGGGGGTGTTTGATTAAGCTTATTTGATGGGCTTATTCAATATTTGAAAAGCCAATAAGTTGGGACTTGGCTTAGTTGAGTTTATAAGGTCATAAGTCATTAAAGGTGAGCTAATTGGCTTTTCAATTTTTCTATAAGCTCATAAGCCCATCAACTAAGCTTGAAGAAACACCCCCAAGTTATAATAAAATTAGAAATCGTTCAATAAGTTGGAAAAATGAACGACTGTTGTTAAGTTCTTATAAGTATTTTTGTGAGTCTCGAAAACCATGGTTAAATTGGAAAACTGTATGTGGAAACATATATATTAGGGAAGAACATACGGAACAAATTGTTCTTCTTACCATTATAAGATGTCACAAATTTATTGTCTACTATATAAAATACAAAATTTTTTAAGTTCACCAAACTACCCACTTTGAGAAACTAGTAAGTGTTATTTCAAAATCAATAAATCTTAATGGTCAACTAAGTCTACATCATGTCTAAAGAATCTTTGGAGATCGGTAATTACAATTTCTATCTAGAAAACTAAATGAAGGCATAAATTAAATGTCAAATTGTTTTTTATTTCTTCTGCAAAAATCAAAGTAGTAATAAATATATTTTTGGACATGAATTTTGTGACGGAATGAGTAAAATATATAAATGCAAAAGCATGCCATTACATGGTTAAGTCTAAATAACGACCTATGACAAGTCTCTATTAATTTTGAGTTAATTTGTTACAACTTTAAAGGATATTCTTTTATAAGGACAAATAGGCATATGTGGAAATATCTTGATGCGTTGACAGAGAAATCTGAAATATTTTTCCCACGCTAGTGGCTCATGCTCTCGATATTTTGTGAGCTTAACCTAGCTTCCTTGTAGGGCCAATAAAAGGTGTTTTTTACACTACTAAAATTGGTTACATAACAAAAAACATTTGGAGATTTCCATTCCTCAGTTTCCTTTTTTTTTTTATAATGTGAATAATGCATTAAAATTAAAACTTAAAGGTTGCCTAGTGGTACTCGCCATATTAATCCAAAACCGTGGAGTGCTAGTGAGTTTTCTTACTCCATGGGTGGATTTTGCGGCTTGATATGTAGACTTTGGGGTTTACATGGTCATCGAAACTCGGATGGGGTTTTTATGAAAAAATATATGAATTTGAATTGTTTTATTGCATTTAATTTATTTATTTTATGTACAAATCATCTCACATACTTAAAAAGTAATAGCTTTTTGTGCATTTTATGAAATCATTGAATGCGATTATACTATTGGTTTATCCTTGCTACATGTATCTCTAATGTGGACTAGGGCTTACGTATCAAACCTTCTATTCGTTATCCGCCACCTCATAAAAAAAAAAAAAAAAAAAAAAAAAAAAATTATTTTTTGTCTATATAAACCAATAACATTAGGGCATTCTCTTGTATCTCAACCTTCCGCCAACCACATTCTTTACCTAACCTTGAAATTTCCGCCCCCGAGCAAAAAGTGAGTTTGTTCTTCCCATTTTGCTATCTAAGGTTTAGATATGTATTCATTGCTATAACATCTTCATTGTACTTGATCTTACCGTTAGTTTTCAATCAATCGATTAAGTTGATCAATCTTGGAAGGTTGATGAAAGAAGTTCACTTAAAAACAATCCATCTAACGCTTCTTAAGTTTTGTTAATCACTTTATACCATTTTTGAATTGTGTTGTCATATATGATGATTATGATTGTATAGTTTGTTAATGTTCGTCGAATGCTAGTTTATGCTTAGATCTAGTAGTTGATTGATTTTTTTATCAATAATGGAAGGTTGATGAAAGAAGTTCTTTTAGAAAACGATCGATCTAACGCCTCTTAAGTTTTGTCAATCACATTATAACATTATACCATTTTTGAATTGTGTTGTCATATATGTCGATTATGATTGTATAGTTTGTTAATGCTTTGACAATCGTCGAAAATGCTTTGACAATCGTCGAATGCTAGTGTTTTTTTTATTAGATCTAGTAACTGATTGATTTTTTCCGTAATTGTGTTATAGGGTTTTCAACCTAGTAGCATTCTCCATCTTATTTGCATCAAATGGACAATCATGGAACGCCTGCACCAAGCAACTTCCACATTCGGTATGTGTGGACTTGAAAATAGCTTTTTTAAGATAGTGTTTTTAATTGCAATTTTATTAGTTTACAGAATCTCTTATTGTGGGGATGGATATGCTGCATTGATTGTATCGTATATCAAATATTCACTCTTTGGTGAAGGGCTGCTACTAACTCTTCACCGTTGGGTTTCAGTTGATTTAGAGGTTAACAGGGATGTTTGGATTCACGTTTTGCAATTGATTATGTAAAAATAAACAAATTTGCCTATCACTTTTTTTCTTCATAAAATACTAACATACTTCTTCGTTTGTCCGGTTTTGGTCATTCTACTTAGTTTTGCATGTTCAAATTATTAAAAGATGGCTTTGTGTTTTATTCGAGGCGTTTTGTAGACAAAAAAACCTGTAATGCATTTTGTGTTTGGTTTGAGTCGTTTTAAACAAGAGGACAACGATTTGATTATTAAATATCACAAAATCACTTCCAATATTTACAACCAGAGGGCTTTGTTCTCATTTGCTATAGGCCAAAAGCCAAAACAAACCAAAGTTACAGTTTATTTATTTTATTTTTTTTAATCATTGCTAATCTAAATGATGTCACAGGTGGTATGTTGCGTACCAAAAGAACCAAGATCCATCAAAATGCTGGCCTTTTGGAGCGATATGTGAATATTCACGTAACATTGATCTATCATGCCGAGTACCTTTGTCCAATAGACGTGGTAGACAAATTGTGGAAGCTCCTGAATGTAAGTGACAGTGAATTCCATGTAGAAAATAAAATGATGGTTATAAATATATTATTTAATACTGATTTTTTAGATTATCGGTCTGTTTTTTTGACAGCATCAGCAAGAAGAAATACAGAGGCAGAAAACATCGTGGATGAAAATAATCGAGGTATACAATAAAATATCTAATATGCATATAATTTCTATCTTATAAATTTAAAGTATGAATATTCACAAAGGTTAAATTGTAGGAACATTGTCTCGTATGCGGTTTGATTAGAATTATATTGTAAAATTATTGAAATGACCAATTTGCCTCTCATGTGCCAAGCATGTGATATGTGATGGATACTATATTAACATTTTATTCTTGTTACTAAATTGTTCTAGAGATGAAATCCTTAAATTTTAACATAGTATTAATTTATTTTTTGTTAGATTTTATTTTGTCGATTCTCTTTCAACTCTTGTAAACAGAATCTAACAAATTAAAAATTATACTATGTGATTTTATTTTTTTGTTAGGTTTATTGTGGGGGTGTGCATTGTTTGGGTAATAACCGAATAAACCGAAAAAACGAACTTATAACCGAACCGAATTTGTTAAAACCGAACCGATCCGAACTAAAAATTCGGTTTTCGGTTTGGATATGGTTTTAGATATCTGAACCGAAAACCGAATTTACATAAATATATATACTTTTTATATATTTATATATACAAAAAGACCATTAAAATTTTATCCTAATATAAAAAGAATACTTTTTATGCTTGAAATAATTTTTATTTGCCAAAAATCTATATAATAAAATTAAAAAATATATATATATATAGTGGTGTAATTCGGGTTATTCGGGTCAACCCGAAAACCGAACCGAATTCAAATTCGGTTTTCGGTTTGACCCAGAAATTTTTTTTAACCGAACTAACCGAACCAAATAAACCGAACAACCCGATAACCAAAACCGATGAACACCCCTAGTTTATTGTATATGTGCTGTGATGCTAATAACAAAGTATTATTCCCTTGTTTTTACAGCTATACCGATAGTTAATTCTAGTGGAAGTGAAACCGATTCCAGCGATGACGCAGGTACGTACTTTTCGCTGTCTGAACTAAATCGTTCTAAACAAAGCTTATAATGGTGACATCTGTTTGTTTTATGACAGCTTATGAAGCTGAGCGAAGGAGGAAAGGGAAAGCGGCTGCAGATGAGAATTCTTCAGGTATATTAATAAAATACAATATAGAAAATAGTGTTTGGCTGTGCTTTTGATGTTTGAAGTTTTGATGAATAATCGCATAATTTATATGGGCGTCTGAAATTTTTTAATCATCTAAGAAGCTAATTAATAAAATAACAAGAAAACGGGAAATTTGTAAAAAAAAAAAAAAAAAAAAAAAAAAAAAAAAAAATATTTTGTAAAAAAAAAAAAAATGTAATCTTTGCAGCTAGTATGAATTTGATTATTTGTTCATCTGACCATTAACATGATTCATAACTGCAAAAAAAAAAAGAACTTTTTTTCTTTGTTAAAAAGGACATTTTCGTAGAATTTATAAGTGAAGCGATATAATCATACAAATACAAAGTCGATGGGCTTATCTTCAAATTTAGGGACATTCCCGAACTAGCAATTGTTCGACTTATCAATTTCATTTGATGCTAATAAACAAAATATGATTCCCTTATTTCTTTTACAGATATAGAGATAGATATTCCCTGTGGAAGTGAAACCGATTCTGATGAAGATGCTGGTATGTTTTTTTTGTTGTTGTCTGAATTAAAATGAACTAAATCGTACTAAACATGTATCAAAAGTACATATTTCATCTAACTCAGGCTCATACCTAAGGTCATAATGGTAATTATACATTTTTTTAATTTATTTTTTAATTTATCCCTATAATAACTTTTGCATTTGCAGGTGCTGAAAACGAATACAACAGACAATTGAATGTCGCAATTCATGAATCTTTGAAGAGTTGCAACACACACATTGCTGGAGTAACTTTAGATACACATGCTTTACGGACCGTAACCGGTTTGGCGAAAGGTACATCTCTCTTGTAAAATGGGTATCCGCTTATGCACTAATTTTTGTCTTACAACTTTGTTGGAAAATTACAATTCACATTAGCAAAGTAGAGACCCAAAATAAGTCTGTCTTAGTTAAACGGAAAAAAACATGTTCACTTTTTATAACTAAATCGATTTATTCTTTTGACGACTACAAATGCTAGTAATTCTTGGTTGTATATGTCAATTTGATGCTGATTGAAGAATATACGTCGTTGTTTTTGTTACAGAGTTTGATTTTTTGATGGAAGGTGTTACTCAACCTGAAAGTGAAGCTGCTGAAGGTACAAATTATAACGAATACTAATATAATTTTTTTAAATAGAGCGACTTGGTTGGTTTGAATGAGTTTTGACTTGTTTGACCCAATTGATCCATTTCATTTTTAGTTTTATTACATGCTCGACCCGTTGGACTTCAAATACGTCTAGATAATTTGACCCAAAATTGTATTTTCACTACTTGAAAGCAACTTCAAATACATAATAATAGTAATGTTAAAGTTTACATCAAAAGAACACCTTTTTTATTCATAAATTATTACACCAGCGATGATTGCGAATGTAGGGAATGTAGGGAATGTGGGTAACATCGGAAATGATTCTGCTTCAAATCCTGTGATGGAGTTAGCAAACATACCCCGTTGCCCAAATGAAGACGGTGTGGATGAAGGTGCGCAAATTGAAGCACTTGATGCTGTCAGAGGTACATTCTTTTATACATTCCGTATCTGTTGGTATAGTACTTTGCGTCCTGCAAACTTTTAGTAGGAAAATCGCAAATCTTGTTAGCAAATTTGAAAAGCCTGTGATAAATCTCACTAGGAGAATACTATTATTTCTTGTCGTTTTTTTACAGGTTATGAACTCGTTGTTTGCAATGGAAATGGCACTCGATCTGAAAGTGAAGCTGATATAGGTATGAATTTTAACGAATAATTGTTGCTTTTGGAGTTAATTTAGGTCGGGCTAGATGTTAAGAAATGTTAAAGCATGTGTATTCAAATTTAACATTTTACATGCGAAAAAACAAAAAAAAGTAAAGTAACTCCCAATACCGTCTTCCACGGTGTATGGGTCCCAATACCCGTCTTGGAGGTTGAGACGTAGACAGCCTTACCCCTACCTATGGTAGAGAGGCTGCTTCCGGTTCTACCAAAGGTAGAAAAGGACCTCCGGCCTTGCAAGGGGTGAGGATCGAACCCTTGACCTCTGTCTCCAGAGGACCTCCGGCCTTGCAAGGGTGTTAACCACTTGATCCAAGCCTTGCTCTAATGATGCTTATTATTTTTTTAAAAACGATTTTTGATGGTTTTTTGGTTACATAATCAAACATGACACATAACCATCTTATAATGACTCAAATGAACATTAAAACGTACAACGAGTCGGTGACTAAATCGGGACAACTGAAAATTGTGTTTCTATTTTATGCAAACTGCACTGTAAAAAGCTATATTGTTAATAACAGAATGACTCAAATGGGGCCTTGGGCCATCTTTTTAATACAGATGCAAAAAACGATTAAAATGGACAAAACTGAATAAGCATAATCGTATTATATGCAATGAATGGCCCTTTTTATTGATCATAGAATAATAACATTGGCAACGACTATAAATGCAGGTAAATTCATCAGTGACACTGAGCCCACGGATTCTATTCCCCACCCACGTGTATCGAGGTGCGGACGCCCAATAAAACCAACATATAAGCTACTTGAACTGCCAAACACTGGCGAAGGTACTTCCGGGTCTAAACGAAAGCAACCCAAAAGGCGTCGTTTAAATGGGTCTGGTGTGGGTGGCAAGGTTGGTGTGTCTAAGCCAAGTGGGTCAGGGTTTGTGGTGGTTCAGGCCGGTCGAGCGAATGGTGTGGCTCGTCAAGCGGATGTGTTTAACCCTGATGAGTCAGGTGTTGGTGTCGAGGTTGGTGGGTCTGGGCCAAGTGAGCCAACATCTGTGGCGGTTCAGGCTAGTGGGGTGGATGACGTGCGCCGTGAAACGGATATGGTTGTGCCATTTCATGAGCCTATGGTCTGTGTGACCAATCGGA
Source organism: Artemisia tridentata subsp. tridentata (assembly GCA_021014915.2). NCBI lineage: Eukaryota > Viridiplantae > Streptophyta > Magnoliopsida > Asterales > Asteraceae > Artemisia > Artemisia tridentata. The sequence goes on from CP139502.1 coordinate 321,012,937, forward strand.
ACCCCATGGACTTGAGCATCGAAGAGGCAAAGAAGTACATGAGAACCGAGTGAGTTCAACCTAAAGTTTGCTGATATTTTGCGCCCATGTCTGATAGTTTTTTTCAGTCATAGTTTGCTGTTGTGGATTGATTGGGCCGCCATTATTTGGTGCAGATGTTTAACGTTCCTGATTTTGTTTCTGTTTTTAGAGCAAATCTATGTTCCTGTCAAACTCATAGTTAAATCTTTTTTTTTTTAATGCTAAGAACAATGTAATTTATGTTAGTAGTAGATTAGAAAGAAAATCACATGGTTACAAACATAATCAAAAAATGTTGGTACTTTATCTTTTGTATCTATCTGTCTTTCTGTTGACCAAATGGGGCTGGGTGATTACAATATTTAGAGTAAACTGTACAAACTGTTTGTTCCAAACTTTACCGATTTTGGTACATGTTATTCATGTCAGATGCCATTGGCTATTGACAGGGATTATCCCTAAAACTCTATAACTCCAGTGAAAATCATTTGTGATTTCGATAAAGAAATGCCCATGAATCAACTGTAGAAGGAACAATTTTTGTTAAGCTTTTGGCTCTTAGGTAAGAAAGGTATGGAGTGTTTTGCAGTTTACTCAAAAATTTACTGGTTTAATCCAAAATTGTAATCAGACCTGAACTGGTGGTTTAAACCAATGTTTTCACTAAAACATCGGTTCAATGAAAACATGTATTTTGGGTATATATGACAATTTCGTATTTAGATTTAGATTAGGTATATATGAATTATTCAATTCCAGTTGTGTAGGGATGAGCTACAACCTATGCAATGACAACCTATGTGACTAGCTATACGGTCGTAATGTACACACAATAACTATTTAGCACGCAATAGATATACAACCTAATTATTCACCTAGCAAATCAACCGTGCTCTACAGTCGCATTGTTTGCACATAAAATAGTAAACTATGTTTTATGTGGATCTTAGCTCGACGTTTAATCAATTACCATTGGTTAACGTTCTTGCAAGGCGATTCCTATGCTGGTTTTTAAGAGGCAATCTCATTCACCGATCAAGAAAACACAGTAAGTATGATTATACACTAACAAGTTTCATGCAATCCTAGATAAACACTAATTGATTTAGCCTAGTATAACAAACCTAGAATCAAGACGTTCAAAACAACATTAAACATGATTGAATGCTTAAAGGTAAAACTTATCTTGATACTATGATAAGTGTACGATGAAGAAAAACACTAAAAAGAGCATAGAAGTTCGGCTAGGGTTTGACTCCCAAGTGTTGCACACGAATTATGAAAAATAGCAAAAAAAAAAAAAAAAAAAAAAAAAAAAAAAAGATATAGAATTTTGGTTGTGACGACGCCAGCTCATAGTGGTGACGGCGTCACCTCGCCGTATTCGATTTAGGGCTTTTTCCATCGACTCGAGCTAACGGCGTTAATCTCTAATGGTGACGACGTCACCGTAAGGTTGTGGCGGCGTCTCCATTCACCGGTTGGTCACAGCTTAAAACTTTTGTCTTTTTCTTCCAAACTTCGTCTAAATGAGCTCAAAACTAGTACAAGTCCTGGAAATGCATAATCCTTGACCTAGAAACCAAACACGAAGGATTTTAAGACAAAATAGAGATAAAAAGAGGTAAAATGCATAAGATCATGGGGTAAATGACCATTAAAATTATTAACAAATTGCATCTAATCTATAAAAAATTTCATAAATTTACGCCAATAATCATTTTCATAAAACCCTTATCTATAAACAATTTTTGTTTTGATACATTTAGAGGATGATCGATTGTTATAAGATTTAAAATACAAGTCATTTAGAGTTTAGGCCTTGTTTATAAAACTGTTTAAATAAACTACTAATGACACAATGAAATTTTAATAGACAAAACTCACAATCAAGTTTGAACCAACTAATTTAACTTTTAATATAATAGTATAATGTATAAACATTTTACACATAAGTTGCTATCATTATTTAAACTCATTTGTAAATCATAGTATTACATTCGTCATTTACTCTTTCTAACTTAAGTTATTAAACAACCTTAAACCTTCATTTTGGGCTTTTAGTTTAAACTTTAAAGGTCCCAACCCAATCCGCAACTTCATGATTTTGATAAACAAATGTCCACGATTCCATGAATCATCTGTAAAAGGAACAATTCTCGTTAGGCTTTTGGCCTATTCGGTAAGAAAGGTATGGAGTGTATTTGGCAGTTTACTCTAAAATTTACTGAAAGCATGGCTGGCACTTATAGGTACTTTACATAATCCTAACTGGTTTAATCCAAATTTGTAATCAGACCTGAACTAGTGGTTTAAACCAATGTTTTCACTGAAACATTGATACCAAAGGTCGATTCATGTAAGTAAAAAAGGATTTTAGTTATTTTGTTTTAAACGGTTCCAAATATCCGGTAAAATATATTGTCATAAGTCATACAGGACCCAGTTGTTCAATTACCAAATCGTGAAGATGAACTTGTATGAATTTAGGCAGCTCGGAGCAAGGTCATACAATGGAATGACCGTTGTGTCTTTGGTAACTTTGTAAAGATATGAAGTACAATACATGTTAGTCACTGTATGCTTGGTTGGCCTGACCACATGTTTTTCTAATGAAGTGACTCAATTAATCAACAATCTAAAGTTATCTGGTTTTGATTGTTGATTCGATGGGCATGTTTATTACATTTGAAAAGCATGAAACTTGATCGCTTTTTGTTGTCTGGTTCAAGTCTGAATGGCCTACTTCATATTTGTGGATCCTTGACGTTGCAACACAAATGTTGGTGCAGTCCTGTGATTGGAACAGTGGAGGTACATGTGACGGTACTACCATGATACATTTTGCTCGTGATAGCATTAAGGCAGGTATAGAAGCACTTATTCCATCTATAATTGGGAAGATGTATATAGTATGCCATGTAACTTTGTACTCTACAACATTTGTTAGATGCTTATTAATTTTGCTGGTCTTTTGTTTCATGTTATCGATTTTGTTTGGTAATTGTTAAATCATAAAAAATAGTGTTATGAATTAAACAAGCAATATCGATTATATTGAACGAAATATGCAACATCAATGCAATGGGAATACTCATTCCTTTCCCCTATATTATTCTTGCCTTTCTTTTTCCCATTACTCAATTTGAAACAAGCATGCCCTTGGTTATACTGATACACATTTCATATGCTACGCTACGGTTCTGGCTAATTTCCAAGGTCTTGTCCCAATTTTTCCACATTCCTAACCTGAAAGACTAAAATTGCTATTTCGCCAATTTATGTTATCATGTTTTGTTGCTTTTGAAGACTTTATGGTCATCAACGGTCTACCACCACAATCATTAGAAGGATTAAGATGTAATTAGAGTAATAAAATAGACTAGATGATTATTAGTGCATAGCGGCGCCGGCTTATAGTGTTCAATTGAAAAAATTGAAATGTGCTAATTTGGTGTGATTCTTGTGTTTCTCTTTTATCAATTTTTTTTTTGTGTAACGCCGAATAATTTTGGTTGCCAACTTGTTATTCAATGTTTTCTTATTTGAATTAATGTCACCCACCAATGTTGTACTCCGTACTTATTTTTTTTACCGTAACAAAACTCATATTGTCACAACATATTATTTGTAAAGAATATTTTGTATGTTTAATTAAAACATTTAGAAAATAAAATAAGATACTATAATAATAAATTATATAAGGAATGAGACGTTAAGAATTAATATTGATGAATCATTGTATCAATGAATCAATTAGAAAATATAAATTTTAATTAATTAACTATATTAGGTGTTAATTTGGAAGTAGATTTGAAAGTAAATGGGAATGACATTCAAAATTTCAAATGGTTAAATAACTAGTTAAATTAGATAATTTAAGAGTAGATTTGTAAATACCAGACGAATACCCGCGTAAAGCGACAGTGTATAGTGGCAAATAATTATACTAGCGAACTTGTGTTTTGGGATGACCATTGATGTAACTTACGAGTTCAATTTGTATGTCATTGTGGAAAAAAAATTATGGATTATAAAAGAAAATTAATAAAAGTTTGAGAATTAAACAATATTTAAATTATTATTGTTTTATTTTTATTTTTTTTCACAATCACAAATCAAAAATCATAATGTGCCAACACACATTACAATCACAAATCAAGAATGAGTTTCCTACATTATATTACAATCACAAGTCAACTCTTATAGTTTCAAAGTTACCTATCTATACTAATATAAAAGAAAAACGGTCAAATCTTGAAAAGTGAAATGTTAAAAGTCAAAAGTGAGAGAAATGTATAGTGTAATTAATACTCTTATTAAAACAACTCATTACTTAAAAGTACAATAATTTATTCACATTGTACAACCAATTAAAAGTATATCTACCAAATTAAAAACAACCAATTAAAACACCCCTTACTAAAAAGTACAATAAAATTTTCACAATGTACAATTTAAACAAGCTACAACATAATCCAAAATATAAAATAATTAAACAGACTAATTAATGTTATTTTTAAAACACCCTAAAATAAAAAGTACATGTTATTATACACATTATACAAATTAATAAAACACATAAAGCTTCATACAAGCTAACAAGTTGATAGTACATATAGTTCTGAAAATCGGACCGGACCAATGGGTTCAACCGGGAACCGGTGTCGCCACCAGTTCGGCTAACCAATAAAAGCCATCCGAAAATGAACCATAGAGGACCCGTTGAAACCGATACAAACTGGTGAATCAGGTCTCATCGAGATCTATTTCTCCGGTTAATCGTCACAGGGTACCAGCCGTCGCAACGCACAGGTACCCTGCTATACTATATATAAAGGAAAAACCAAAAAGTAAAAAGTGAAAAGTTTAAACTAAAAAAGGAAATGTTAAAAACATATATTTCAAAAGGAAACTATTAATACATATCGAAAAGCGGGTTGACCCGGTTTAATTTGACCCATTATCGACCCAACCCGTTGGGTTGACTCGGTTTAAATCGACCCATTTTTCGACGGGAACGGTTCAACCGATTGAACCACCCGAGTCGAACCGGGTTTCAAAACATTATGTTTAATCCCCAAATCTTCAAACTTTTATTATTTTTCGTTTATAACCCATAAACTTTTTTTTAACACATTAATTGTATTTATTGACCAGTTAATTAGTTGACTACATTAAATATCTTGACCACATTAATAGTGCTTTGTATTGTATTTAATGTTAGTAAATGTGTTTTAATTAGTTGTACTTTTAGCTTAAGAACTTGTAATGTTGAGTTTTATGTATTTCTATTTAAAGATTGTATTTAATGTTAGAAAATGTGTTTTAATTCGTTGTACTTTTAGCTTAAGAACTTGTAATTGTATTTAATATTAGAAAATGTATTTTAATTAGTTGTACTTTTAGCTTAAGAACTTGTAATGTTGAATTTTAAGTATTTATTTTTTTAGAAGGCCTAAATGTTTTACTCCCTCCGTCCCAAAATAATTGTCCTCTTTTGATTTTTTGAAATCTTTGTTTTTCAACTTTGATATTAAATATTTTTATTTGTATTATATAATAATTGATGCAAAATATATGAATGAATTAGTTTTTAAATGTTTTTTCATTTGTATAATTTTCATCAGTTATTATATATCACATACAAAAATATTAAAGATTAAAGTTGGAAAATTAAGACTTTAAAAAGTCAAATGATAACAATTATTTTGGGACGGAGCGAGTAAAACATTTAGGCCTTCTAAAAAAAAAGAAATATTTAAATTCAGCATTACAAGTTCTTAAGCTAAAAGTACAACTAATTAAAACACATTTTATAACATTAAATACAATTACAAGTTCTTAAGGAAAAAGTACAACTAATTAAATCACATTTTCTAACATTAAATGCAATCTTTAAATAGAAATACATAAAACTCAACATTACAAGTTCTTAAGTTAAAAGTACAACTAATTAAAACACATTTACTAACATTAAATACAATACAAAGCATTATTAATGTGGTCAAGATATTTAATGTAGTCAATTAATTAACTAGTCAATAAATACAATTAATGCAGTTATTAAAACACACCTTACATAAGTAATACAAATTATCAAACATATTGTACAACTAACTTAAACACAATTCCTGCATTAAATGTCATTAATACAAATAATAAAGCACATTATACAAATATTCAAGCCCGAACGAGCAACGGGCCAAATGGGCTCGAGCCTGAACGGCACGGGCCAAACAGGCTCGAGCCCGAACGGTTTACAACTCCTAGCCATCAATTTTTCCTTTTGATGTCGTTAACATTTATTTTAGAGTACCCGCCACTGCAACGCGCGGGTACCCTACTAGTATTAGTTTATGGATTAAGAAATTAAGCAAAAGTACTTACATGCTTTATATGTAGTTAAGATTAAGATATATTTCTCATTTTGAGAGCTTTAAAGTAAAAACATTTTCTCTTTATATATAGTACACTTCCATATACGAGAGTGATATCATCGAATAGATGCATGTTTTTAGAATCAATATCATATGGTTATTGCTCGTTTTAGTTGTGATAGGATAATATTTGATAGTGATATGTTTAACTTTTGCATATTAGTAATTATTTGGAGCAATGGAACAAAAGACGCGAAAATGGACGGATGGTCGAGCTTAAATGAAGATTTGCGTTAGAAGTGCTATACGCCATAAAGGACTTGCCCTCTACGGCGTAGACGTGGGAATTGTCCGTTTCATAAGTCTTTCATGAAGGTGTATACGACGTAGAGGATCTCTAGCTTTACACCGTAGACGAGGAAAACCATTATTCGCAAGCTGATACGGCATAGAGAGGACTTTGCCTCTACACATTAGCAAAGTGGTAATAGGAATCTTTTGACGCGTTTTATAACAAACGCGAATTTTTCAAGTCCTTACTCAACCTTAAACTTGATATGATCTGTTTATTTAGTTTATGTGTTCACTATTATGTGTGTTTGTGAGATAGACCACACAACGCGAGTCGGCACAAATAAACCTATTAACACGAAAAATATTGGTTTTAACGAGATTACACGAACATAGACGTATTTATAGTCGATTTGATTGGAAAAATTATTTTAAGATCAGTAGAAAACATTAAAATTACTCGGGAAGATATCTCGGTACTCAAATCTATCCCGGATACGTTTTATAGGAAGTTTGGCCGAATGCCACTTCCCACCCCGCGCCCAAGTTACAAATTCAGTCCCTGAGGGACATTATGCATTCACATCTAATCCTATGACTATATAAACAAACATTATACCCTCATTAGGGTATTTCACTCTCTCTCCTCACACTCAGCCGACACCCTCTCCTCTCTCTCCCTCTCTTCTTCACCGGCCAGTTATTCCGACCACTGTGCCACCATCACCGCCCTTCTCCACCTAAAAACAAACACACCACCGTTATCACCATCACGCGTACACCCTTATTCCACCGTGCACGCGCCCCCAAAACCTACACTACCACTCACGCGCCACCACTTTTGAAGATACACCGTACTTCCTTGTAGATCGAGTACTTGAAAGGTGAGACACACCGTTTCACACGGGTGTGTGACTCGGGGTGAGTCAAACTCGTGTTTTACGAGTTGTTTTTATTTATTTTCGTGTAGATTCAGGTACAAACATGTGGGTTAACGAATTTTAATGACTAAAAATTTGTAATAAAAGGTGTTTGGTATCGTGGTTGTGTCCGTGTCGAGTTTGTTTTCGGTTCGTGAGTCATGTGTTGGAATACGTGTCGAGATAAGATCGTAAGAGCTTATGTCGAGCTGGTGGTTTAATGGTCTTTAGCTTGTGGTCCTTTTTATTAATTGGTTTGTGTGAATAATGGTTAACGAGGGCTTGGTAAACCCTCGATGTAGTTTTTGTCGTTTGAAACTCGCGACATGTGTTAGCCGTGATCCTTGTGGAATCGGCCATAATTATTTGAGGTTGTTGGTTTGACCCGTGGCATGGAAACCAAGTCGTGACCCTTGTGGTCTCGGCCGTGTACTTGTGGTTATGGTTTATTTTTTTTTTTGTGGCCGAATTTAGATATAGGGCTTAGATTAAATTGGTATTGAAGTGTAGTTGTGTTGGATTGGACGAGAGACCCACTGGTCCGTTTGGTTGTGTTAGCTTAGCATGGAGTCGAAGCCAAGACTTTTAGTCTCGGCATAAAGGTGGTGATAAAATTATTTGTTGTCGTTGGCAGTTAAAACTTGAAACTGGAATGTTGGATACTGGATTTGGTTTATTGTAATTTGATTTATGTTGTATGGTTTGTTGGTGCCGAGAGTGGAGCCGAGACCAATAGGGTCTCGGCCTAGAATTTTACTTGTGGTTGTTAATTGATGCCGAGAGTGAAAGCGAGACCAATAGGGTCTCGGCCTGGATTAATACTTGTTGATTGTTATTGTTGCGTTGGAATTGGAAGGCGTTAATTAGATAACGAGCCGTAGTTTTTTACCGTTAAAAAGTTGTTGGCGATTGTTGGTTTTGCGGCGTTGTTATTTTGATCATATATTAAAACTGTGTTGATATTGAGCCAAGTCGGGTGTCACCGAGACTTTTTAGTCTTGGCGTGGCCTCGACAAGCCGAAACGACATTAGACTTTATTTGGATTATGACTATTATGGTTGGTTGGTGGACGAGGAGGTAGGGCAGGAGGTCGCGGCACGGGAAGCGACGATGCCAGCAATGAGACTCCTGATGTTGCTACCATTATCGCCCAAAAACTACGGGAACTGCTACCCACCATTGTCACTCAAGTTGGCGACCATATCAGCAACCAAGAGAACAACGTGAGTTGGAATAACCAAGCGGACAACGACGGTGGAAGTGATCACGTCAATGATGGGAACCATAACAATGGTAACAAAGGATGTACTTACAAGGAATTTACTGCGTGCAAACCGGTGGACTTTGATGGCAATGGAGGTGCGATAGCTTATACTCGATGGGTCGAGAAGATGGAGTCAGTGATTGGCATAAGTGAGTGTGCGAGTCATCAGAAGGTGAAGTATGCTGCTTGTTCATTGATTGGAAAAGCATTGACTTGGTAGAATACACAAATTCAGGCTAGGGCAGGGAAGCTGCTATAGGGATGAGTTGGGATGAATTTAAGGCATTACTACGAGAGGAGTATTGTCCAGACAATGAGAAACTGGAACATGAGTTCTACCATCACACCATGGTAGGAACTGGTCATACGGCTTATACGGATCGGTTTCATGAGCTCGCTAGACTAGTACCTCATATGGTCACTCCTGAATCTAAGAGAATTGAAAGATACATCTATGGGTTGGTCCCGGAAATTCGTGGAATGGTGAAAGCGACTGAGCCTGCTACTATCCAGAGCGCAATACTGAAATCTGCAACCCTGACGGATGAGATGATTAGGAATGGGTAAGAGTGGTGAGAAGAGGAAGGCCGTGAGTGAGCCAAGTAAGCAAGGAGGTGCAAATGGTGACAATAAGAAAGCTAAGTGGGGAAAAGGATTTGTGGCAACTGGTGCCGTCAAGAAGGAGTATCAGGGTCCCTACCCTATGTGTGCCAAATGCAACTACCATCATCCAGAGACTAGGCCATGCCAGGTGGTATGCTTTAACTGTAAGCGACCTGGGCATATGGCAAAAGATTGTAGGGCAACAGCTAAACCAGTGAATGCAGTTAACCCGAAGACTTGTTATGAATGTGGAAGCCCAAATCACCTTCGTATTATGTGTCCTAGGTTGGGTAGGACACAGGAACCAGTACAAAACAACCAGAATCAGACCTTGGCAAATGATGGGAACAATGTGAACCGTGGAAACAATGTGAATGGTGGAAACAATGGTAACCCAACTCGTGGTCGGGTATTTGTGATGAACGCTGAAGAAGGACGCCAGGACCCGAACATCGTGACGGGTACGTTCTCTTTAAACGACCACTATGCTACTATGCTATTTGACTCTGGTGCCGATTATAGCTTTATCTCCACTAAATTCATGCATCTGTTGAATATGGAACCCAGTAGACTAGACTTTAGTTATGAAATAGAAATAGCAAGTGGTTAAAAGGTAGAAACAAATGAGATCATTCGCGAGTGTATACTGGAACTAGAAAGTCAGACCTTTAGCATCGACTTAATACCATTTGGACACGGAAGTTTCGACGTGATTGTGGGAATGGACTAGTTGTCTAAGAATAAGGCTGAAATAGTGTGTCATGAGAAGATGGTCCGAATACCACTACCTAACGGTGAGTTACTCAAAGTCTATGGAGAGAGACTTGAAGAAAACGTAAAACATCTCATGTGCATGAAGGTAGACGAACATAAACTAGAAGATATCCCAGTCGTTCGAGACTTCCCGAAAGTGTTTCCCGATGACCTATCCGGATTACCCCCTATGCAACAGGTTGAATTTCGGATAGACCTAATTCCTGGAGCAATGCCGGTTGCAAAGTCTCCCTACCGCTTGGCACCTACTGAAATAGAGGAGTTGTCTAATCAACTCAAGGAACTCCAATACAAAGGTTTCATCCGACCTAGTTCTTCGCCATGGGGAGCACCGGTATTGTTCGTCAAGAAGAAGGATGGTTCATTCAGGATGTGCATTGACTATCGAGAACTGAACAAACTAACCATTAAGAACCGTTACCCTCTCCCGAGAATTGACGACTTATTTGACCAACTACAAGGTTCACGGTACTTCTCCAAGATAGATCTCCGTTCCGGCTACCATCAGTCACGAGTACATGAAGATGACATTCCAAAAACCGCATTCAGAACTCGATATGGTCATTTTGAATTCACAATTATGCCTTTTGGACTAACAAATGCACCTGCGGTCTTCATGGACTTGATGAATCGAGTATGCAGGCCATACCTAGATAAATTTGTCATAATATTTATTGATGACATCTTGATCTATTCCATGACCAAAGAGGAACATGAAACGCATCTGAAGATAATCCTAGAGCTACTCAAGAAAGAGAAACTGTACACCAAACTCTCGAAGTGCAAGTTCTGGCTACAAGAAGTCCAATTCCTTGGACACGTGGTTAACAAAGATGGTATTCATGTAGACCCTAGCAAGATTGAGGCAGTGAAAAATTGGGAAGCCCCTAAGTCCCCGACAGAAGTCCGATCATTTTTAGGACTGGCAGGCTACTACCGACGCTTCACGCGAACTTCTCCAAGATTTCCAAACCACTTACCTCACTGACTCAAAAGAACAAGAAATACGATTGGGGCGAAGCACAGGAGAGTGCCTTTCAGACGTTGAAAGATAATTATGTAGTGCACCAATACTAGCCCTCCCCGACGGACCTGAAGATTTTGTAGTATACTGTGACGCGTCATGTCAAGGCCTTGGGTGCGTGTTAATGCAAAGAGGTAAGGTGATTGCCTATGCCTCTCGACAACTAAAGGTTCATGAGAAAAATTATACCACCCATGATCTGGAGCTGGGCGCTGTAGTATTCGCCCTCAAGATATGGAGACATTACTTGTATGGGACGAAGAGTATTATCTATACTGATCACAAGAGTCTCCAACATATCTTCGATAAAAAAGAGTTGAATATGCGCCAGAGGAGATGGATTGAGCTCTTTAGCGATTATGACTGTGAGATTCGCTACCACCCAGGTAAGGCGAACGTAGTAGCTGATGCTTTGAGTAGGAAGGAAAGACTCAAGCCTAGGAAAGTAAAGGCCATGAGTATAACCATACAGTCGAGTATCAAGGATAGGATACTATCGGCTCAGAGAGAGGCATCTATGAATATGGATGCACCCATAGAGAAGATGTGAGGCTTAGATAAGCAACTGGAGAAAAAGGACGACGGTGGACTGTACTTTGTAGACCGAATTTGGGTACCATTAACTAGTGACGTGAGAACCCTAGTCATAGACGAAGCACATATGATGAGGTACTCCGTTCATCCAGGAGCAGATAAGATGTACTACGACCTTAGAGACTTGTACTGGTGGCCTGGGATGAAGAAGGACATAGCTGTCTACGTTAGCAAGTGTCTGACTTGCTCTAAAGTGAAGGCTGAACATCAGAGACTATATGGTTTGTTACAACAACTGAGATTCCCGAGTGGAAGTAGGAAAGGATAACCATGGACTTCATTACAAAGTTGCCTAGGACTAGTAGTGGGCACGATACGATCTGGGTTATCATAGATAGGTTGACTAAGTCTGCACATTTCTTACCTATCCGAGAAGATTATACGATGGACAAATTGGCTAGACTTTACATCAAGGAGATAGTGGCGAGACATGGTGTGCCTATATCGATCATATCTGATCGTGACAGCCGCTTCACATCGAACTTTTGGCAATTATTGCAAAGTTCCCTGGGAACACACTTAGATATGAGTACGGCTTATCACCCACAGACCGATGGTCAAAGCGAGCGTACCATATAGACCTTAGAGGACATGCTCAGGGCGTGCACTATAGACTTCGGTGGTAATTGGGATACCCATCTTCCATTAGCCGAGTTCTCCTATAACAACAGCTACCATACCATCATAGATATGACACCATTTAAGGCACTTTATGGAAGAAAGTGTCGTTCGCCTATTGGTTGGGCGGAAGCTGGAGAGAGTCAGATGATAGGACCTGAGATAGTGTTAGAAACCACTGAGAAGATCATTCAAATTAAGGATAGGCTCAAGGCTGCTCGAGACCGTCAGAAGAGCTATGCCGACAACCGACGGAGACCTCTAGAATTCAGTGTTGGTGATCATGTGTTACTCAAGGTGTCACCTTGGAAAGGTGTTGTACGATTTGGAAAGAAGGGCAAGTTAGAACCTAGATATGTAGGACCTTTTGAGATCACTGAGAGAATCGGTCCAGTAGCTTACCGACTAAAACTACCACAAGAGCTGAGTGGCGTTCATGATACGTTTCACGTGTCGAACCTTAAGAAGTGTCTTACTGATCAGACCTTACACATACCCTTGGAAGAGATTCAGGTAGATCCTAAGTTACAATTCGTCGAGAAGCCGGTTGAAATTTTAGAACGTGAGATCAAGAAGTTGAAGCGTAGCAAGATACCAATAGTTAAAGTCCATTGGGACTCGAAGCGTGGACCTGAGTTTACTTGGGAGCGAGAGGATCAGATGAGACTCAAGTACCCACACCTGTTTGACCATAGTACTAGCTGAATTTTGAGGACAAAATTCTAATTAACGAGGGTAGACTAAAACAAACGTGAATTTTCCAGGTCCTTACTCAACCTTAAAATCAATATGATATGTTTATTTAGTTTATGTGTTCACTATTATGTGTGTTTGTGAGATAGACCACACAACGCGAGTCGGCACAAATAAACCTATTAACACAAAAAATATTGGTTTTAATGAGATTACACAAACATGGACATATTTATAGTCGATTTGATTGGAACAATTATTTTAAGATCAGTAGAAAACATTAAAATTACTCGGTAAGATGTCTCGGTACTCAAATCTATCCCAGATACGTTTTATAGAAAGTTTGGCCGAATGCCACTTCCCACCCCGCGCCCAAGTTACAAATTCAGTCCCTGAGGGACATTATGCATTCACATCTAATCCTATGACTATATAAACAAACATTATACCCTCATTAGGGTATTTCACTCTCTCCCCTCACACTCAGCTGACACCCTCTCCTCTCACTCCCTCTCTTCTTCTCCGACCAGTTATTCCGACCACTATACCACCATCACCGCCCTCCTCTACCTAAAAATAAACACACCCCCGTTATCATCATTACGCGTACACCCTTATTCCACCGTGCACGCGCCCCCAAAACCCACACCACCACTCACGCGCCATCACTTTTGAAGGTACACCGTACGTTCTTGTAGATCGAGTACTTGAAAGGTGAGACACGCCGTTTCACACGGGTGTGTGACTTGGTGTGAGTCAAACTCGTGTTTTACGAGTTGTTTTTATTTATTTTCGTGTAGATTCAGGTACAAACATGTGGGTTAACGAATTTTAATGACTAAAAATTTGTAATAAAAGGTGTTTGGTATCGTGGTTGTGTCCGTGTCGAGTTTGTTTTCGGTTCGTGAGTCATGTGTTGGAATACGCGTCGAGATAAGCTCGTAAGAGCTTATGTCGAGCTGGCGGTTTAATGGTCTTTAGCTTGTGGTCCTTTTTATTAATTAGTTTATGTGAATAATGGTTAACGAGGGCTTGGTAAACCCTCGATGTAGTTTTGGTCGTTTGAAACTCGCGACATGTGTTAGCCGTGACCCTTGTGGACTCGGCCATACTTATTTGAGGTTGTTGGTTTGATCCAAGGCATGGAAACCAAGTCGTGACCCTTGTGGTCTCGGCCGTGTACTTGTGGTTATGGTTTGATTTGTTTTGTGGCACTGGTACAGATTTCACCTTTCGTCACACCCAAAATGCGTGACTATATGCATATAGTTACACACGTTTTTTTGGGTGTGTGTGACAAAAAGTCGCGCCACCGTAGGTATCATATGGTCACATTGTTTACTTTGTGGCCGTTTTCATTGAAAAAGAGTGACCAAAACCCGAATATGTGTGACTAATTAGGCACAAGTTTTGTTGCATTCATCAGTATGTGTGACTATTTCTCATCCTATGGCCACATGAAAATATAATAAATGTGACGTTTGTGATGATTTAGTCACACAACTTGTGTTGTTTTTTTCGAGTAAGTCACATACAATTTAAAAAACAATGGCCAAAAGTGTTAATAAGTGTGACCATATGCTGTTTAAAGTGAAGAAATGTGTATTTTGTGTGACTATTGATCATCTAATGGTCACATGAATTTTTAGTTTGTGTGGCCTTTTGTAATATTTAGTCACCCAAAGCATGTTTGTTTTGGGTATTTAGTCACATACAATTAAGCATAAAGTGGCCAAAAGTGTTAATAAGTGTGACCATATGCTGTTTTAAGTGAAGAAATGTGTATTTTGTGTGACTATTGATCATCCAATGGTCACATGAATTTTTAGTTTGTGTGGCCTTTTGTAATATTTAGTCACACAAAGCATGTTTTTTTTTTGGATATTTAGTCACATACAATTAAGCATAAAGTGACCAAAAGTGTTAATAAGTGTGACCATATGCTGTTTAAAGTGAAGAAATTTGTATTTTGTGTGACTATTGATCATCCAATGGCCACTTGAATTTTATGTTTGTGTGGCCTTTTGTAATATTTAGTCACACAAAGCATGTTTGTTTTGGTTATTTAGTCACATACAATTAAGCATAAAGTGGCCAAAAGTGTTGATAAGTGTGACCATATGCTGTTTAAAGTGAAGAAATTTGTATTTTGTGTGACTATTGATCATCCAATGGCCACTTGAATTTTATGTTTGTGTGGCCTTTTGTAATATTTAGTCACACAAAGCATTTTTGTTTTGGGTATTTAGTCACATACAATTAAGCATAAAGTGGCCAAAGGTGTTAATAAGTGTGACCATATGCTGTTTAAAGTGAAGAAATGTGTATTTTGCGTGACTATTGTTCATCCAATTGTCACATGAATTTTTAGTTTGTGTGGCCTTTGGTACTATTTAGTCACACATCGAATTAAACAAAGAGTGACCAATAATGTTGATAAGCGTGACCATATTATGTGACTGCATCTTTTAGTCACAGGGTTACTATACTGTTGGAGCAGAGTTGCTACTGCTAGTACTAAGGTAGTCCTGCTGAAACAAAGTTACTACTGCTAGTACTATGCTAGTGCTGCTGGAATGAGTATATATATTATATATAAAACAATATTCAAAACCACAAGAAATTTCAAATTGAATTAAACTCGAATGTATATAACTGGACAGGATATACAATTGTAATGTCGTACTTAATTAATCAAATTCTCAATAATCTAAAGACTTTTGAACCTTCACCGCCTTATTAGCAGTTTTCCTTAAGTCGTTAGCAGATATATATTGTTTCTTCAATGGTGCCGGTGGTACACATTTAGTCACATGGTTTGTTGGTGTAACCTGTAGTAAACAAAAGACGCTTCTATCAAACATTGAATTACATATGAATAATTATATATATGTAGGTTGAAAAAACACATGTATGTACCTCCTCTTCAAAAATAACTTGATCCTTTGGCCATGCAACGAAACTACCTTCGACTTTCTTAACTGTTTTTAACCCATTATGTGCTACGTCCGGTATGCATGCTGCATCAACTAACGATTCATCAATTGACACTTTGTAGCAATCACTTGGGAGTGGTCGGTTATGCAGCAATTGCTTTCCAAGAGACTGGTATACGGTACCCAAAGCAACAATATTTGTTTGCTTTATAATCCACAGTTTGCACTTAAGTGTCTACAAAAAAAGAATTTTTGCATGTATATATCAGAAATTATTTAAACAAAAGAATAACAAGAAACATGTTGAAATACATACTGTTGTCAGTGCTTGTGTTGGAGACACATCTTGTTGCGATTGGGAATCCGGAGACTCGTTTTTTCGCTTCTTTTGCTTTGTCTTGGGTCCGACAGTTTTAGCAAGTTCCTATATGTATATATATATATATATATATATATATATATATATATATATATATATATATATATATATATATATATATATATATATATATATAAAACACGTTACATTATTTAAACAAAAGAGTAACAAGAAACATGTTGAAATATATACTGTTGGCAGTTGTTGTGTTGGAGACGACACATTTTGTAGCGATTGGGAATCTGGAGACCCGTTTCGTCGTGACTTAAGGTTATGCTTAGGCCTGACAGTTTTAGCAGGTTCCTATACGTATATATAAAACACGGTACATTAGTCGATCATGTATGTAAAATTCAAAAATCAAAGGGGGATGTTTTATTACTATACTTAATTACCATTGTTTCCGTTACCTTTTTAGAAGTTTCAAGGCCATTGGACTTCTCCTCAATTCCCGCATCTTTAGCACTTACAACATCACTTGTCTGAGTGCCGTCCACCTCATTAGCGCTGCTCTCTATATTGTCAATGGCCATTGGAGTCACCTGCAATATAAATTAAGAAATACAGTCACTCATCAGTTTATGTTCAATGCCTGGTATCATTAGCATCAGTGGTGTTAGCATTAGAAAATGAAATTGTTAACAACATAAAAAATGGCTTACAACTGAGGCTATTGGCGATGGTTCAGATGGAAAATTTATATTCATCCCTTGATCATTCAACTGTTTCATAATTTGAGCAAGCACTTTATTTGTGTGTTCCACCTCACCGGATAATTTCTTGACCTGCACATCTTTTTTGGTCATCTCAGCGGACAATTTCTTGACCAATTTATCTTTTTCTTCACGCTCGTGTCTCTCATTATCCATTTGAGTTTGAAGTAACGCAAGTTTTTCATCGGCTTCTTGTTTTCTTCAAGGAAGGCCAAAATACTCTTTGTATGTTACTCCACCTCCCACTCTTCTGGCATAACCGCCCTTTTCCTTACCAAATACAACTGTCATGGCATCAGTGCCATCATCAACACTCGAGGTTCCTTCCTTGATATTGTCATCAGCTTCTTTCTGCACAAAAAATATAGGAAATGTTGGGATTAAAAGTCTTCTTGATGCTGTTAGAGTAACTGCTGCTCATATTTGTGTCAATGCTGCTCAGCTGGAGTTAGTTTTGCTCATGATCTTCAATGAAAAATATGCTAGTACACAGTTACTGCTGGTATACAAGCTATTACTGCTAGTACACAGTTAAATGTTGCTGCTATATAAGCATAATAATAGAATTAGCAGTCAAACTTACAAGTTCATCTCCCTTTGATTTAATATCATCATTTGGGTATTCGCCGTCTTTGTTTACCCTTCCTTTCACCCACATTACATCACGGGGGGGTTCTTCATCCGCTTCAATCTCTTTATTTTGGATCTAATAAACATCAAATGCATACACATTTAAAGTTAAACCAAGATAAAACGAAAATATGAGGGTATTAATGCAAATGTGCAAATTGGGCAATGTAAACAGATTCATTTCTCATGGGCAATTTGTAAAACAAACATTATGTAATCTTACCATTTTCTCTTTGACATAAGCATATCCACCTCGTCCCATTTTATGCTGATAAATATTTTGGGAACGCGCCATTTTACCTTTCTCAGATTTCTCCTAAAAACACAAAATCATAAGGCGTTTAGATGCGGTAATGCTGCAAACTGAAAATAATAAAATGACATATACACTTAATTAAAGATGACTAATTAAAACCTTGTATGCTTCGGTGGTCGTGTATTTAACATACTCGACCCAGTCTTGTGATTTCATTATTGTACTATACAAGTCCGGGACTTCAGTCAGTTTGGAAGGTGTATTTAGGTTGGGCAAAATGTAGTTGAATTTGAGCTTCCTTCTGTAATTCCTTAGCATTTTACCAAGACGAATCATTATCAATTTTCTGTATTTCAAGTCAACATCAAAAAATTTCTGCAAAGATTAACACAATGTTGTTAATTAGTTGCATATAATGTAACTGCATACATAAACTTATGTAGTACTGGGTTACAAAATAGTATATATGTACCGTGATTTCATCCCATAGTTTATCTCTTGTTTGTTTATTCACCTTCTTCCAGTGTAGAATCTTCACACCTATCTGCTCACGAGCCACATCTCCTAAAAAACTCACAAACACTGCTCTGTTTGCCCCTGATACCCTACCGAATGCATCGAAGGTTACCTTGAGCTTTATTGCACCAGGTTTGTCATGCTTCGCGCGAAACTTTACTAGCCTGGTTGAGCCCCTCTTAGCTAGTATCTCTGCTTGGTTGGTTCCAGTCGCATCTATATCTTCATCATCATAATAGTGTTCGGATTCATATTGTAAGACGTTATCATCAACTACAACATCATGATCAAGAGGAAGCAAACTTTGATTATCAGCAATGGGTTCAATATCCATGACTCTTGAGCAACAAAGGGTAAAAGAAAATGATTATGGCTTAGCTTGGAGAGTAATGGTGATAGAAGATTTGATTTTTGTTTTTTCTTTGCAGTCTTTTTTTTAAGGAGAGAAAAGAGGCTATACACCAAGAATATGAATCGTTGTGATTCAAAAAATTTCGATCCAAAAATTTGCCTCCAAGTTGTAATTTGAAATTTACATTTGAATTATTTGAAAATTTTGCCTTTGAACCTGTTAATTAAAGCATAATCTTGAATAAATCAAAATTTTGGCTCCAAATGTTATATATCATTATCTTAATAATCGCAAATGTACCATACTGTGCAACCATCACATCAACAGTACAAACTACTACCCTTTTAACAAACCAAAATACTTACATAATTACCAGTTATTGTACCCTTACTAATTACATTTACAAAACACAAATTGCTACAAAAAAAATTTTTTGAACATTGAAGACTTTTTATTAAGTAAGTAATACTCTATTGAAAACAAAAACCAGCAAATTGCTGGGGAATACAGAAAGGAGAATATTTAAAACATAATACAGTACATACATAAGGGAAAATCAGTATCCAAATTAAATGTCAGAATTGAACCAAATACCATTTACAAAACACAAAAGCTGTTAATGTATATCCTAAACCCCTAAACCCCTAAACCATCTTAGTTTTGCCTTTCCCATGGCTGCTAGAAGATGCTCCAAAACCTACAGGATTCTTCTTACACGGCATTCCTGTTAGGAATTATTAGAAATAATATTTATTTCATTCCTGCTGGTAGTAGTATGGGTTCCTGCTGGCAGGTATGTAGTTCCTGCTGGTAGTGTTAGTTTGTTTCTGCTGTTAGTTGTCATTGCTGCGGGTAATACCGTATGTTTAGAAAGTTTGTTAGAGTTAATTTAGGAAGAGATAGTGTATATCTCTTTACACGTTTTCTTAGTAATGCTGCATTAGGGTTTCTAGTAGTATAAAAGAAACATGCGGCTATGAGTTTTGCAATCAATCAATCGAATTCTTAATATCTTTAGTGAATAAAAGATCCATAGAGGATCAAAGTCTTTATAGTTATTCTTCTTCTTTATTAGTTTATATTCAGAGATTCTCTTGTAGCGTGCTTGTGATTACATAGGCATTCTACCGATCCACAAAGGCTCAAAGATCTATCAAGGAGGCCTAGATCCTACAAGTTTCAACAAGTGGTATCAGAGCCTGGTTAGGATCTCTGTCGAAGAAGAAAACTTCTTTAAACAAATCTCTTAAACCCTTTCACAATGGCTGACGTTCATTCTGATGAGTCTGTCATCAATAATGAAAAACCTGAAACTTCACAAGTCCAACAACAAATAGTCACAACCACTGTGTCTAACAGTAATGCTAAATTCCCATACCTCAAGAAAGATGAGTACGAGATTTGGGCTATGAAGATGGAGTACTGGATCTCAAACAGTGATCATAACCTATGGAATGTGATCCTGAATGGGAACAGCAGGAAGAAAACTGGGAGAGATCAGAAGGGGAACATCATCATTCTTCCACCTATATCTGCAGAGGAGCAGGTTGTTGTACAAAGGGAGACCAAGGCAAGAACTCTTTTGCTTCAGGCTCTCCCAGAAGATCATATGGGTGACTTTCATCACCTGGATGATGCTAGGGAGATCTGGCTTGCTGTAAAAGCTAGATTTGGAGGGAATGATGAGTCCAAGAAGATGAGGAAGTCCATGCTCAAGCAGGAGTTCCAGGAGTTCAAGATCTCTGAGGCTGAAGGGATTCACAAAGGTTATGACAGGTTTCACAAGATCCTGAGCCAACTCAACCAGTTGCAGGCCAGGCCAGACAATGAAGACTACAACACCAAGTTTTTGAGGGCTCTGCCTCCATCCTGGTCTCAGGTCTCCATCACCCTTAAGGCCAGAGGTGGGCTCGATTTCATGAGTTTTGATGATCTTTACAACAAGCTCAAGACCCTTGAAATTGACATCAAAGAGGTTTCAACCTACTCATCTCACACTCCAGCTCATACTACATTTGTTAGTGCTACCAGTACTAACAAGGTCTCATATGGTGATAGCCCAACCCCTTCTTCTTCATCAGTTTCCTATTCCCCTGCAACACCTAGATCACAGTCAAGGTCTGGCAATGTGCTTGAGGAAGTTCTTCATTCATGTGTTGCTGAAAGTGCTCCACAACAGCAAATTGCCTATGAAGACTTTGACCAGATTGATCAACTAGATCTGGAAGAGATGGACATCAAGTGGCAGATGGCTATGCTGTCACTGAAGGTTAACAGATTTGAGAAGAAGGCAGGGAGGAGGATTAAATTCAATGGACAGGAAGGAGCAAGGTTTGACAAGAGGAAGGTGATATGCTACAGATGCTCACAACCAGGTCACTTTGCTAGAGAATGCATAGATAAGAAGGTGGATGACAAAACAAGGTATTCTGCTTTCAAGATTCAAGAATTGGAGTCAGAAGAACCCAAAGCCTTGCTGTCTATGGATTCCATGCTGGATTGGGAACAACATGAGGTAGCTGATGCAGAAAGAGGAGCTGCAAGGGTCTATGGGATGATTGCTGGATATGGTGCTGAGACACAAGTGGCTGGGGAATTTGGTTTGATGGGATACCCATCTCAGGTACAAAATTGTCCCTTTGGTTGTGAAATTAAATATGCTGAACTGAAAAAGGAATTTGATGATATAGAGCCTGTGGAAAACTAGAAGGGGGGTTGAATAGTTTTCTGTCCTTTTAAATTTATATTATGAAAAACTTTGTTTACTTTTTAAAACTTAGATTCGAATTTATGTGATCTCAACTCTTGCACAATATGAACAATATATATATATATATATATATATATATATATATATATATATATATATATATATATATATATATATATATATATATATATATATATATATATATAAATATAAATAAGTAATGCAAGTAAGGTAATAAAATGAAATGAAAGCTAGAGATGGAAAGATCTAACCGAGAGACAAGAGATTTATAGTGGTTCGGCTACAAGGACACCTTCCTTGCCCTACTCCACTCCCCGAGCACCTAACTCGAGAGTTTTCTTCACTATGTCAACAAGCTCCCTTATGGCGGAGAAAACCTTACACAACTTTAGCTTACACCGGCTTAACGACACAAAGCTAGATGTCGAGTTCTAATCGTAGCTAGAACCAATCTCACAACTTATACACGACTTAATCACACCTTCTTCTTCACGACTTCTCCACGACTTCTTCACGACTTCTTCACATCTAAGCACAACCTATGTATACTTCTACTTCTTCACACCTTTACTACTTACACACCTTAACAACACAACTTCTCTACTTACACACTAACCTATCCCAAACAATTATTCACACAACTATCTAACAACAATACACAACTTATATACAAATGTATGATGACACAAACAACTTAGGTATCTAAGTTGCAATACTTCTTCTCTAGTTGTTGAAGGAGTATTCTTCTCTTGCACTTGAATGGAGGAAGCTTGGATCACTTGGAAACCAAAGCTTAAGATTATATGATCAAAGGGTTTTTGAAGATATGAAATGAGATCTATAACAGAAAGTTTTAGTGTGCAAAAGGTGAGTAAAAATCCAGGGGAAGGCTGGTATTTATAGGCAGAAAAACTGGACAGCTGGATCCTACTGGAGCGTGGCCGGCCCCCTTAAATAGGGGGGCGGTCCCCTTAATTTTAAGGGGGCCGCCTAGCAAAATTAAGGGGGCCGCCCAAGCCGTCCGTTGCCCAGATTTGTCTTTTTGTGGGGAAGGTTTTTCTGGAACATTTTTACTGATTTTGGTTAAAAATTTGAATTCATAAATTTATAATGAATTAAACCTTTTTATTTATTACCAAAAATGTTTTTCTAAAAGATATAAAATGTTTTTGACATTTTATAAAAAATCTAATTTTTAAGAAAATGTTCCTTTGATCATATAATGCATTAAGCATTAGTTCATTCATACCTTAAGTGATTTTAGTTGTAGAAGTGAATATTTACAACTAAGTACTTGTTTATTTTATAAGTTTATGTTTTAATGAGTTTACATTTTGTGATCATCAAAACATAGAGATATGAATAAATATTGATAATGTTTTTAGGCATAATTTATATCAACAAAGCCTCAATATAAAGAATTATTTGTTAAAGTTCAAGCTTATGAAAATGCTCTAAACCCAACAGTTAGCATATGAAGAGAAAATTAGGGTTTTGGAGAAGGACTTAGAGAACACCACTAACTTGCTTAAATATTCTGAGTCTGAAAATGCTAGGGTGTCTTTAGAGAAAAAGGACTTGCAGACTAAGCTAGAAGATACCTTGGCTAGGTTTGATAAATGGAAAGAAACATCTAAAAACCTAAACAAGTTAATTGATAGTTCTATGTCTGTAAAAGCTAAACTTGGATTGGGGTATGGAGACTATATAGGGCCTGATGAAATATATGACCCTAATGAGCCAAGCCATTTTGACCCTGAACCTGTAAACTATCAAAAACCTGTAAAGTTTGTAAAAGAAGGAGGAATGAATGCTGTTCATCCACCAATAACTGGAACATTTAAGCCTACCTCTCCCCATAGTGACTTTGATGATTCACAAATGACTTATGGCAAGAAGGCAAATGATTTGCCTGATCTTGATTGTGACTCTAATGATTTTGTCTCTTGTTCTAACAGTGACAAATCTTCAGAAATCAAGACCAATGACTATGCCACATGAGATTCAAGTGACAAGTCTACCTCAACCAAGTCAGAAGATTTCTCCTCAGAAGTAGCTGATGATGAATCTCATTCAAAGACAGCCGCATTTGAAGATATTTCTTTTGATTATGTTAAAAACAATGATGTTTCTAGTTTTGGTTCTGTTTCAAACAATGATGTTTCTGGTTTTAATTTTGTTAAGAATAATTTTGTTTCATCTTGTGGTTGTGATAATTCTGGTTGCAATAAGAAAATTTATGCTAAGAATAAGTCTTTTAGGAAGAAATCTTGTTTTGTGTGTGGTAGTTATGCTCATCTTATCTGTTGGGAATTATATTTCATAGATTTGATGATACAAAACAAGAAGAATGAAACATAAAGATTACTGAAATGATAAGCAAAATACACCTAGCAGTTGGAACTGCTAGTGCAAAGAAGGGAGCAGTTGGAACTTCTAGTGCAACAGTTAAGACTGCTAGTGCAACAGTTAAGACTGCTAGTGCAAACAGTTAGGACTGCTAGTACAAATGGAACTGCTGATCAGTGAGTCATACTGCTGCTGGATGGATAAGGATGAAGAAGATATTATCTATAGATAATATCTAGATATTTGTTCAGTCAACAAAGTTGTAAAACAAGATACATGTTGTATCTTATTGACTGACATAACAAGCAAGTAGTAGACCAAGGCTTATCAACTTTGTAATGATCTCCTTTGTACTATAAAAGGGAGATCATACCCTTAGATAAAAAGTGTGTCACTGTGTTATGTGAACACCAAGGTGCTTCGTACTTACAAATTACAACAACACAAAGTTGTGTTAAAATGTAAAGCATCAAGAAAGAGTGTGTGTGGGAACATTGGACATGGGGTCTAATGTTGTTTAGTTTTGTTAAGCCTCAAGGTAATCAAGGTTTTCCTTGATCCCTGTTATTGTTTTAGAGTAACCGTGCTATATTTGATCTCATAGCATTGGGGCTGAGTTTAATAACAAAGAGAAAGTTTGGCAAATCCTTGTTGTGATAGTATTGTTTCTTTCATAGAATATTCCGTCAATATTATCATCATGCTTTTCATAGTAAATCCTAGATCAAAGGTGTAACAACCTAGAGTCCATAAACGATCACGCGACTTGTTTTAGTAGATGCGAGTCGGTCTAAAATAAGTTTCCACATTATCAAAGACTGTGATTTTTATGAGAAAAAGATGGGTATGTATGCTGGTCAAACAAGGCCTATGTGGAACAATGTTAATGATATACCCCCATATGTTTCACAAGCAGCAAGAATGAACTCTTGTAGAGCTTCTTTTCCTGCTGGTAGGCCAGTTGCTGCTGGTAAGCCAGTTTCTGCAGGTCAGTCTGTTCCTGCTGGTAAGCCAGTTCCAGCTGGTAATACCAATTCTGCTGGTTGGAGGAGGAATGCTGATAGACCATTTTACAGACCTACAAGCACTTATTTTCAGAATGATCTTAGGCCTGTTTATTTTGACACCATGCACATGGGGGGGCAAGATGGGAAACTGCTGTTAAGTCCTCAGCAGGTTGTTCTTGGAGAAACAACGACCACTATATGAGAATGGGGTCCAAGAACAATGGTGGATCTCATCAATCTCCATGGTTTAATTATTATTGATCCACTAGGCAGGCCCAAGTCAGTGATGGCTTGGGTCTCCCATGTATCTAATGTTGTTGTATGTATTCTTTTGTTGTAGGTTAATCCTCATCGAAGTAAAGATGTAGGTATTGTTGACAGTGGTTGTTCCAGAAGTATGACTGGTAACCTAGAGAGACTGCATGAATTTATACCCATTAATGGAGGGACTGTGACATTTGGAGGAGGAGATGGCAAGATAACAGGGAAGGGAACCATTAAGACATCAAAGCTGGATTTTGAGAATGTTTTCTATGTGAAGGAACTCAAGAATTTCAACTTGTTCTCTATCTCACAAATATGTGATAAGAAGAACAGTGTTCTCTTCACTGAGACTGACTGTCTTGTGTTGTCCAAAGACTTCAAGTTGCCTGATGATAGTCAGGTTGTACTCAAAGTCCCAAGAACACACAACCTTTACAGTTTCAATCTGAATGATGTCCAGCCTGAGGGTGATTTGGCTTGCTTGGTGGCAAAAGCATCTGTGGATGAATCCAACAAATGGCATAGGAGGATGACACATGTGAACTTTAAGACCATCAACAAGCTGGCAAAGAATGGATTGGTACAAGGGCTCCCTCTCAAGACCTTCACTAATGAACACAATTGTGTTGCCTGCAACAAAGGAAAGCAACACAAAGCTTCATACAAGGCCATCACAGCTGTGAGCACCATCACTGAGCCTCTTCAATTACTTCATATGGATCTTTTTGGTCCTACTTCCATCAGAAGTATAGACCATAAGTACTACTGTCTGGTGATTACAGATGACTTTAGCAGGTTTTCTTGGACTTTCTTCTTAGGTACTAAAGATGAAACCTATCCTGTGATTAGGGACTTTATTGCCTTAATTGAAAACCAGCTAAATAAAAAGGTTAAGAGTATAAGGTGTGACAATGGGACAGAGTTTAAAAATTCTAACCTAATTGAACTCTGTGGGCATAAGGGGATTAAAAGGGACTATAGTAATGCCAGAACCCCACAACAAAATGTGGTTGCTGAAAGGAAAAATAGAACCCTTATAGAAGCAGCTAGATCAATACTGGCTGACTCTAAGTTGCCAACCATGTTTTGGACTGAAGCAGTTTGCACTGCTTGTTATGTTCTGAATAAGGTTTCGATCACTAGTCCTCATAACAAAACACCTTATGAGC
Organism: Artemisia tridentata subsp. tridentata; assembly: GCA_021014915.2. NCBI lineage: Eukaryota > Viridiplantae > Streptophyta > Magnoliopsida > Asterales > Asteraceae > Artemisia > Artemisia tridentata. Next base: position 321,039,422 of record CP139502.1, read on the forward strand.
TTTTGTCTGGGAAGGTTCCTAACATTAGTTATCTTAAACCTTTTGGATGTCATGTAACTATATTGAACACAAGTGATCACCTAGGTAAATTTGAAGGGAAGGCAGATGAGGGGTTTATTGTTGGTTATTCTGCTCATAGTAAGGCCTATAGGGTATATAATTTATCTGCTAAGAGGATAGAAGAGACACTCAATTTAAGATATCTTGAGGATAAACCTAATTTACAGGGTGCAGGTCATGAGTGGTATTTTGACCTTGATTATCTGACTGATACTTTAGGTTATTCTAGATTCAAAGCTAATTAATCTGTAGGTACACATGATTATGAAACTAACAATGCAGGTACCTCAGATGATGATTCAGATTCAGAGTGTGATGAACAACCCATTGTTGTTCCTTCTTTTCCCTCTAACCACTTTTCAGGTTCTGAGCTCAAAGATTCTTCTGAAATGGCTGAAGGAGATTGATGCGTGTACGTGTCGTTGCGGTTTAGCAGTTTTAATGCCTACTCAAGTTTTAAATTTATATTTAGCCGACTTATCAATAACACACACACTTAACGAGCAGTGTACCCGGTCAGTATGAATATAATGGTAAGTAGAGTGTCGATCACTAAGAGTGGAACGTATTATCTAGTTATTCTAATCAGTATTTTAATATATTAAGTTAGCTATACAATCTAATCTAACGCAAGGGGGTTCAGCCTGAGAGACTGGCACGATTTGGTTGCAATTAAATAATAAACTAAACCAATAGGCACGAATCAGCAAGTAGCACACACGTACACAGATAAATACTCGAGACAATAAGAGGGTTGTCCTTAAGATAAGTAGTTTGTCACTTGTTTTATTGCTAGTGTTATATGAAGTGTATAGTTCGATGCAACGCACCGAGATTAAGTCCTTTCTCGTTGGTTCTAATCTTATCGGCGAGTAAACCCTTAATGATTACTTATGACTATCCCGTTTATCTTTCTCCTACTTTTCTACAGACCATAGAATGCATAGGCGATCTAATAAACAGGCGAGGGCAGAGGCATGGCGACCCGATCAACGCTCAGCTAGCCACAGAGGTTATCAATGCACTAATAAAAGTCACCAATGACATCAACATATAAACTTTAATTAATGAGAAAGCAGTTTTAAGGGAGTGCAATCTTTCCGTTGTCACATTACACAAGCCACCAATCTTGATGAATTAAAGTTTACTAACACAATAAAACAAAACTACTTAATGAATTAAACACATGCAGCACCTTCTTACAGCTCTTGTATCTTTGATTTGGGTGTGTCTTGTGCTGCTACCTTGACTGAATTCGTCCTTGGTTTCTGGTCTTCGGTCTCGTCTCTAAAAAAAATGTCACACGAAATTCGTCTGGTCTTGGGGTATTTATAGTTTCTGTCTGAGGGTGAGATGCGGCGCATCTGGTAAGTAGATGCGGCGCATTTACTTAACTTCGCGTGGGGTCCAAGATTATAATATTCAGGAATATTCGTACACCGCCAGGAGATGCGGCGTATCTTCATCTTTGGATGCGGCGCATGTCCTCTTGTATCTTGGATCGTATCTGGTGAGATCTTGATAGCGATGCGCCGTATGTGATAAGCAAGATGCGGCGCATCTGGAGCAGATTAGTCTTGATCTTGTACATTTCGGTAGACTCTTAACTTCTTGCATGTTTTGCTCCATAATTAGTCCAAAATCGCCAAGTTTCACCAAATGCTTGTTTTCAACTGAGAATTACAAAAGTAAACGATTAAGTATCAATCCTCATACATAATATAGTAAAACAAGTCAAATTAATAGGATAAATGATAGTAATAAAATGTACTTATTTGAGTTCATCAAATATCCCCCCACTTGAACTTTACTTATCCCCAAGTAAACCTTAGAATTAATCTTATGAAAATGTATCCTAAAAGATATTAGGATTTATTTTTATATTTAAGCATGTATTCATTTTTGTCATAATCACACAACTAAACACTTAACGAATTAGAAGTAAAATAAAATATTATGATAAAAGCAAATCTAATCGTTTAACTGTCCAGTCGTGACGAATATTCTATCATAAGCTTGGCAAGTATACACATCTCCACCACTAAAGCTAAGGAATAACAAGTCTAAAGCGGTAAAAAGGGTTTTTAGGCTTAAGGGTTAATTATTCTTAATCTCTATCGATCTCAAATTCCAGAAAAGGCGACAAAATCACAAATACATGATCGAATCCACGAACACGATACTTGCAATTGCTCAAATCCTTAACTCGAATAGGCTAAAGATAGGTCCAAACTTCACCAATAATAATATATCAAAAAGGGCGACAAAATCATAAATACATAGCCGAATCCACGACTACGATACTTAAGATTGCTCAAATCCCTAATCTCAATAAATCAAAGGTTTGGTTGGATAAAGAATAATACAGGGCATGGATAATATTTGGGATATAAATTGGTGTAAAAATAAAAAATAAACAAAACAAATAAATTAAAATCCTAAGTGTGGTTAATCACTATCCCAACCATCCCATGAATAAGACTCATATCATTGAATAACTCACGCTTTAACACTTGAAACACACGCTTTAGGTAGACACGAATTATACTCCACAAGATCTTAATCAAAGAATAAACCTTAGTTGACGTTCCCATAACTGCCAACTCCCATTTCAATCCATAAATATATAACAACAAGTGGTGATATCGACCACTTACATAACTTTACATCGTTGGTTAAATCAAACATCCAACTTTTCTTTTTCTTTTTCTTTTCTCATTTTTTCGATTTTTTTTTTTTTTTTTTTTTTTTTTTTTTTTTTTTTTTTTTTTTTACATAACATAGATGTGTAAAATTTCACCACATCACTATAATGATAATTCTGGATAATTTTTCCATACTTTTCATACTTCAGAAATAACGGTAATAGTGAAAGTAGTAAACACACGAAAAATAAACTCAAAAATATACAATATTTACTTTCACTCCAATTGCATTGTGCAATTTCCCGACCTAACCATAGATAATGAATTACGCACGCGAACACAGGTAATGTAAGGAAACTCACTTTGCCTATAGCAATTAACCAACCACGGATTTTAATCTACAGGGTAGGCTAAGGTGTAAGGGTGTAACGAAACATTTTAAACAAAGGTGTAAGAAACGAAAGGAATGGCTCTGAGTGTTTTTCTAGGGGTATCTTACTCTAAAAATGAGAGTAACAAAGGGTTTATACGGGGGTTAACTAACCAGTGTAGTTAGCTAATATCACATAACATATAAGGCTATTTGGGTGTAATCCTAAAAATTTACCAATTTAGACAAGTCATTCCAATTATATAAATAATACTTATTATGGTGGTCTCGAATAGTATACAAGCCAAGTTCTAAAGTTTACAAGTCATCGGCACACTCATAGATTTGTGAATTTTGAAAACTCACAATTTTTTGAAAATAACGTCATGTGTGCAGCTATGCAACTTAGACTTTAAACAAAAACATGCTAAAAATTTTAAATTTTGATATATTAAGCACATTTTAAGCATATTTTGAAAAGTTTAAGGACAAGTAAGTGTTAAGTGTTCTAATTCTCCAATCCCCCCACTTAAGTTAAACAACGTCCTCGTTGTTTGTATAAAAGGTTAAAAACTGGAAAATAAAAGAATTAGAACAGAAAAACTCCCCTGAGATTTGCTCGGTATGATCCTCCATTAGTATTAGAGCAAAAATCATCTTTCTTGTGGATTAGAACGTTTAAGCTTCATATTCGATGTTTCCACAGGAAATGCAGGAATCTATAATACCACCAAGGCTTCAAAACACACCTAAGGTAAGAAAGGTTCAACTTGCATAACACATTAGTAGTTAGGTAAAAATAAAACATAAAAATTAAAAATGAAAATCATCAGGTCAGTCGATGCGCCGTATCTTATGGAAAAAGATACGCCGTATCGAGCCTGGAATAAATACGGATCAGAATAGAAGATGCGCCGCATCCTTAACCAGGGATGCGCCGCATTAAAATAAACTGATAAAAAGTTTTAAATTCGAAAAATATAAAATGCAGAAAAATAAAGATATGACCATTGCAGGAGATGCGTCGCATCTCAGAATTGAGATGCGCCGTATCCTCGGCGGTCTGACTGACTCGACACAAAAACAGAATAATAAAAAGATAAATCCGGGTTGTCTCCCGGTAAGCACTTGTCTTTATTCCAGAGTCTTCAAGTTAGACTCACGTTCAGCTCTTCATTCCAATACGTCAGGTTCAAACTCCACCACCTCGTTCTCATTATCCTCAATTTTATTATCAAAGTATTTCTTCACACGTTGCCCGTTTACTTTGAATATATAACCATTTTTATCGCATATTTCAATAGTTCCATATGGATACACTTTCTTGACAACGAACGGACCCGTCCATCTTGATTTAAGTTTACCAGGATACATCTTTAATCTAGAATTAAATAGTAGCACTTTCTCTCCAATAGTAAACGTTTTATCCCCACGTAACCTCGAGTCATGCCATCTTTTAGTTCTTTCTTTGTAGATCTTAGTATTTTTGTAGGCCTCATCTCTTAGTTCATAGAGTTCATTAAGTTCCATGAAACGGTTCTTCGTTGCAGCTTCCATATCCATATTACAATTCGTCAAAGCCCAATATGCACTTTGTTCAATTTCGACCGGTAGGTGGCATGCTTTTCCGTATACAAGACGAAATGGAGTGCATCCCGTTGGTGTCTTATAGGCTGTACGGAATGCCCATAAAGCATCATTTAACTTGTCAGACCACCCTTTCGGATTATATCCAGTCGTTTTTTCAAGAATTCGCTTTATAGCCCTATTGGTTACTTCAGTTTGCCCATTGGATTGAGGATGGTATGCGGTGTGATGATTACAAAAGTGTGTTCCCCTATCACTAATCAATGCTTTAGGAATTCCAAACCTAGAGAACAAACTTTGCAAAAATTTAAGTACTACCTTGCTGTCGTTTGTTGGTAATGCTTGCGCTTCGACCCATTTTGATACGTAATCAACAGCAACCAAAATATATTTATTACCTTTAGATTCAGGAAACGGTCCCATGAAGTCCAATCCCCATATGTCGAAAACTTCACATACATGGATATAGTTTTGTGGCATTTCGTTTCTTGATGTTATATTCCCGGATCGTTGACACGCATCACATCCTTTTATATAATCTTTTGCATCATCCAACATAGTGGGCCAATAAAATCCCGCATCAAGGATCTTTCTTCTTGTGACGACTGCACCGTGATGTCCCCCCGTTGGCCCTGAATGGCAATGTGCCAATATTGCTGGGATGTCATCACCATCTACGCATCTTCGTAAAATATTGTCAGGACATAATTTAAAGGCATAAGGTTCATCCCAAATATACTCGCTGGCGCGAGTTAAAAACCTTCTTTTCTCATCGGATGTTAGCCCTTTTGGAATTTCATTTGCAACAATAAAGTTAATATAGTCGGCATACCATGGTCCATTATTATTGCTCTTAATCCCTACCATCATAAGGTGTTCATCAGGAAAGTCATCAGCTATTTCCCGTTCGTCAAGCACCTCCATATTAGGGTTTTCAAGTCTAGATAAGTGGTCAGCAGCTAGATTCTCGGCACCCTTTTTATCTTTAATTTCAATATCGAATCCTTGGAGCAATAATACCCACCTAATAAGCCTCGGCTTGGCGTCCTGTTTATTGAACAAATACTTCAAAGCAGAATGGTCAGTGTAAACCATAGTTTTTGACAATATAAGATATGATCTAAATTTATCGAATGCAAAAACTACTGCCAAAAGTTCCTTTTCCGTGGTGGTGTAGTGTTCTTGGGCATTATTCAATGTTTTGCTAGCATAATAAATTGGCTTAAATTTCTTATCAATCTTTTGACCAAGTACAACTCCAACAGCATAATCACTAGCATCACACATTAGTTCAAAAGGCAAATTCCAATCCGGCGAAATTATAATAGGTGCGGAAGTTAGTTTTTCTTTAAGTATATTAAATGCCTTTTTGCAATCTTCAGAAAAATCAAACTTCGCATCTTTTAGCAATAATTGGGTCATAGGCCTAGATATCATTGAAAAATCCTTTATGAACCTACGATAAAATCCAGCATGCCCTAAAAAACTTCTAACACCTTTTACATTAGTGGGGTAAGGTAGTTTAGCAATTACATCAATTTTAGCTTTATCGACTTCTATACCTTTCCCAGAAATCTTATGTCCTAACACAATTCCCTCTCTAACCATAAAGTGACATTTTTCCCAATTAAGAACAAGGTTAGTTTCTTCACACCTAGCAAGCATTTTATCAAGTTTAAATTGACAATCACTAAATGAGTTACCGAACACCGAGAAGTCGTCCATGAAGACTTCCATAAAGTCTTCTACCATATCATGAAAGATAGTCGTCATACAGCGTTGGAAAGTAGCAGGTGCATTGCATAGTCCGAACGGCATTCTCCTATAGGCGAAGGTTCCATAAGGGCAGGTGAAAGTCGTCTTCTCTTGATCCTCAGGGGCGATTGGTATTTGGAAGAAACCTGAAAAACCATCTAAAAAACAATAATAATCATGTCCTGATAGTCTTTCTAACATTTGATCAATAAATGGAAGAGGGAAGTGATCTTTTCGCGTAGCATCATTGAGTTTGCGATAATCGATGCAAACTCTCCATCCAGTAACGGTTCTTGAAGGGATTAGCTCATTGTCGTCATTGAGTACTACCGTCATTCCTCCTTTTTTTGGTACGACGTGGATAGGACTTACCCACGAGCTGTCGGAAATTGGGTAGATAAGTCCGGAGTCAAGCAATTTCACAATTTCATTTTTCACCACATCTTGGACTTTTGGATTCAAACGCCTTTGAGGTTGGATAGTTGGCTTGAATTCATCCTCCATAAGGATTTTATGCGTACAAAATGACGGGCTAATTCCCTTAATATCAGACATACTCCACGCTAATGCTCCTTTTCGTTTATACAGTACCTGCAAAAGTGATTCCTTTTCCTTTGGCGTTAAATCAGATGCAATAATAACGGGCGAATTAGTGTTTCCATTTAAATAGGCATACTCCAAAGTAGAAGGGAGATCCTTAAGCACAGGTTTAACAATATCAATTTCAGTAGCACTAGCGGAATAAACATGTTCTTTAATTATATCGCTGCTGTTATTAGATAGATGCGCCGCATCGATGTTTTCGATGCGCCGTATCGCGTTACATACAGCAGAGTCAGCAGCTAAATTATAATCAATATCATCAACTTGATCTTCTATAGCAATTGTGTTTTCCAAATTTTTAAGCAGAAAAGAATCAAGTAAATTACTTTTTAACAATTTCTGAGTAAATTGATTAATCGTGTCATCAGAAACATCGATATTATAGCATTCATCGTCATCGGATTTATCTTTACTCATAGATTGTTCCATGTTAAACTCAACCTCATCTTTTCCTATGGTAAGAGTTATCTTTTTATTAAAAACATCAATTATGGCCCTAGCAGTGGCTAAAAACGGTCGTCCTAATATTATAGGAGTTCTAGAATTTTCAGGCATATCGAGGATAACAAAGTCGATAGGTAATTCAAATTTATCAACTTTTATTAATATATTTTCAGCTATTCCTAATGGGTATTGTATGGACCTATCAGCTAGTTCTAAGTACATCCTAGTAGGTTTTGGTTCACCAAGACCTAATTTATCATACATAGAAGAGGGCATAAGACTTATACTAGCTCCTAGGTCGGCTAAAGCATTTTCAATATGCAAATTTTTAATTTGACAAGGAATAGTGAAACTCCCTGGATCTTTTTCTTTAGACGGAAGTTTGTTGAGCAATGCAGCTGAGCTCCTTTTCCCCATTGTTATTGTGCAAGCCTCTTCAAGTTTAGACTTGTTTGTAAGCAAGCTCTTCAGATATTTAGCATATTTTGGCATTTGCACAAGGGCTTCCATAAATGGTATGCTTAGCTGCAGCTGCTTGAGATTCTCCAGGAATTTCTTTTGATAGGCATCTTCCTTCTCTTTCCTTACCCTATGTGGGAAAGGTAGTGTTGATCGTTTAGGTTCAACAGAAGGTTCTTCTCTAATTACTGGTTCTGGATCACTCTCTTTTGGTTGCTCTTGCTCAGGTGATAATGATTCAGGGGAAATCTTGTTTATACCGTCATCCTCGGGTGTCTCTCCGATTTGAAAGGTTGACTTTCCGCCTCTAGTTGTAATCCCTTTCAAGTCTTGCCTTACCAAAAGAACCTTGTTAAGCATCGTTGACAATTGGTGCACTTCAATTGCCAATCCATAAATCATGTTGTTTTGTTCCTTTAGTAACAGCTCATGACTGCCTTTGAATTCATTAATAAAGTTTCTTGCTTCATGATGTTCTTTTTCATTGGCTTGAGCGATTAGTAGCGCAAACTCTTCCATGGTAAGATTTCTTCGGGGTCTTCCGAACAAGTTGGGGAAAATATCGAACATTGTTCCTGAAAATCAAAGAGAGGTAGATTTCAAAGTAAAAGTTTCCAGGTATAAGGGTCAGAGTATTTTCCGTTCGGAGATAAGAAAAATAAAAGTTACTGATAATTGCAGACGATGCGCCGTATCCAAAAAGTTGAATACGTCGTATCTTATAATCGTTAAAATTTAATCAGACTTTATTCAGAAATTAGATACGCCGCTTTAGAAATTAGAATGCGCCGTATCTGTTTTAATTATCAAAAATCGACATACTTATTAAAATTAAATGCGTCGTATTAACAAAAGTTAATGCGCCGTATTTTCGTTACGTTTCAAAATATAAGATTTTTGATTCAGAAGATGCGCCGTATCGATAAAAATCGATACGCCGTATCTGTTTAATAATTCGAAAACTGTTTTTAATAAAAATGGTAGATACGCCGTATCTGCTAAAGCAGATGCGTCGTATGGCGTTAACGTTTAGAAATTTTTTTATCAAAAACAGATACGCCGTATCTTGGGGAAAAGATGCGTCGTATCGAATTAATTAAACGCGTTGTATTTTATAAAAATTGAACGCAATACGCCGTATCTGAGAAATCAGATGCGCCGTATCGTTCGATTTAGCTCAGTACAACGATAGCAGAACACACAAATTACGAAAAATTAAAAACAAATAAAAACACACAAAAATAAACACAAATAAAAGCAAACAAATAACACACAAAAACAGGAAATATGCAAAATATTACAATGAATGCAAATTAATCTAATACACAACAAAATTAGCGGTTAGATAAAAAATATTAAAAACCTAATTAAAATACTAATCAAATTAACAGATAATAACAATTCACTCCCCGGCAACGGCGCCAAAAACTTGATGCGTGTACGTGTCGTTGCGGTTTAGCAGTTTTAATGCCTACTCAAGTTTTAAATTTATATTTAGCCGACTTATCAATAACACACACACTTAACGAGCAGTGTACCCGGTCAGTATGAATATAATGGTAAGTAGAGTGTCGATCACTAAGAGTGGAACGTATTATCTAGTTATTCTAATCAGTATTTTAATATATTAAGTTAGCTATACAATCTAATCTAACGCAAGGGGGTTCAGCCTGAGAGACTGGCACGATTTGGTTGCAATTAAATAATAAACTAAACCAATAGGCACGAATCAGCAAGTAGCACACACGTACACAGATAAATACTCGAGACAATAAGAGGGCTGTCCTTAAGATAAGTAGTTTGTCACTTGTTTTATTGCTAGTGTTATATGAAGTGTATAGTTCGATGCAACGCACCGAGATTAAGTCCTTTCTCGTTGGTTCTAATCTTATCGGCGAGTAAACCCTTAATGATTACTTATGACTATCCCGTTTATCTTTCTCCTACTTTTCTACAGACCATAGAATGCATAGGCGATCTAATAAACAGGTGATAACGCTCAAATCTAACATGTTTTTAGGAGCGTTATTGTGGATTTTATGCATATATATTGGTCACTTTTATGAACTTATGGTACTTAATTGAGTATAATTTACATTTTAGGTTCATGGAAGCTCAAGTACAAGAAAACGAGGAAAAAGACGAAGAAATGATCAATAAACGAAGATTTATGCATGTGCGAAGAGTTCCCGACAAATAAGAGTCTCTTGGAGTATGTTCCAGAAGATAAAGTCATGAAGATTGTCACTCCAAAGACTCAAGAATAAAGCACAAGAGGGAAAACGAGGAAAGAAATGAAGAAAAGAAGCTCAAACGAAGAAATAATGGAAGACTCGTTGTTCCCGACACACCTCCACCATTTTGGCCATAACTCGAGCATACGAACTCGGATTTAGTTGATTCAAGCGCCCACGGAAAGCTAAGAGAAAGATCTACAACTTTGGTTTTTATCACTTCTGGCCAGGAGGCTCCATCCGATCGGTAGGAGCCCGCATCCGATTCGGATGGAGCAAACTTGACTTTTACGAGAGCTCCAACCGATCGGTATTGCCCCGCATCCGATCGGTTGGCTGAAACTGCCTTCTCCAAGTTATTTTTAATGCTTCTTTAAGTGCCATTAAGTCCCAAGTCCGATCATGTGCCTCTATTAACTCATAAACCTGCCCTTTTATGACCCTTTGTGCCCAAGTTACTTACTTGTTGGCTAAGGGTGACTTCTACCTATAAATAAGACTACTTTGGCATGGTTTCAAGTGTGAAATTGTATCCTCCACCCTCAAGGACGAATTTACACCAAAACATAGGTGCAATTCCAGCCTCCACCCTAAAGGAAGAATTGTCACCAAAGGAAAATCTAGCCTCCACCCTAAAGGAAGAATTTCCACCACCTTATCTCACCCAAAAGACCATAAACCTTTGCCATTCATGGAGGACGTATCACCAAGAAGTATTGGAGCGATTCTCTAGTTTGGTTAGATGTTGTAGTTGATTGGAGGCTTGAAAGTTGCTATAAATCTTTCACCTTTGCCTATTTGTAATTCATACTTTGGGTAAACTCTTGTTATGTTTATGATGTTGAATTCTATTATTAATGTTTGGTTTCTATGATTATGTTGATGTGACTTCTTAATACTTGTTTGGTTTATATGATAACTTGTGATAATAGGATGTTTGGATAATATTAGTGTTTGTTTGATAACATCATATTTGGTTAAGTTGGAACTTGTCTTGTTTATTGTTTTGATTAATCATTGTTGGATCTAAATGTCGAAAGGATTCTTAATAGTGGTTGATTTCAATTCATTAGTCGACAAATGTTTTGGTCTTGTACTTTGTGACGATTGTATGAGAAACTTAATAAACATGACAAGTGAATGTTTAATTTGGATTAAAGGTCGAAAGACATCTTTTGAATATGTGTTCATCAAGTAAATGGAACTTCACGAATTAATAACATCAAAGTTATGGGATCGAAAGAACATCTTTGTTTGTTGTTGGTTTAGACATGAGTTTTATGACATGACCAATTGATTAAGACTTATGTATATTTGATTTATAAAACACTAATTTAGTATTGGTTCTAGAGGCCGAAAGGAACACCAATATGTTTTCCAAACTAGTAAAGGCTCACACCAAGTCCTTACGCCAAGTCCTAGTTAAGGCTCATACCAAGTTGTTACTAACTTGTTATCATTGCCAAACATGTATGTTCTTTGTGTGCTTGTTCTCATATTGCTTTTCTTGTTGGTTTGATCCGTGACAATCATAACCATCAACTTGTTACTTGCTTAAACAAACAAACGACACTTGAGTACAACCAAGTCTCTTGGGACGATCTTGACTTACCCACCTTTACTACAACGGACGAGTATACTTGCTCGTATGTGTTCCTAATTAATCGGTAATTCATGTTTATAAATTTAAAACCTCGTGTGAACGCATCAAGTCTTTATGCACGATCCGAACACATCAACAGGCGAGGGCAGAGGCATGGCGACCCGATCAACGCTCAGCTAGCCACAGAGGTTATCAATGCACTAATAAAAGTCACCAATGACATCAACATATAAACTTTAATTAATGAGAAAGCAGTTTTAAGGGAGTGCAATCTTTCCGTTGTCACATTACACAAGCCACCAATCTTGATGAATTAAAGTTTACTAACACAATAAAACAAAACTACTTAATGAATTAAACACATGCAGCACCTTCTTACAGCTCTTGTATCTTTGATTTGGGTGTGTCTTGTGCTGCTACCTTGACTGAATTCGTCCTTGGTTTCTGGTCTTCGGTCTCGTCTCTAAAAAAAATGTCACACGAAATTCGTCTGGTCTTGGGGTATTTATAGTTTCTGTCTGAGGGTGAGATGCGGCGCATCTGGTAAGTAGATGCGGCGCATTTACTTAACTTCGTGTGGGGTCCAAGATTATAATATTCAGGAATATTCGTACACCGCCAGGAGATGCGGCGTATCTTCATCTTTGGATGCGGCGCATGTCCTCTTGTATCTTGGATCGTATCTGGTGAGATCTTGATAGCGATGCGCCGTATGTGATAAGCAAGATGTGGCGCATCTGGAGCAGATTAGTCTTGATCTTGTACATTTCGGTAGACTCTTAACTTCTTGCATGTTTTGCTCCATAATTAGTCCAAAATCGCCAAGTTTCACCAAATGCTTGTTTTCAACTGAGAATTACAAAAGTAAACGATTAAGTATCAATCCTCATACATAATATAGTAAAACAAGTCAAATTAATAGGATAAATGATAGTAATAAAATGTACTTATTTGAGTTCATCAGAGATTCAAGTTTTGCAGAAGATCTTGCTAGGCTTCAAAGACAAGAACATAATGCCAAGGAAGCTGCTGAAAAGTTTGGTTTCGAATTCTCACAAGAAACAGAGGAGATTTTGAGAAAAGCTTATGATGAAGCCCGCAGGAATCTGGATTCTGCTGGTGGTGTCCCGGTTCCTGCTGCTACTACCAATTCTGCTAATAGTTCTTCTGTTCCTGCTGGTGTCACCATTCCTGCTGGTCCTTTGTCCACTCTTTCGACTGACACATTGGGTTTCATTGAACCTCCCACAAGATACCCAAGTCCATCTGACCTTGGGAATTCACTCTCTTCAGGATCTAAGCTGGAAGATCCTCATCATCAATCAAGAATAGGCATCTTCACTTATTCCTCGTATGATGATGAATTCAATCCTTCTGTTACTAATCAAGCCTCAACCGTTGATGTCAATCCCACTGCTACCAAAAGGATAAACACTGTTCATCCTCAGTCTTTGATTCTTGGCGATCCCAATTCAACTGTTCAGACAAGAAGCAAGTTGAAACAACTTGGTTTTGGAGAATCTGCATTTGTTAGTTATATTCAAGATCAGCTAAGGAATAATCACACAGACTATCTACATTGTCTCTATGCTTATTTTCTGTCTCAAATTGAACCAAGCAGTGTAGTACAAGCCCTTGAAGATTCTGATTGGGTTGAAGCTATGCAAGAGGTAATGCAACAGTTCTACAATCAGAAAGTCTGGAAGTTAGTACCTTTTCCTGAAGGAAAGTATGCTATTGGGACAAAATGGATTCTCAAAAACAAAAGGGATGCTCGGGGTATTGTGGTTAGAAATAAAGCTAGATTGGTAGCTCAAGGTCATACGCAGGAAGAAGGTATTGACTATGATGAGGTGTTTGCTCCTGTGGCAAGAGTTGAAGCTATTAGATTATTTTTAGCTTTTGCCTCATACATGGGATTCATTGTCTATCAGATGGATGTGAAGAGTGCATTTCTCTATGGTGAAATTGAAGAGGAAGTGTATGTGACTCAACCTAAGGGTTTTGTGGACCCACAGAATCCTGATTCGGTTTACAAGGTGGTAAAAGCACTCTATGGACTTCATCAAGCACCCAGGGCTTGGTATACTAGGTTGTCTACTTTTCTACTGAAGCATGGTTACAGAAGAGGAGCTATTGACAAGACACTCTTCATCAAGAAGAACTCAAAAGATATCATCCTTGTTCAGGTTTATGTGGATGACATCATTTTTGGTTCCACAAAGGAAGCTTGGTGTAGGGAGTTTGAGGTGCTAATGAAGGGAGAATTTGAGATGAGTGCTATGGGAGAGCTTACCTTTTTCTTGGGTTTACAGGTCAAGCAAAATCCTGATGGCATCTTTATCAGCCAGGACAAGTATGTGCAAGACATACTTAAGAAGTTTGATTTGGAAAGTGTGAGGACTGCAACTACACCATATGAAGCTCCAAAGCCTAAGTCCAATAATGAGCCTGATGCTGCTGTTAATGTTCACTTATACAGATCCATGATAGGTTCACTAATGTATTTGACAGCTTCTAGGCCGGATATCATGTTTGCAGTCAGTGCTTGTTCTAGACATCAAGTTACACCATTAACTTCACACTTGAATGCAGTCAAGAAAATCTTCAAATATCTAAAAGGACAACCTAAGTTGGGTCTTTGGTACCCAAGAGATTCTCCTTTTGTGTTGGAAGCTTACAGTGACAGTGATTATGCTGGTGCTAACTTTGATAGAAAATCTACTACAGGGGGATGTCAGTTTCTGGGAAGAAGATTGATTTCTTGGCAGTGCAAGAAACAGACTATAGTGGCTACATCTTCTACTGAGGCAGAGTATGTTGCTGCTGCTAGTTGCTGTGGTTAGGTACTTTGGATTCAAAATCAGTTATTAGACTATGGGTTTAATTTTATGAACACCAAAATCTTTATTGACAACCAAAGCACCATTTGCATTGTTAAGAACCCAGTGTTTCACCAAAGAACTAAGCACATAGAAATTAGGCACCATTTTATCCGAGATGCTAATGAGAAGCATCTTATCCAAGTGCTTAAAATTCACACTGATGACAATGTGGCTGATTTGTTAACAAAAGCTTTTGATGGGCCAAGATTCAACTATTTTGTGGTCCATATTGGGATGCTCAATCCTTGAGTGCTGAGATTGAGGGGAGGTATAAGCCTAAGGGGAGGCTTATTGTTGTACATTTGTAATATTTATTTTCTTTATGTTTCTATTATTTTGTTTTGTTTCTAAGTTTATTAGTTAAAAAAAAATAAAAAAAAAATAAAATAAAATAAAAAAAAATTGTCTACTAACTTCTATGCAGGTACAGTGTTGGTTTTTAACCACACAACAAATGGTAATCACCTCACCATGTCTTATAGACAAGAAAGAGTTGACTCACCATAAGGGTACGGCTCTGGTGTGATAATCAAATCCGTTGAAAGCTGTAATAGTTTGCTCAAAACTATAGGGTATTCAACTCACCAATGTTTCATTACTGAGAGTTGAATGGTTCTCAATTCACCATGGATTTTACCCTTTGGGGTTTCCAAAGAATTGGCTAGCCCACAAGTGTATGGCTTGTGGTAAAGGCAGTTGAAAACCATATTTGGTCATCAATTCACCAAAGGTTATCTTGAACCTAAGAATTGGCTAGTCCTGAGCAAACGGCTACAGGTAAAGACAACTCAAATCCGTTTATAGTTGATGATTTACTAAAAATCATATGGTTATCAATGTACCATGGTCTTACACACTTAAACATTGGCTACTCCAGTAGTGATGGCTATTGGTAAAGAGACATCAAATCCATTAATTTTCAATGATTCACCTCTCACAGGAGTTAACCCACCTGGAAGTGATGAGAATAGTATGAAACTTAAAAGATTTGATGTACAATAAGTCATGGTTGCTGTGAAGATCAAGTACATTGCATTTCAGATGGTGACCAGCTTAAGCTGATGTGTTTTCCTGTTGCTGCTGGAAGTTTGTGCTTAAAGATGATGTTGCTGCTGGTTACTTTCTGATGCTGCTGCTTCAATCCTCTATCCCTGGACGTCAAAGCTCTATCAAGAAACTTGAAGTTAACCAAGTCAAATTCAAGTTTAGGGGAGGATTGTTAGGAATTATTATAAATAATATTTATTTCATTCCTGCTGGTAGTAGTATGGGTTCCTGCTGGCAGGTATGTAGTTCCTGCTGGTATGGTTCCTGCTGGTAGTGTTAGTTTGTTTCTGCTGTTAATTGTCATTGCTGCGGGTAATACCGTATGTTTAGAAAGTTTGTTAGAGTTAATTTAGGAAGAGATAGTGTATATCTCTTTACACGTTTTCTTAGTAATGCTGCATTAGGGTTTCTTGTAGTATAAAAGAAACATGCGGCTATGAGTTTTGTAATCAATCAATCGAATTCTTAATATCTTTAGTGAATAAAAGATCCATAGAGGATCAAAGTCTTTATAGTTATTCTTCTTCTTTATTTATAGTCAGAGATTCTCTTGTAGCGTGCTTGTGATTACATAGGCATTCTACCGATCCACAAAGGCTCAAAGATCTATCAAGGAGGCCTAGATCCTACAAGTTTCAACAATATCCTGAGTAAATTTCTTTTTGTGTGCCTTTTCAACTGGTATTTGAACTTGCACAGGGAGAGCCAGGATAAGAGCTTGAGATGGGAGTTCCTCTGGAGGTTCAATGGCTTGGATATGTTCCACTTCCCAAGTATCAGTACTTGCATCAGAATGTTGCTCTGGATAATACCAAGCAAGGAGGCCAGTAAGGATGTTGAGAGCACCGTCATTTGATTCTGAACTGCTTGAATCAGAAGAAATTTGTATGACATCTAGAAATAACAACTGTTAGATCAGTTTTATTGATTCAAATGTTAAAATATATCACAATCAAAGAAAAACCTTTTGATGGTTTACCATTGCAGAAGAATCCATTGTACTGTGTTCTAAAATTTTGGTCCTCTTTTGTGGTATCCCAAACAATGAAGCAATGTTGTACCAACTAGGCTGCATTTCAAGTATCATTGGTGGCCAACTAGGCTGCAATTGAAGTCTCAATTGGACCTCTCAGGGTACTCACAAACAGTTCAAAATACTGTATTTGTAGTCTCAATGGACATGTCAGTGTACTCTAATAGGCTGCATTTGGACCTCTCATTGGTGTCCAAGCACAAACAAGTCTGCTAGGTACTCTCATTACTGGCCAATCACAAACTAGGCACATTCCAATGCTCTCATTGATTTAGACCTCTCAGTGTACTCACAAACAGGCAACAAAAAATACTCAGACACAAAACACTGCTTATAGAAGATGTCACGAAAAGTCTCCCATGCACAAGTGTCAGCAAAGTTCTCTCCCTTAGCCAGAACATACGCCTTCCACCAACTCAACGCATCACCTTCCAACTTGAAGGTAGCCAAACACGTCTTGAATTCGTCACTACAACCCAAGACCTTGAACAATTTCTCCATATGAGAGATCCAATCTTCTGCCTCCGTGGGGGTGGCAGCATATCGGAAAGAAAGAGGCTTAAGCTTGGTGAATCTCTCAATCCAAACATGTATCCCAGTAGGTGGAGCACCGCCACCTGATGAGCCAGCACCATTCTTGATGTCATTGGTGATTCTGGTCATCAATTCAGCAGAGAGATTCGGGAGAACATTAGCCAAAGCATTGGCTATCATAGCCTCGAAGTCCGGGGCATACCCACCATCAACGTTTCTACGCGTACTCACCATCTGAACGATCATTAAAACGATTAGTAAAGTCAGAAAACAGAAAGACTAAGCACGAAAGGAAAAGACGAAACATAAACCTAGTGTCTACCCAAATCCTCACCACTCAAAACCTAAGCTCTAAGGGTCAAATCCTAGGGTCCATATGCTCACAGGCCATGACTTATGTACTACAGGTCGCAGCCTGGGCTCTCATACCATAATTGTAACACCCCAACCCGACAAGGGTAGAAGTATCACATTATGGTGACATATCAAAGCATACATAATAAACAGTGGAAGTCTTAAACATAAATAATCAAAGGAGTTAAGTCAACATGACTTAAATCAATACATAAGTTTAAGAGAAAGGAAATACTCCAAATTTAAGAACAATGAATCCAAGTCTAACAAAGTCATAACATAAATAAATGGTAACTAAGATGACTAGGGTAAAGTCTCCACACAAGCTCAACTCTCAACCCAAAGCAATCCCCAGCTCCTAGCTTAAATACCTGCCGCAGGAAAAGAAAATGCGGCTGAGCTTAAAAAGCCCAGTGAACAGATATATATAAACGAAGCAAAAGATAAGGAACAAAGAATAAAATATGGTGCATTGGGGAAAAGCATAAGGTATAAACAAACTGATAACAAGAGAAAGAAAAATCAGTAATCTACCACAAGCCCAAACAAATCAAATCATATCATAGTAACCATTGGATTCGGAGGGGTGACCTCGGAATACCAAAGGAAAACAAGAGGGGAGTCCTCAGTAACCATTGGAGTGATCAGCTCCTAAAATGTGAAGACGTGGATTGCACCCAACATCAGACACCAAATAATCATAGCATAGCATATACAAAACATACCTAGGATGCATCCATACGCCCTTGCAAAGATGTTAGTGGCCAAACATATATAATAATTGAGCTCATAATAAATAACAGAAAAGGGACGGTGTGGAACATCACTCGACCACACTAGAGTCATGCCATTGGTGCATCAATGACACGGCCATGGAACCCCCATGACTAGGAAATATAGTGGCTCGGGTATCAAACTGTAGGGTTTAAAAGTCATATTATATCAAAGGTCCATAAGTTTCATAATAAATGGTTCATAATTAATAATTCATAATTCTAGTGAAACATGGCAAAGGAAATAGATCATATAAGAAAGCCATAATAAGAAGGCTCAGATCGTAATCAAACTAATATAGAAAGGATGTAAATGAATCATGAGAAACCTTAAGAGATAAGGTCAGAATATCTGTACCTTATTCAACAGCAAAAGCAAACAAAGATAGATGGATCACAAGACACAGGATCACTCCCGCTTCACGGAACCTATACGAATTAATAACCACATATTACTTTAAGTTCATATGAATTAGGTTACTCATTTTAGTATGCTTTCCAGTTTTAGTATCTTTCTATTTTTAGTAACTTTCCAATTATAGTATGTTTCCCGTTTTAGTAAGTTTCCTGAATTAGCAATATTAGTCATTTTAGGGTTACTATCACATATTATAGGTTTACAACTAATTCATAAGTGTTTTATATCACAAATACAAGCTTAACTTAGTTAATATTCTCATTAATAGCAATTTAGGGTTTTTATCATATTAAAACATGTAGTAGTCGATTTAAATACTCTATTAGGTTATATAAAGATCGTAGGTAGTTCACTTACTGTATTAAACACTTAATTAAGGATCCATTATGATTAGGTTACATATAGTAATGATATATTAGGTTTTAAGTGTGTAATTCACCCTTTTTAGAAAACTCAGCTTTTAATATTAAACATGTGTCACCTTTCCGGATTTTTATGGTATATTTGTGCATCTCCTGGAGCCTTAGAAAAATTACCCCAGATAGATACACCTGTTGACTACTTTGTGTAATTTTTGTAGAATTTTCCAGGTCGTATAACTATAGAACAAAAATTCGTTATCAAAACTAGTCCAGATTCAGTAACAGTTTTGGGACCCAAAAAGTAAGCAGTTTAGAGACCATGTTGTACTACTCTAAAAATTCCACCAAAAATCAAAGAGACCAAAAACATCCCATATTTAAGCCCTGTCAACTATAGCTAATGATTCCTTACAGATTTCAAAACAAAAATCATTTACCAAGGTTTAAATTCGAATCTCTAAATGACAGTTTTGACACTTGAACTTGTAAATTTAGAAAGAACCTTCTCCCGTCCTCCAAAAATTATAAGGTTTACATATTCATAAAGCTATTTTACAGAACTTGATTTTAGACTCAAGAATCACTCAAAAACACGTTAGTATCATCAAAATAGACCCCTTCCAATTCGACTTTAATTTTTGTCAGCAACTTAGGGTTTATAATTCATGTGATCGGTTTTAGATTTATTTATTCCAACGATTAATCTCTTTACATAAAATGATTATGTATGAAGCAAAACAGATATAGGTCAACTTATATATGGTGTTAACATGTATAAACAACTCGAATCAAAATGGGTCGATTACAACATCTTATGGGTCGATTTCATAGGGTTTTCCAAATCGTTATTTTATGTGTAGATTAGTCATGATTTCATGTGACTTCTTTCTATGATTTTATGCGAATGAATTCGACAAGACAACAAGAATCAAACAAGCAAAGTCGTATTGAATAAGGATTGATACTAGTTACCCTTGATGTGTGATAAAGAGAAGAAGAACAACAAGGATCGATGCACCAAGAAAAAGTCCAGCCGAACCCTAGCCAAAATTCCTTCGAATAGCTTCCAAACCCTCGATCAATACTACCACTTCGAACCAAAAACACCACGCCTAAATCACCAAGTAGAGACCACAAAAGAGCCTCCTTTTTGCTTGCCCTTGAATCGAACAGGAAGAGAAAAGAGGAGTAGCAGCCGCCGGTTTTGGGTAGGGTTTTCTAGGGTTTGTTTTGAGAGCTTTGTGTGTTTTATAAAAAAAAAGATGTGCATGAATCTTCGGTTTAAAACAAACCGTGTGATGTGTTTGTCAAACTAGGAAAGGTGCTAATTTCATGGGATTGAATTGGGGATCATATTAATGTTAGTGTATCTTAAAAATGTTACATGATTTGATATAAGAAAATTCGGTTATGACATTACTTGGGCGTGTGAATGTATTTTAAAAATATGTACTATTCGTTAATCACAAGTCTCATTATCGTGTTACTTTTATTCGTTCCATTAATAACGTTTAGATACTTAGGATATAATCGGGATGAAAAGTCATAATGCTTTAGATTTCTTTTATGAATTTGAGGTCAAAGGGTATTCTGGGTATTTTACATGTTCAGAAATTTTGGGTTTTACATTTGCCTACGTTCTTCATCCTCCCTAGCTTGCCGCTCCAAACGAGCAGCTTCCTCTTCTATTTCAAGTGCTTCCATTTCCAGTAAGACTTGCATATCTTGGTCCATTTGGCGAAGTTGTTCCTCAGTTAACCCAAACGGATTTGGGTCTTGGTTGGCAACCGGTGGATTGTGCACCGGTTCATTTTTCGGTTGATTATTCACCGGAAAATTTTCCGTTTGGAAAACCGGAAAGATATGCTCGGGTGGAGTATGGAATTCTTCATTTTGGCGAGGTGGGCTTGGAAATTGTTGCCCGAAATCCTTTTGGAGAGGTGAGCTTGGAAATTGTTGCCCGAAATCCCTTTGGCGAGGTGGGCTTGGAAATTGTTGCCCGAAATCCCTTTGGCGAGGTGGGCTTGGAAATTGTTGCCCGAAATCTTTTCTGGAAGACATGTTGAATTTGAGATGTTTGGATCTTGAATTTGAAAAGTTTGGATGTTGAATGTGTTTGTGTGTGACATTTGTTTCAAAGGCCATGCTATTTATAGTGGACAAGAATTAGCAAATTTGAAAGTTTAAAATTTGAAATATATCTCACCCTCCAATTTGAATTTGAATTTTGAAATATATCCCGCCCTCCAGTTTGAATTTGAATTTCAAATTTTATGTTTTGAATATCCTGCTCGTTAATTAAATTCTAATTTTGAATTTAAAAGTTCAAACGGTTATAAATACCATACCATTCTTGGGTGTTCAACAAATCTTAAATGAATAATCGTTTGTCTAAAGAGGAAGAGAAGTTGCTAGCTGAAATTTGGGTGGCAGTTTCCCAAAGTCAAAGTTTGGGAGGAGAAGTCGGATCTCATCGACAACTACAACTCTATATAAAATTTCGTATTGTATTAGTATTTGTTGTATCGTTATTTTTAATTCCCGTATCATTTTTTTTCGTATCGTAACTTTATAAATTAGTATGTGTTAAAATTTTGTTGATATAAATAATGCCTAAAAACATTATTAATACTTCTTGATATCTCTATGTTTTGATAATCACAAAATGTAAACTCATTAAACATAAACTTATTAAATAAACAAGTATTTAGTTGTAAATATTCATTTCAACAACTCAATCACTTAAGGTATGAATAAACAAATGCTTAATGTATTATATGATCAAAGGAACATTTTCTTAATCACTAGAATTTTTATAAAATGTCACAAACATTTTATATCTTTTAGAAAAACATTTTTGGTAATAAATAAAAAGGTTTAATCCATTATAAATTTATGAATTCAAATTTTCAATCAAAAATGGCAAAAATGTTCCAGAAAAACCTTCCTCACAAAAAGACAAAACTGGGCAACGGTACAGATGGGCGGCCCCCTTAAATATACTAGGCGGCCCCCTTAATTTTAAGGGGACCGCCCCCTATTTAAGGGGATCGCCCCGCTCCTCCAGCTGTCCAGTTTTGCCTATAAATACTGGACTTTCCCTGGACTTTTTTCTCACCTTTTACACCCCCAAACCTTCTGTTCTAAATCTCTTCTTATCCTTCCAAATCCTTTCTAAATCCTTTGATCATATATTCTTAAGCATTGGTTTCCAAGTGATCCAAGCTTCTACCATTCAAGTGCAAAAGAAGAATACTCCTTCAACAACTAGAGAAGAAGTATTGCAACTTAGTATCATCTTGCTACCTAAGTTGTTTGTATAATCATTCATTCATTTTTGTATAAGTTGTGTATATTTGTTAGATAGGTGTAAGCATTATTGCTTAGGCTAGATTAGTGTGTAAGTAGTGAAGTTGTGAAGAAGTTAAGGTGTGTAAGTAGTGAAGGTGTAAAGAAGTAGAAGAGTACATAAGTAGTGCTAGGTTGTGAAGTAGTTGTGAAGCCGGTGTGAAGAAGTTGTGAAGTAGTTGTGAAGCCGGTGTGAAGAAGTTGTAAAAAAGTCATGAAGAAGTTGTGAAGAAGTCGTGAAGCCGTTGTGAAGAAGTTGTGTTGAAGTTGTGAGATTGGTTCTAGCTACGATTAGAACTCGACATCTAGCTTTGTGTCGTTAAACCGGTGTAAGCAAAAGTTGTGTAAGGTTTTCTCCGCCATAAGGGAGCTTGTTGACATAGTGAAGAAAACTCTCGAGTTAGGTGCTCGGGGAGTGGAGTAGGGCAAGGAAGGTGTCCTTGTAGCCGAACCACTATAAATCTTTTGTCTCGCGGTTAGATCTTTCCATCTCTATCTTTCTTTTCATTTCATTACTTTACTTGCATTTTTTATTTAGATTTACTTATATTTGTTCATATTGTTCAAGAGTTGAGTTCACATAAATTCGAATCTAAGTTTTTAAAAGTAAACAAAGTTTTCATAATAAAATTAAAAAGAAGTAAAACTATTCAACACCCCCTTCTAGTTTTGTTAAAATTTGATGTAATGTGTTTTTATTTGAATGAAATTAATTTAGTTTATTTGGGTATTTGAAAAAAAAATAGATAGTGGTGGGGCCCAAATGAGTAAGTTGTGGTATGTTATGATAAGGAGGGGTTGTTAGTTGTGGTGATGTGGCACCTGTGGGGCCCGAATGAAGAGGGATGGCAATGTCATAATACCTGGTGGTCTAACAATAACTCACGCAACCTTTCGGCAACTCACGCAACCTTTCGACATCTGGAGCACGATTATGCATCTGTAGCATAATACGAGTTATCTCACCTAGGAAATTGTTAATCAATTTGAGTTCTTTTTCTTGTTCATTGCGTAATCGGGTGAGGATAGCCTTTTGCACCTCTGCTGGTTAATTCGTTAGCCGTTGGAGCCTATTTTAACAATCCACCGGAAAATGAACCGGTGCACAATCCACCGGTTGTCGACCAAGACCCAAATCCGTTTGGTTTGACAAAGGAACAACTCAGACAAATGGACCAAGATATGCAAGTCTTCCTGGAAATGGAACAACTTGAAAGATATGCAAGTCTTCATTCGTAGTTTCTTTTTAATTTCCTTATCGTATTTTCATTTGTAGTTTGGTTTTAATTTCCGTATCGTAGTTTAATGTAATTTCTATTTGACGTTTAATGTATTATTTCTATTTGATGTTTAATGTATTTCTATTTGATACTTTAGAAAACGTTACAATTTTTTATAAAACATTACATACCATATCAAAGAGGCAAATAAAACATTACAATTTTTTACAAACCCTAAAAACCCTAAACCCTTAAAGCTAAACCAATCCGTAACTCAAACAATAACCAAACGAATAGTCCAATAAATCCAAATATGTTAGTCTACGGGTAGCATGTCTCGAATAGTCTACGGGTATAATGTCATTTAAAGAGTATTAACATGTTTTTTTTTTAAATTCTACAAAATACATTCCATACTTTTTTAGTTTGCGGTTCGAGAAAAGTAAGATCGTATCGTATTAGTTCTTAAGATCCTATGGTAAAGATCGGGATCCTATAAGATCTTAAGCTCTCAAAGATCCTTTGTAAAGATCCGGATCGTTTTTGCTTTGCAGTATCGTAAAATCGTAAGATCCTAAGATCAGGATCGGGATCCTGACAACCATGGTCTCACGTACACTTGTTGTAATGTATTTTTTTTAATGAAATTTGAAACGGATATAAAAATATCCCGCCCTTGTGTTTGAACAATGCAAAGACAAAGAAATGGTTAACAGTGTTGTATGATTTGTTGTAATGTATTTTTTTTTAATGAAATTAATTTAGTTTATTTGGGTATTTGAAAAAAAATAAAGTTTAACACACTGCCACGTCAGCTTTAACCTTTTCACCTTTAACTCAAAAAAAATACCCGCAATCATAACTCACCCTTAACTCACCTTTAACTCAACTATTTTCAAACCCTATAAACTTATTTAATATCATTAATAATTTAATATAGAAAATATCATTAATATATAAAATATCATTAATATATAAAATATCAATTACCCTAATCAAAAAGTCAATTAGTCAATCCAACACCAAACACACTTCCAAATCAACTAAACTAGTCGATCCAAACCAAACACAAACCAAATCCTATTATCCATCTGTTTACTTTTGGCGCATTTCGATGGTCCCTCTTCCCGCCTAAAGTATTGGGAACCGTTCGTATACCGTCTGCAGCCTATTTATACCTATGGACATGGAAAACCGTTCATAATCAACTCCTTTGATATTTTCATTAGAAAATAAATTTCAAATTTCAATGGCTGAATCCTCTTCAACTCCTTCTTCAAACAAAAACAAACGCCCAAGGGATGATTCTCCTCCTCCAATGCCTGAAGAATAAAAAAAATTAGGCATATCCCAACATATTTGGGAGAAATGTAGGGAAGGCGAGTATGGTGCTGAAAACGCATTGATAGAAATTTACAACAAGCGTATAAAGATGTTTGAAGAAAGGAACAAGAAAGATTTAGAGGCCATTGAGGAGCATCAGAAGAAAATTGATGAGAGGAACAAAAAAATAGAAGAAGCAAGAGAGCAAATAGTTGAAGTTTACAAAAGTATTCAAGCTAGTATATATATGTCTTAATATATCTTTAGTTTATATATTTTGCCTATGTAAATGTAAACTTATTTTGACTTTGTTTAATATATGAATGCAGTTATTATTACAAGTTTATGATATTTGAATGCAGTTATTATTATTGTACTGCTAGGCAAACCATTATCAAAAGAAGAGCAATTAAAAGAAGACAATTTTGGAACAAAGGAGAATACAAGAAGAAAAAGATGCAGAGTTAATAGCTTCATGGGATGAGGAAAGGGCTCAGGTTGCAGCTGATTCTGAGCTTGCTAAGAAACTACATAAACAAGAGCAAGATAAGTACTCAGTAGATGAAAAAGTCAGGATGCTGAAAGAAATTTTTGATGCAAAAAAGAAGTTGTATGCAGAACAAAGATATGCAGCTAAGAAGAACAAGGCACCCACTCAAAAACAAATAAGAGATCTCATGTGCAGTTTTTTTTTTTTTTTTTTTTTTTTTTTTTTTTTTTTTTTTTTTTTGCAAAGGTAAATTTATATTAATATCAACAACACCCAATATGTACATCATAAACATCTACTCATATGCAGGTATTTGAAGAATGTGGCCAGTTGGAAACTAAAGGATTTGAAATTCTTGGATGATAAAAGAATTGAAGAATTATATGCAATTGCCAAGAGAAACAATGAACTCTTCTTGAATGACAGTTCAAATAGAGCAGGTGAACAGTTGGAAATAGAAAGCAGTAAAAAGAGAAAACAAGAACAAACTGAGCAAGCTGTTGCTAAAGAACAAATGCAAGCTCACACTGAACTTGAAGTTGACTCTATAGGAGAAGCCATGGATGCACAACCTTTAACTATCAAACATCCCATTGTTGATTATAAGTTTGGATCTCATGGGGAAACAGTTTATTACGAAATTAAGAGGCATGATGGTTCTTCTAGAAGGTTTGTAACCTTTCTTCACATGGTTCATGATTTTGATAGACGAGATATGATAGCTCTATGAAAATTACTCAAACAAAGATTTGGTAATAAGACACCAGAACAAGCTTATGATAGAGAAGTCTGGAATTATTTGAAGGTAATGTTTGAACCAAATCATGAAGATGAATGTTGGAGAAGACTAAAGCACAATACTGTTAAAGAATGGAAAAAATTTCAACGATGTGGAGTACATGCTTTAACTGTGAATGAGTTGGTGATCTACATGCTTGTAGAAAAGGATTACCCTTTAAAGTTTCACAAAGACATTCTACATCAGATGTTGCGTGGGAAGAAAATACTCAAGCTTCAGCTTAATTATGATGACATGGCATATGAACTCCTCAGGAAGATGGAAGAGTATCTAGGACCCAAGGACAAGAAATAGAATGTATAGTTATTACTGCTAGAATGTATAGTTTGACTTAAACATGTATAGTTATTACTGCTTATGAGATAAACATGTGTAGTTATTACTGCTAGAATGTATAGTTATTACTGCTAGAATGTATAGTCTGACAAAATATGCTTACATAAATGCTTACAATAGAGCCAAAACATTGATATTTTTAAATTTTTGACTATTGCATAAGTTATCAGAAATGTGTGACCATATGTATCGAATTGTGACTACACTTAAATAATGTGTGACAAAATTTGACTATTGCCTATAGTCACATGATTGTGCTACAATTAAATGTGACCATACACATTAGGAATTGGCAGGCAAACACACACTTAACTTTAGACACACATATTAACTTACGTGACTATTTGTATCAAATTTTGGTCACACTTAATCATGTATGCCTATGGTTTAGTGTGACCATATATGACATTTGGTCACACATCTCAAGTGTGTGACATATATTTGTCTCATTTAAATGCATATCGTGACTAATGCTTCAAACTTACTTTTCAGTTGTCAACATTTCAGATTCATATGTGGCTAAATTTTCAACAAAAACTAGCAGTCACGCTTAAATAATGTGTGACAAACTTGAGCATATGATTTAGCCACATACACAATTACTTCGTGTGACCATATATGGATTTTGGTCACACTTTTCAATTGCGTGACATATATTTGTCACATATGTATATATATAGTATGACTAATGTTTCAACCTTATTTGTATCCGTCACACGTCCCAAATTATAAGTGACTAAAAAATCAAAAAAAAATTACCAGATACGTATAGTCACGAAAATATTCAAATGTGTGGCTGTAGCCTCGGATGTAATTCCGAAATGGTCACATAAGTCGGATCAAGTGTGGCTGTTTATTTTATTCTGGTACATTTAGTCACATAAAAAGGCGACTGTGTGGCTGTTCGAAAAACAGCATGTGTGACTAAATCCCATTTTTGTACTAGTGTGGCCGAATTTAGATATAGGGCTTAGATTAAATTGGTATTGATGTTGTGGTTGTGTTGGATTGGCCGAGAGACCCACTGGTCCGTTTAGTTGTGTTAGCGTAGCATGGAGTCGAAGTCGAGACTTTTAGTCTCAGCATAATGGTGGTGATAAAATTATTTGTTGTCGTTGGCTGTTAAAACTTGAAACTGGAATGTTGGATACTGGATTTAATTTATGTTGTATGGTTTGTTGGTGTCGAGAGTGGAGCTGAGACAAATAGGGTAACGGCCTAGAATTTTACTTATGGTTGTTGATTGATGCCGAGAGTGAAACCGAGACCAATAGGGTCTCGGCCTGGATTAATACTTGTTGATTGTTATTGTTGCGTTGGAATTGGAAGGCGTTAATTAGATAACGAGCCGTAGTTTTTGGCCGTTAAAAAGTTGTTGGTGATTGTTGGACTTGCGGCGTTGTTATTTTGATCATATATTAAAACTGTGTTGATATTGAACCAAGTCGGGTGTCACCGAGACTTTTTAGTCTCGGCGTGGCCTCGACAAGCCGAAACGCCATTAGACTTTATTTGGATTATGACTATTATGGTTGGTTATTTGACCCGAGAATAATGAAAACTCGGACTCGTGACTTGAAACGGATGATAACTCGAAAAATATTTGTTTGGAAATGTATATATAACTAGAAGTGGAAAATAACTAATAACAACTAAAAACGGGAAATATTAATTAACAAAAACTCATTTGTTACTTAATATTTAACGGATGTTTTTATTTAAAAATGATATGTTATAAATGAAAAGTTTGAAGTAAATAAGAGTTATTAAATGTTTCGAGGGCACATTTATCGAGACACATTACGTTATTATTATAATGTGGGGATTAGTGATTATGTGGAATCAATGTCAAGTGACGAAGAAATTTGTTAGATTTAACGAGTTGACGAATTTGATAATTAAGCATCCGACAATTTGCCCATATAACTTATTAAACTTTAAATAAATTACTTGATCTTGGTTCTTGTTAGGTTGTTGTGAGTTTAGTAGTAGAGTCGGTTTGGGATATTGCAACAACTTGGCATATTCGTTATTGGGATATTGTTTCGGGAGTCATGTTCGTTTTGGTCATTTGTTTGGCGTGTGTACACTTGAGTCAACGTTATGTCACCACTTCACCCACGATGATGCCAAACACCAATAAATGGATTTAACGAAGATATTTTGGAATCTAAAGTGGAATATACTTGGGAATAGTTAACTTTTGGAAACCGTTATACTTTTGGATATACGTTAAGAGAAGTTTATTATTAATAGGTTGTGCCGAGTCTGTCGCGTTGTGATACTAGTTGCTGTTGTGCTATACTACTCGTGTTTGTGCGGTATTATGCTTTGCTTTCAAGGTGAGTTCTCGTAGCCCCGCTTTTTACACGTTTTACCTTGGGGTGGAAATGGTACTCAATACTTTTCAAATGTTTTTATGCTGTGAACTACTATTTTACATGATTTTGGACATATACGTGTGATGATGCGATTATATGCTGTGACATGTTTGTTTTGTGAGTACATGACTGCACCACTGTTAACTCTCTGCTGAGAGCCCACAAGTTATAGGTTCAGTTGATGCAACTGTTAACTCTCTGTTGAGAGCCCACATGTTGATAGATCTATCGAGGTAGCTCCCCACGTGATATTGGTTATGCGTATGAGGAACACTATAGGTTCAGTTGGCATGACACTATTGCTATTTGATAATGTGATTGTAATTGGTATTCATTTCACTATGTCCTACGTTATTATTCACAGCTTCATGGTTTAACTCCTAAACCTACGAGCTCACCAACTTTATGTTGACGTTTTCGAGTATCCATTTTCAGGTGCTAAGACTGAAGTTACACCAGAAGGTTGAGTACTGGCCTGACTTAGCAAGACTTAAGACAAGACCCTTTCGGGTTATATCGTGAAGTTGCATTTCATTATTTCCTAGTAATGTTGTTCAACTTTGAGACTTATGCTTATTTTGGATCTTTGTACTTATCCTGGTTGTGGGAGTTTGCGACTATTATCTGTTTTATGTTATACATTTAGTATTTCTCTATTGTGACGCCTTGTGTTCTTGACTATGAGGTCATACCCCGTAGATGCCATTCCGCTGTGCCATTTTTGGGGTGTGACGCGTTTTGAAGGCCTCTACAACATATAGGATCTTTCTATACGCTGTAGAGAGGTCGGGCTTGGGTTGCCTATAAATAAAAACCCTAAATATGTTTTTTAGGTTACTATTCCACAACCCATACGAACCAAGACATTCTTTCCTGCTATTCCACTCGTTCCAAGGCTGAAATCCTTAAAGAGAGAAGATCCGAACATCATAAACACTTTTTTTTTTAATTCGGTTTGATTACTCGTTATCATTGAATTCAATTTCTTGTGTTTGTATGACTATGATTCAAGGATAAACACCATTTGTGTTTGCCTGGTTATGAACCTCATTTAATTTATGACATGGTTTAGTAGTGTATTCAGCTATCGTTTTAGATATCTTATATGCTCGTCGATTGAACATATGCCTTTGTGTTTGCCATTATTTATCTTGTTGATAACAATTATTGAGTATGAGAACATTTGAAACATAGGAGTTAGATTCACGAACATATAACAAATATCCCTTCGTGCTTAGAGTTACGACTATATGACCTAACGAAGATAAAAATGGTAGACTATAGGGCTTAAGGATAACCTAAAAGGTAAACTAAACATTTACTTAGTAATTAACTGTAGTTGTTAGCTCGATTCTACTAGACAAGTTATATATGTTAGTTGGCAGACTTAATGAATGGAATATAGTTAGTCATCATCTACGACAATCGAGATAAATTGTTATAGGTTATATGTGTAGGGGCTACTGGCTATTAATAAACACGCACTACACTCGAGCCACTAGGTTAAGAGCTGGTAAACAGTGCACTAATGAATCATGTTATGAAGAGAATGAGGGGATGACTAGGTGAATACATTTTCTCATTATCTGATTTAAATCCATTTCAGTTTATTGTCATTTTTTTTGTTATTACATTTCTATTTTACTTATTTTTAATCGTGTGGATTCTAAACATAAACCCCTATTTAATCTGTTTTAATTAATTTCTTTTGGATAAACAAGTTCTTTCGCTCTGGCGAGCGACCCCATCTTTCCAGCGACAGTGTTAGTGTTCTTAGGCCGGATGGCAAGGTATAAATTTTTTCACCATACACATCAGCGCCACGTCAACTTTCTCTCTTCTCTCACTCCCCTTCACCTCACTTCACCTTTTTGTGAGCAAGGCAACACCATCTTCACCTTTCATTAAAATACCCACTTTATACAAATATACCCCACTAAATACCCCACACACACTCACACACAAAATAAAAAATAATAAAACATTATGGTGATCAGATCACCAAGTTTAGTCTTGGTTTTTGTGTTTGTCGCGTGAAATGGAAGGGTTGGCAAGGTGATGCTGCGCGAAATGGAAGGATGGTGAAGGCTTCACCTGCCTCTTTCCATCCGGTCTTAGGAAGATAAGGTATAAATATGAAGCTCAAAATTAACACATTAGAGGGTATGCGAGGTGTGCTACCGCACTGGGCTCAAATTTTAGAGGTCTCAAAATATATATCCCATTATATATTTGGGGACTCATAACGTTGTACAATTTTAGATATAAATATTTGTTAAAACATAAGACGTATCATGAAAAATACTACTACGTATATTGTTAGTTTCACTAGTTTGTATAATATTTTTGACCATCGTATTTAGTTATAGTATAAGTTTTCGCATATCCGTTCGCTTTGCTACGACACTGATATAATTAGTTATGAAAGTTTGATTGATGTTACCATATTAACACTCATTCAAATTAGGGAAAATGTCATCTAATTTTAGTCAAGTTTTATGCCACTTAAGTCACTTATACTTTCAAAACTATTTCAATTACAAAACCACTCAAGTTTCAAAACTGTTTCACTAAAGTCTCAAAGTTTTTTTTTCAGCTATAAAAACCACTCAAATTTGAATATCATCCAACTTAAGTGAGTTTTACAAAGGAAAAAAAAATAAAATAAAAAAATAAAAAAATAAAACCTTTAATAACCATAAATAATAACGGAGTTAAAGAGTTTCTTTTATCTCTTTTATTAAATAAATGTTCAAAATATTCACAATGTTAGAGCAAGAATTAAACTTGAATGATTTATGTAGTGAAAATAAAGTTGAGTGACTTTAAAGGAAAAACAATAAAACTTGAGTGTTTGTAACTAAAACAAAGTTCGAGTGACTTTAATGGAATAATCTTAAAACTCGGTTATTATTTCATAAATTTCACCCTTGAAATTATTATTGCAACTTTAAGATAAAGTGCTTTCCAAAAATTTCAAAATAAATGTTTGAACTAGTTATAAGTCCCGTGCACGAACATGGTTTACACATGAATCAAATTTATTTTAAATTTTTAGTTTAATGTACGTACATATAAGAATTTGTCCGTGTTTAATGTTTTTTAATTGTGGTATAAGTACAACTAATAATTATGGTCGGGTTTTTATACACACTTTTTATGTATTAATATCAATTAAT
The DNA here is from genome assembly GCA_021014915.2 of Artemisia tridentata subsp. tridentata. NCBI lineage: Eukaryota > Viridiplantae > Streptophyta > Magnoliopsida > Asterales > Asteraceae > Artemisia > Artemisia tridentata. The sequence continues at coordinate 321,071,664 of CP139502.1, forward strand.
ATTTTGTAAAGATTTGACTTTGTATAACCGGCATAGTGTTAAGGTTGATGTTGTTGTTTAAATTTAACTATTGATATTATGTTGTATACAATATGCGGGTTTGATAACACATAATAACCGTTGATGAAGTTGAAATATAAAGTTTTTAAAAAATGCTTTTCCGGATATCATTATTTTAACTTAAAAAATGAATTACATGAGTTGTTGCTATAAGTACGATCACGCATGTTTATTTTTATATCATAGTAACCCATGCTTACAGTTTGATATTTATATTCTCGTTAATAATAATTTAGTTGTATTTAATTTTCAAACCTGTATGTACATCCGGAAATTTTCCAAACTATTTGTACTAGCCAAATATTTATTTTTGTATCACCTTAACAGTTGAACCTTTTCTGAATTTATCCCAACTTAGGAAACGTGAGATATTGTGAGACATGCGAACCTTAGTCCCGTATCACGTCAGCACAACCTAGAAAACGCGAAACGAATCAAAATTTCCAAATAAATTGATTTTTGGAAAGTTACGCATATTTATACTCGTTTTTATCAGAAAAATTATTTCGGAAACAATGGCGCAAGTTTCATAATTTTTCGAGTCCGTTTGGTACCTCGAATGGGCCCTACAATGATTCAAGTGAAAGTATTGCTAGTTGGCAGTTATACCCCCCCCCCCAGCCCAAAAAGTTTACCCGCACCCCCTCAATTTTGGTTTTGCCCAGCTTAGGCCCCTCAGCTAGTATAAAAGGGCCAAAAATTTTATTTTTATTAATAAAAACACACACACACTCACTCCAAAACTCTCTCCCGTCTGCCCTTTCTTCTCCGGCTATAACTCCGGCCACCACCACCTTTTTCGGCCAACTCCGCCGCCGGAAAAATTTTCCGGCGAACTCAAATCTTTACCCAAACGATAGATCAGAGCATTCCCACCCTTTCTGGAGAGTTTCAGTCTCATCCAAGGAGTATAACACCGTCAAACGCCACTGTCCACCACCGTACACTGCTGAACCTTCCCCTCCTCCATACCTCTCGTATCAGGTAACTCACGCGCCTCAGCTTTCTCCTATTTTTAATTTAAACGAAACCCTAGTTTCGTATTTTATTTTTTTACTTAAAACATTATAAAACGGTTCGATTAAAACATAAAACGTGTGGATCTAAGTTGTTAACGCCGTAAGAACCATGACTCAGTCCGAGTCAGGTAACTCACCGAGTCAACTCGTGATGACTCGGGGTAAAACGTATATAATCGTATATACTTGTGTATATTTTATTCCTTTTAATATTTTACTTATTATTTTCATTCAATTCTGATTCATTTCGACTGTTGTAGCGTGGACGAGTTGAGACTGAGATACCCTGGTGGTTGAAGCCGAGGAGCTTCGCGCTCATAGGACGCTTTAACCGTGACTCAGTGACTCACTGAGTCACGACAACTGGGTTTGACCTAGAAATTAGGGTTTGACCTTTTCATTTATTTTGTTTTATTTTTATCAGTTTATTATTTCTATTTTTATTCATTTTATTTCAATTTCTAGTTATTTTGTTCATTTCGATCTGGTTGTAATTTTAGTTTTATTTATTTCGATTTGGTTGTATTATTTATTTGTGAGTTGTGTTTTGATTTGTTGGATTTATTTGGATTGATTTGAGTTGAGTGGATACTGATTAGAGTAGACAATAGAGATATAGTGATGTGGTTTGGATTTTGGATTGTGTTGGCTTGTGGTACTGATTAGTATAGGCAGTAGCAGTGTTAGTGTTTGATTAGGATTTGTTGTTGTTGTATTGTTGCTTTGGTTGCGGATTTTGGAGCTGGTTGTGTGGCTGTGGTATGAACCAAGAGCCATTGGCTCGTGTTAAGGTACGAGCCGTGACTCCATTGAGTCACGACCAAGCCTTGTGGTCTCATGGTTGAATTATTGCTGGTCCAAGAGTCCATAGACTCGGTTGGTTCAAGCCGTGACTCAAATGAGTCACGGCATAACCCATAGGTCCCCATTGTGTATACTACTTTTGATTCAGATTGGAGTATTTTAGTTGTATTGATAAGGTTTTGGAAATTGTGATGTGAATATCCAAGAGTCACGGCAAACCTTATGGTTATGCCGTGTCAACTATTAAGATGGATATAAAATTTTGGTTGTGTTGTGTTAATTTTTGAAATTGGAAATCAGATTTTGGTTGTGTATAGATTAATTGTGAGCCTTTGGCTCGGATTGGCTAAAGCCGTGACTCAAATGAGTTACGGCATAACCAACACATTAATCTCATTATAATACATTTGATATTAATTTTGTAATTGGTTTGTGTTTTGTGTTGTGGTAAATCATAAAAGCCTTTTGGCACATATCGGCTCGAGCCGTGACTCAAATGAGTCACGGCATAGCCACAATAAAACTTGACACGCAAATATATATTAAAATTTGACTCAAAACGACAATTGTAAAATTTTGTAATAACAATTGAATTTGGTTTGGCTTATACCAAAAAAAAAAAAACAAAGCCTTTGGCTCGAATAGACTCGAGCCGTGACTCAACGAGTCACGGCAATTGTCTAATGGTTTATAAACCCATATATCGGATTAACTACTAATAACTTGGACCCGAAGGCCCAATGTAAGCCCAACGTGTGTGAGTTGAGTATTGGGCCGAAGCCCAATACCTTTGAGTCTTATATTTCTTTTATTGTTTTATTAATTTATTTATTATTTCTTTTTCGTTTTGCGATGTATTGTTTTGGTTAATTATTTTGTAAAACATAATCGATATAGACTATAAGTCTAATAACTAATATATACACGTATAATATCGATCGATTAGATATATTAAACTTTAATAATAAAGCTTGTAATCAAAAGTCATAACGACTTTGGATATGTCTTATAAACGGGTGCGTCATGCCCAAATTTCGATAACATCTTTTATAATTTAATCATATACGATATTTATATAATTCTGATTGTCTTTCTTATGATTCTTTTCTTCCTTTTAATTCCTCTTTTCTCTTCGTTATTCTTTCTTCGTACCGTTCGTGTTTGCCGACTTTTATTTATTTTAACGTCCCGGATCCACACGAGTCTTAAACATTATTTAACTCAAAACGCCGTTGAAATAAAACATATATATATATATATATATATATATATATATATATATATATATAATATATATATATATACTTTGGTGCCTGAATTCATTTTGTAAATGGGGGATTTGGATCGGTGGGTTTTCTTGGTTTAGCGGTTTTGTAGATGTGGTTACAACAGAGGTAAGTCAACGACGACAAACCATCGACGACGGCTGCTAGGGAAAGCATATACTCTCAGATCTAGATTCCAGCGATGGTGACATCTGTGGTTTGGTCATTGCTGGGACAATAAATGGACCAAAATACCCCTCACGTGACTAGCACGTGAGGCACTTAACTGGGAAATATTTGGACCGTTCATCGTTTTGTGCCAACTTTACTAACGGAGGGATGATTTTGTGCCAAAAAAAGCACAAGAATGTAAAGTGAGACAAGGGACAAACCACATGGATGTATTTTGGACTTTACTCAAATCCAAATCTAAAACCAAATCATAATCATAAAACACATTTACAAACCAAACGACCCCTAAGTCATTCTTTCATTCCGTACTCTCAACCCAAACACCCCTAAAACACACATTCGTTATTTTTAAAGTTTTTCGTAACTACACATTTCTAGCACATCCACGTCACAATCTCTCTCTCTTTCTTAACTCTAGGGTTCTTCTTGTTATGATGGCAAAAACATTGCCCCAAAAATTCACAAATCCGAAAAATATTCTCAACAAAAATGAAAACCCTTCAAGGGTTTTTCATCTTTTTCGATTCTTCACAAAACCCTTCAACAGTTTCAACCAATATCCACTACATCATGAGGTTTGTGTTCTTCTTTTATTTATATATTTTAATGTAATATGTTTTATATTATTGTTTTTCATATGTGTATTGGTTTAGTGTTATTCAAGATTGATCCTGTATAATTGTGTCTATTTGATTATGCTTATTTGTTGGCTTATCAGCTAATTCGATTTCGGCTTATTCTGAGTTATATAAGCTTATTAAATATAACATGCTTTTATAGGCCCATAAGTCTCAAAATAAGCCAGAACATTTGATAAGCTGAAATCTAATTAGTTGATAAGCCAACAAATATTTAAAACACCTCCATAATAAGCTGAAAAAGATGTGCTTATGAAAAATAAGCCGAGCCGAATATGCTCTAATAAGCTTAAACAAACACCCTCTGAAGATGTTTTTCTATGTGGGTTTATTGTACCAAATTGCGAGAACATCATGCTAGATTTTGTTGTATATGATAGAAATAGGGCTGTTAGTCTGTTACTATAGGACTATTGTAAGGAATAAAGAACCTATGTAGTTTCACCCAAAATGTGGTCAAGGGGAGGGCTTTATCTGGTTTGCGTATGTGGCGGCACGTTGCGTGACTTAGTCGGCCAAAAGGTCGAAAACTATGGTTACCAAAAAAGTTGTTGTTAAGTTCTTAGAAGTATTTTTGTGATTGATTAGTCTCGAAATGGGATTTAGTTTGTTAAAATTTGAAAACAAAACAAGTTTTGGGATTTAATTCTTTGTTTATAATGAAGTTTGAGGTTAACGACTCTAAAAGAATAATGTTTCATAATATTTTGTTAACAAAAAAAGGTCTCTATTGACGACGAAAGTACATTAGGACGTGATGGAAAGTATAGAGTTTGTTTTTAGAATAAGCCACTAGTTTATGCGAGAACCTTGTATTGAGAAAATTGGTTGCGTGGAAACATTATGATAAGTTCGGTGTAACATCACCATTTTACTAGCTATAGAAAGCATTTGGGACTTTTTAAAGATGGAAGTCTTAATTTTTTAAGCTTAAACATATTAATATATTTAGTAATTCATATAATTAAATTCTACACTACACTAATCGTATTATAATGTGCACTAATGACACATTAAGTTTTAGTATTAAAATGGATGTTACAAACTTGCAATAATACAAATTTATTGTTGTAAATTTTATCATAAACATTCAATTTTAATGAAAATATAATTATAGAATCGGCTTATTCTAATCTTTTTAGTAGTCATTCCTTTAACGTTTTATAGTTATTGGTGCCCATGCAAATGGTCACCACCTCATGATGTTGATATAAGTGTCGCTTTTTTGGCCAACATAAAATCCCATTAAAACATTGCTGGACAATTTTTGATCATGGCGTGCTCGAACATACAAATTCCCTAAGGACTTACTAAAGTAACATCTTTTTCACTACAAAATACTAGTTTTTAATGGTGCGTACATCATTTGTTAGTAAATTGAAAACCCACACGAATGTGGAAATATAGATATTAGGGTAGAACATATGAAACACATAAACATGGTACTCCCTTCGTCAAGATATTATTGTTCTTTATACCATTATAAGATGTCTCAATTGTCTACTATTTAAAATAGAAGTTGGAATTGTTTAAGTTCACCAAATTACCCACTTTGCGAAACTAACAAGTGATAAAAAAATCAATATATCTCGACGATCAACTAAGTCTACATCATGTCGAACGAATCTTTGGAGATCGGTAACTAAATTAGGTTTTCCCGGTTTATTTACAAAACTAAATGAAATTGGGTAACTAAATTAGGTTTTCCCGGTTTAGGTAAACGGATCGGTAATAAATGCATTTTTGGACATTAATTTTGTGACGGAATGAGTAAAACATATGAATAACTAAAGCACACCATGACATTGTTAAGTCTCAATAGCGACCTATGTCAACTCTCTATTAATTTTGAGTTACATTGTTACAACTTTAATAGGATATTCTTTTATAAGGACAAATAGGAACAGGTGGAAATATTGATGTGTTGACGGAGAAATCTAGAATATTTTTCTCACGCTAGTAGCTCATTCTCTCGATATCCTTTAAGCATAGTCTACCTTCCTTATAGGGCCGCCAAGAGGTGATTTGTGCACTACTAAAATTGGTTACATAACAAAAAAACATTTGGAAATTTCTATTTCCGTATTTGCTTTTGCTTTTATAATGTGAATAATGCATTAAAACTGAAACGTAAAGGTTACCTAGCGGTACTCGCCCCAATAATCCAAAACCGTGGAGGGCTAGTGATTTTTCTTGCTCCATGGGTGGGTTTTGCGGCTTGATATGTAGACTTTGGGGTTTACGTGGTCATCGAAACTCGGATGGGGTTTTTATGAAATAATATATGATTTTGAATTTTTTTATTGCATTCAATTTTTTTTTTAATGTAAAAGTCATTTCATATACTTAATAAGTAATAGCTTGTTGTACATTTTATGAAAGCATTGAATGCGATTATACTATTGGTTTATCGTTGATACATGTATCTCTAATGTGCACTAGGGCTTACGTGTCAATACGAAACCTTCTATTCGTTATCGGCCACCTCATAAAAAAAATTATTTTTTGTCTATATAAACCAATAACATTGGGGCATTCTCTTGTATCTCAACCTTCCGCCAACCACATTGTTGACCTAACCTTGAAATTTCCGCCCTCAGAGCAAAAAGTGAGTTTGTTCTTCCCATTTTACTCCCATTTACGTTTTAAGGTTTAGATAGTGTCTAAAGGGCCGTTGCAGTGTATGTGTATTCATTGCTATAACATCTTAATTGTACTTGATTTTATCGTTAGTTTTCAATCAATCGATTAAGTTGATCAATAATGGAAGGTTGATGAAAGAAGTTCATTTAAAAAACGATCGATCTAACGCTTCTTAAGTTTTGTCAATCACTTTATACCATTTTTGAATTGTGTTGTCATATATGACGATTATGATTGTATAGATTGTTATTGTTTTGATGATCGTCGAATGCTATTGTTTTTCACTTTTTTGCATAGATATAGTATTTGATGGATTTTTTCCGTAACTGTGTTATAGGCTTTTCAACTTAGTAGCATTCTCCATCTTATTTGCATCAAATGGACAATCGATCGTTTTTTAAATGAAAGAAGTTCATTTAAAAAACGATCGATCTAACGCTTCTTAAATTTTGTCAATCACTTTATACCAGTTTTGAATTATGTTGTCATATATGACGATTGTGATTGTATAGTTTGTTATTGTTTTGAGGATCGTCGAATGCTAGTGTTTTTTGCTTAGATCTAGTATTTGATCGATTTTTGCTGTAATTGTGTTATAGGGTTTTCAACTTAGTAGCATTCTCCACCTTATTCGCATCAAATGGACAATCGAGGAACACCTGCGCCAAGGAACTCCCTTCGGTATGTGTGGACTTGAAAATAGCTTTGTTAAGCATGTTTTTACTTTTTTCTATTTACGTTTGAGCTTCAAGATATTGTTTTTATTTGCAAATTTATTTGTTTAAGTTATTTCGTTTTGTGGGGTTGGATATGCAGCATTGATTGTATTGTATATCGAATATTCACTATTTGGTGAAGGGCTGCTACTAACACATCACCATTGGGGTTAAGTTGATTTAGAGGTTATTGGGGGTGTTTGGATCTGCTCTTTCTTTTTAAATAGTTTGAGAGAGACTTCATTTTGTTTACAAAGTTTCTCCACCTTTCACAAAAAATGTATTTTTGTTCATTTTTTGGGCTATTTTTTATGCATAAAATATCAAGATACTTTTTCATTCGTTAGGTTTTGGTCATTGTACTTGATTTTGCACATCTGAATCATTAAAAGATTGCTTTGTGTGTTGTTTGAGGCATTTTTAAACAGAGCAAAAATCTGATTATTGAATATCATAATATCACTTCCAAATTCGCAACCAGAGGCCTTTATTGTCATTTGCTAATTTAAATGATATCACAGGACATATGTTGCTAACCAAAAGACCCAAGATCCATCAGAATGTTGGCCTTTTCGAGTGAGATATGAATATTCAGATATCCTTAATCAATCATGCCGAGTACATTTGCCCAATAGACGAGTTACAGAAAATGTGGAAGCTCCTGAACGTAAGTGACATTGAATTCTATGTAGCAAATAGAATGTTAATTATAAATCTATTTTTTAATACTGATTTTGTAGATTATCTGTATTGATTTTTTGACAGCAACAGTAGCAAGAAGAAATACAGAGGGAGAGAATGTTGTGGATGAAAATCATAGAGGTATATGAATAGAATTCCAATATGCATATAATTTGTAAAAAATGAAATGATCGTACATGTCGATAAAATAAAATGAAAGTTCAAATGTCCAGCATATAGCTAGTAAAACCGAAAAGCATAACAACTAAAAGGTAATGATATATAGAATATAAAAATATTTTTTCTTATAGAAGTAATCGTGATCCCAGTAATAACTTTTGCATTTGCAGGTGCTGAATTTGAACATGACAGACAATTGGATGTCGGAACTGTGGAGCCTTTGGAGAGTTTCATCAGGAGAAACATTGTTGATGTAAATTTGGATACACCTGCTTTACTGATTGTAGCCGGTTTGTCTCTAGGTACATCTCTTTTGTAAAATGGGTATTATGCACTAATTTTTGTCTTACAACTTTGTTGGAAAATTACAATTCGTGTTAGCGAAGTAGAGACCCCAAATAAGTCTGTCTGAGTTAGGCGGAACAAAACGTGTTCACTTTTTATAACTAAATCGAATTAATTCTGTTGACGACTACAAATGCTAGTAATTCTGGTCGTATATCGGTGTATGTCAATTTGATGCTGATGATAGAATATTCGTCGTTTTTTTTGTTACAGAGCATTATGAACTTAAAAAGGAAGCTGAAAGTAAAGCTGCTGAAGGTACAAATTATAACGAATACTAATTACTAATTTTATTTATTTATTTATTTATTTATTTATTTTTTATTTTTTAAGTAAAGCGACTTGGGTGGGCTGAAGCCTTTGAGAAAACTTTGTATGAGTATTGACTTGTTTTGACCCAATTGATCCATTTCTTTTTTAGTTTATTACATCCATGACCCGTTGTAATTCAAATACATCTAAAACATTTGACTCATATTGATTTTCATAGCTTAAAAGCAACTATTTTAAAGTTTTCTATTTATTTATTATTTATTTATGTATTGTTTGCGTGGCATACATCCAATGTATTGTTTCCTTTTTCAATCTTTAGCCAATGTATTTTCATTTGGGTTATTTTGTGTTCGGGAACCCTTAAAAGCTGGCATTTCTAAGATGATAATTCTTTAAATACAAATGCTAAATAATTTTATGTTTTATTAACTGACATATTTATATATGTTAAATTTTATACAAAATGCCCAAAGGCCGGAACAGGACAATTTTGATAAAATACTTATATTATCTAATAAGTTTAAATTTATCAACATATACATAATGTTGAATTTCATTGATAATAGCATTTTTTTATGTAAAATTATCATTTTATCAATTTTTTGTAAAGATCTGTTATAATCATTTTATACCATTTTTGATATAGAATGTTATAATCTGTTTTATAAGTCCTTACGTTATTACGTTTTATACAAATGATAATAACATATATATTCATAAACTATAACACCGGCAATGATTGCGAATGTAGGTAACATCGGCAATGGTTCCGCTTCAAATCCTGTGATGGAATTGGCAAACGTATCTTCTTGCCCAAATGAAGATAGTGTTGATGAAGGTGCTCCAATTGAAGCACTTGATGCTGTCACAGGTACATTCTTTTATAAATTGATATCTGCTAGTATACTATTTTGCGCCCTACAAACTTTTAGTAGGAAAGCCGTAAATCTTTTTAGCAAATTAGAAAAGCCTGTGATAAATCTCACTAGGAGAATAGCTTAAGCAACCATGGAACTAATGTACTCAAACTCCTAATGTATTAATATAATCATAATACCTTATCATTTGTCTCATTTTAGTCATTTAACTTTTTGGTAGATTTAAGGCATTAAAAGATGGTAATATGCAACTTTAACATTTTATATTCTAATGTTAATTACCTGCGTACATGAGTTCAACATTTTTACATCAAAGACGATTTTTAACCCTTTTTGGTTACATAACGACCTAAACATGACACACAAACATCTTTTAATGACTCAAATGAACAATAAAACGTACTATGAGTCAATGAGTAAAACAGGACAGCTGAGAAGTGTTTCTATATTATGCAAACTACACTGTAAAAAACTATATTGTTAATAACAAAATGTAAGGTGATTATCACTTTTTAAGATTATGAGAATACTCTGAGGCATGACTTATTTTACATTATCCATCAATTGCGTTATTAGTATCTTTCCTGTTGGAGATTATATACAATTAGCGTGATCCCAATATCAACCCTTTAATTTCAGGCAATGGGTGCCCAAAGGTTAGGCATGTTAAGCCGTTAAATATTTTAAATGGCGAGAAGAAATTCAAAGGAAAAAAACCAAAAATGGCCGAACCTGATGTGGCTAGAGGTAACTTTCTTATGTAAACATTTAGTAGGCAAATTACAATTTTAGTGGCCATATAAAATTTCGTAAGAGTAAATTATATCTAGTAATATAAAAATTTCAGTCTGTTATTTTATTATTTTCTTGCAAAAATTATCAACTACTGCATCTTTTCATTTGTCTCAGTTTGTCGTTCTGCATTTTCTTTACATTTGAGTCATTTTATGTGTTCTGTTTCAGACATTTATAACCCATTCCTTCACATCTTTCTGTATTATAGATTAATGCGAGATTTTTATACGTAAAACATATATTCAACATTTGTATATTTAATTTCTATATTTTGAAAGCCGATACATCAAGTTCCTTTTTTATGCTACAAAATGACTCAAATGGCGCCTTGGGCCATCTTTTTATGACATTTAAAAAATGACTAAAATGTACAAAATGTATAAGCATAATCGTATTATATGCAATAAAAAGACCCTTTTAATAAATCATAGAATAATAGCATTGGCAACGACTATAAATGCAGGTACATTCATCAACTGCTCCAGTGATACTGATGAATCTGGAAGAACCATCAGCGACCCTGAAACCACGGATTCTATGCCCCGTCAAGATGTATCGAGCCGTGGACGCCTATTAAAACCCACTCTGAAGCTACTTGAACTTGCAAACTCAACTGGTGCTCCTGCTGGAGAAGGTACTTCCAGGTCTGAACGAAAGCAACCCAAAATGCACCTATTAAAACCCACTCTGAAGCTACTTCAACTTGCAAACTCAACTGGTGCTCCTGCTGGAGAAGGTACTTCCAGGGCTGGAGAAGGTACTTCCGGGTCTGAACGAAAGCAACCCAAACGGCTTTGGTTAAATGCCATTATCGCCCGGGAAACCTCAATGCCTCGAATACCTGCCGAAACAAAAGGTAACCAACATAACCGTCACCAATCGGGTGTGGCTAACCCTAACGGGTCAGGTATTGGTGTCTCTGAGCCAAGTGGGTCAGGGTATGTGGCGGGTCAGGCTGGTCAAGCTAATGGAGTGGCTCGTCAAGTGGATGTGGTTAACCCTGACGGATCAGGTGTTGGTGGGTCTGGGCCAACTGAGCCAACATCTGCTGCGGGTCAGGCTGGTGGGGTGAATGCTGTAGGGCATCATTCAGATATGGTTGTGCCAATGCTTGAGCCTATGGTCTGTGTGACCAATCGGAACCCCATGGACTTCAGCATCGAAGAGACTAAGAAGTACATGAGAACCGAATGAGTTCTGCGTGGAAAGCTTGCTGATTGTTTGTAACTTTGTACCCACATCTGATAGTTTTTTCAGTCATAGTTTGCTGTTGTGGATTAATTAGGCCATTATTTGGTGCACAGATGTTTAACGTTTCAGATTTTGTTTCGGTTTTTAGAGCTAATCTATATTCTTGTCAAACTCATTGTTACATCTTTTTGGGGTTTATGTTAAGAAGGATGTAATTTATGCTAGAAAGAAAATCACATGGTTACAAACATTGAAAAATGTTGGTACTGTATCTTTTGTATCTAATTATCTGTTGACCATTCTGGCAATATCTGTTATAAATTCTTTACATGAAAACGGGTATACAGATGAGGTTCAATGAAAACGGGTAAACGGATATACGCCGCCTAACCAATATATCAGACTGTTTTCGACCATTTTCCTAGTAACCTCAATAATGTATCTAGTTAATCTAATGAAGTTTGAACCTCGAACCTTTTGTGAGATGTTCAAGTAATCATATGGTAGCCGGTTTATTCTTGCAAAAATAAACCGATTTAGACGGTACAGGGGCGGAGCCAGGATATTTTCCGAGAGGGGGCAAAATATGATAATTTTTAGAAACTACACTAAAAATTGGTTCGTTGGGGGGGCAAATTACAAAAATAACCGAAAAATTTCGAAAATTTACACTACAATTTTTTTCGCCGGGGGGTCACGTGACCCCCCGGACCCCCCCCCCCCCTGTCTCCGCCTCTGATTTAGACGGTACATGCTTTTTTCTAGTGAATCAAACGTTTTAGCACAGTAGTTCACCAAATTTTTTGCAAGCAAACTTGAACAAGTATAAATTTGAAACGGACCAAAATTTGATTTTAAATCTGAACTGACTCATGCTTCTTACTCTCTGTGTCCCAAAATAATTATATACCGACAAAAAACACACAGTTAAAGAAAACTTCTATTATTACAGCTTTATTTTTCTTACCTTTTGCAGAATGACAGTTTTACATCTAACTAATTAATTTATAATTTCTTTAAATTTATAATAATAACCTCAAGTGAAGTACGTAGTTTTTCAACATTTTTAATAAGAAAGACTTGAATTACTATTTTGCGCCAACTTTTTCAAATATTTACTTAGACTTTTGGCAAGTCTTGGTTCAAGTAAGTCTTTGAAATAATTAGGAAGACCAGGACTTAAATGACAAGCAGTCCCTATAATCACAAGTCAAGCCACCAGCACCACAAAAACAATCAAACCTAGATATTATTCCTAGATATTCAATAATAACTTGATAATTCTGGCCGAAAAGTTGCCGGGAAAACGATATGAAGAAAGGAGATTATACTAAGCTAGCTAAAATATGGCTAGAAAATAGTTCAAAGTTTGAGCTTGATGGTTTAGCACTTAAAGGCATGAAGATTGATCGTGTCGAGTTGGGTTATATACGATGTTATTTCGTCATTCCTGATCATTTATCGGTGAGTTTGCTTCTTGTTTGAGTAATTGCGCATATACGAGATGATTCTTATAGAGCTAGTATCAAGTTTTTACAAAATATAAGTTTCGTTTAGCAGACAAACTTATGAAAGCTCTCTAAGAAATAATCTCAATCTTCCGGGCCTTCGAGCGCCTATTCTCCCAGCGCAAA